>CM062272.1:1231256-1253756 GCA_031216635.1 Dissostichus eleginoides | reverse complement strand
TGTGTTGTAGCCATTTTAATCTCGTATTCGCAGTTTGTCCATGTGCCTCAGTACATATCACACCCCCGTCATCCAAGGAAATATCCTCCTGTATCTTCCTTCCAGGCGTTAAGCCGGTCGGTCGAGGATTCAGTGGAGTTCAAAACCAACAGGTCATATAGCGCTGAGATAAGCCTTTTCCCGTGACAATGATCAGAGATCGATCGTTCCAGTTCAGGGGGAGTTAATAACTGTTTGCGGGACGCAGTTAGAAAGCTTCGTACTTGTAAGAAATATTTAATATTTATTTAGTTTAGATTTTTGAAACTCACATTTTTTAAATATCATAGGCGTCATTTATACCTAATTTCCCCCCCACTTTTGGAAATGGCCAATTGTGTTCCCACCAATTAGCATGAGGATAATTTGTTAAAAACGTTCTGAGAAATAGCTCAAGGAATTGAACACTTTGAGTACATTGTGACACGGTTAATATTATTTATAAAGAATAGAGAACAGCTTAACAGCAGCGCAGTTAGTGCACTAGTTGTCAAAAAGAAAAGTCTGGAAAGCAGATTAATTTGTTTTGTTTGCGACCAGGTGACGCCCGTGTTATATTATATATTCTGTTGAATAGAATAGAAAGGGATGAAACCCTCTTTAATGGTCTCACATGCAGAGCACACAGCACACAGTGACATTTGTTCTCTGCATTTAACCCATCCTAGCACCAGGAGTCTAGTACCAGGAGTCTAGTACCAGGAGTCTAGAACCAGGAGTCTAGCACCAGGAGTCTAGTACCAGGAGTCTAGCACCAGGAGTCTAGTACCAGGAGTCTAGAACCAGGAGTCTAGCACCAGGAGTCTAGTACCAGGAGTCTAGCACCAGGAGTCTAGAACCAGGAGTCTAGTACCAGGAGTCTAGCACCAGGAGTCTAGAACCAGGAGTCTAGTACCAGGAGTCTAGCACCAGGAGTCTAGAACCAGGAGTCTAGTACCAGGAGTCTAGTACCAGGAGTCTAGAACCAGGAGTCTAGCACCAGGAGTCTAGCACCAGGAGTCTAGCACCAGGAGTCTAGAACCAGGAGTCTAGTACCAGGAGTCTAGAACCAGGAGTCTAGTACCAGGAGTCTAGCACCAGGAGTCTAGAACCAGGAGTCTAGTACCAGGAGTCTAGCACCAGGAGTCTAGTACTAGGAGCAGTGGGCAGCTATTGTACAGCGCCCGGGGAGCAAGGGGAGTGAGGGGGGAAGGGGGTTGTCCGGTGCCTTGCTCAAGGGCACCACGGCAGGGCAGGAGGTGAACTGGGACCTCTCCAAGTAGCAGTCCACACTCCATATTGTAGGTCTGGTCGGGGACTTGAACCGGCGACCCTACGGCTCACAGTCCAAGCCCCTACTGACTGAGCCCCTGCCGGACATGGAGCCAGTGCCGGTTGTTAATCTAGCAAAAATTACAACCCAAAAATATTTTGAATTTTTTAGGAATATTTAATGTTGTTTTCATTATTTTTCCCTTTAAGTCAGAAGTTCTTTATTTATTCTCAGAGTTTTTTAAACCTCGCCAAGTTCCCTTTCCTGAGTTAATTCAATCACCATTCATCTAAATTCATTGGTTATTTATGACCTATAATAACGATCAGAAAAAAGTGCGTAATTTCCCCGAACTTCAGATATTTAGCTGACAAATAAAACCCCAAGAATAATTTCAAGTATTTCTACGAGACAAAGTGATTATTATACAGTTTCAATATAAAGATACATAAGATATATATGTTATAGATGTATATAATATAAAGTATTTCCTGCAGATCTTACCCCATCGGAGACGTTAGCGAGGCGGAGAGACTCGGGTTCTGACTCGCTGACTCCAGTCCCCAAGCTTTTAGCAGGAAATCTGAGAGCTGATTGGACGAGGAGGCTGTGACATCACCGTGTATTAAAGTGAATCAGGCGACCAATCAATTAGCAGGAAATCAATGATGTCTTTCACACACACCAAAACCCACACAGACCCACACACACTGAGGCACATCGTAACACACCAATGTACAACACACACACACACACACACACACACACACACACACACACACTTTTTGGGCCGCTTCTGGATATTTAGAGACACCTGTTGGATTTCTGAAGGTGGACTTCCTGGATGTGTGTGTGTGTGTGTGTGTGTGTTTCTGTTGGTTGGTGTCGGTCAGTGTCCCAATGTGTTTGTGTTTGTTGGTGTGTGTGTTTGTGTTGGTTGCTGTATGTCAGTGTCTCAGTGTGTATGCAGTGTGTGTTTGTGTGTCTCAGAGTGTGTGTCTTGGTGTGTGTGTGTCAGTGTGCTTCAGTGTGTGTGTTAGTGTGTATAGGCATGTATATCTAGTGTTTCTGTGACAGTTTGTGTTGGTGTGTTGTCTCGGTGTTTGTCGATATGTGTGTGTCAGTGTGTATGGGCATGTATTTGTGTGTGTGTATCGTCGTTGTGTGTCAGTGTCAGTCAAGTGTTGGTGTGTGTGTGTTGTGTCTGGTGGTGTGTGTGTGTCAGTTTGTGTGGGTGTGCTGGTGGTGTGTGTGTGTGTGTGGTTCATGCAGTGCGTCATGTGACCCGGGGGTGACACGGTGCATTTACTGTCCTCACCACAGAGCAGGAGAGCTCAGACAGAACAGTGTTCTCTCCTCAGAGGGTTTTCCCAGAATCAGGATGCATGCTGGGAATCAGAGCACAGATCAGCCTTTCACATTACATTACATATCACTTGTTAGACCCTTTTATCCAAAGCGACTTACATACTCAATACTGTGGACAATCCCAACAGGAGCACTTTGGGGTGAAGTGTCTCAGGGACACAACGACATGCTGACTGCAGTGGGGTTTGAACCTGTGCTCCCCTGATCCAAACACCAACGCACTAGTCCACTGCGCCACACACCTCCCTCATATAGACCGGCTTCATCTTCATCTCCATCAGGGTGGGAGAACCCTCCATGGGAAACACTGGAGTTCCTGAGTCAGTCATTATTATTATATTCTATTACAGTAGAATACTCTTTAAAGTAGAGACACTACATACTGATATACACCTGAACATCAGCAGGAGAGGACTCTTTAAAGTAGAGACACTACATACTGATATACACCTGAACATCAGCAGGAGAGGACTCTTTAAAGTAGAGACACTACATACTGATATACACCTGAACATCAGCAGGAGAGGACTCTTTAAAGTAGAGACACTACATACTGATATACACCTGAACATCAGCAGGAGAGGACTCTTTAAAGTAGAGACACTACATACTGATATACACCTGAACATCAGCAGGAGAGGACTCTTTAAAGTAGAGACACTACATACTGATATACACCTGAACATCGGCAGGAGAGGACTCTTTAAAGTAGAGACACTACATACTGATATACACCTGAACATCAGCAGGAGAGGACTCTTTAAAGTAGAGACACTACATACTGATATACACCTGAACATCAGCAGGAGAGGACTCTTTAAAGTAGAGACACTACATACTGATATACACCTGAACATCAGCAGGAGAGGACTCTTTAAAGTAGAGACACTACATACTGATATACACCTGAACATCAGCAGGAGAGGACTCTTTAAAGTAGAGACGCTACATACTGATATACACCTGAACATCAGCAGGAGAGGACTCTTTAAAGTAGAGACACATACTGATATACACCTGAACATCAGCAGGAGAGGACTCTTTAAAGTAGAGACGCTACATACTGATATACACCTGACATCAGCAGGAGAGGACTCTTTAAAGTAGAGACACTACATACTGATATACACCTGAACATCAGCAGGAGAGGACTCTTTAAAGTAGAGACACTACATACTGATATACACCTGAACATCAGCAGGAGAGGACTCTTTAAAGTAGAGACACTACATACTGATATTCACCTGAACATCAGCAGGAGAGGACTCTTTAAAGTAGACATATCCACAGGTTGAACTCTTTTAAAGGAAACAAAGGAGACGTGAGACGAGGCGTTCATGGCTAACTCGTTATTTTTATTTGCACGTCCGATTAGTGTTTACAAAGCTAACGCTAGGTTAACATGGTCCGGTCACAGCAGGGGGGGGGGCTCACACACACTGAAGCTCCAGGAGGGGGGGGGGGGCAAACATCTTCACATCTGTACAAATATACAGCCGCACACTTTATTATTCTCAGATTTTCAGAATAAAAGCTGCTTCAGAGGAAACTCAGATTGACGGACGTTAGCGTCGGCCTCAAAGTGTTTCCTGGGAATCAAAAGAACACTTGAACCTGTTAATGTCATAAAATGTCCAGAGCTGCAGACGCACTCCAGCATCCATCTAGGTGATCTTTGTTAATGTGAATATGTTCTAATAGTTTTAATCCTTTAATTAAAGCGCTTCACATGACGGACATCAGACCTGTGATCCATCCGCCCTGTGGACACCCCCCACAGCCCCCCACAGTACACTTCTATACTTCGTGACTGTGTTTGTTTTACATCAATATAAATCAGAAAGGACCTTTTATTACATCAGCGGGCAACTATTTCATATGATTTGTTTTTATAAAAATCAGGTTAAGTGCATTCTTTTTTCCTTTTTCCACATGTTCAGTGGTTATTCCTTGATAATGGCGCGGGCCTCACTGATGATGATTCAAAGAGGAGGAAGTTACAACTGGAGAGAAACCAGATCAAACCTCTGCGTTATGAAACACTGAGAGCAGAGGAAGTGGTGGTGAGACGACAGGAAGCTGCAGAACAACGGGAACATTTCCACAGGAAGAATGTAGGGAGTTCTGCAAAGTATCTGATAAAGATCCAAGCTGTAATTATGACTATATCAGAGTGACACCACACAGTACACAAAGCAGGAGGAAGCATGTTCAGAGTGAGGACTGATGTGAGGCTGTAGCAGAACTCAGGAGAGGAGTGTGTGTGGTTCTGAATCCACCTGAGTCTGATCCGAGTCTGATCCGAGTCTGATCCGAGTCTGATCCGAGTCCCTCCGTCTGATCCGAGTCTGATCCGAGTCCCTCCGTCTGATCCGAGTCTGATCCGAGTCGTTTTCTGCCCGGCACCAAAACCAGTCCGACACGTTGACCTGGAGTTTATGGCATCGACTCCGAGACTCTACCGAGACATCTGACCCTTAATAACAGACCTCAGAGAAGGATTCAGCTGCAGCCAGTATATACAAACATATATAAGTACAAATACTTTGTTACTGTACTTAGGATATTTTCCTGGTATCAGTACTTTACTCCACCATTCAGTTTGAATCACAACTTTTTACTTTTACTCCTTACATTTTTACCACAAATACCTGTCCTGTAAAAGTAGAAGTACTCAGATCTTGTACTTGAGTTAGAGTAGAAGTACTCAGATCTTGTACTTGAGTAAAGTAGAAGTACTCAGATCTTGTACTTGAGTTAGAGTAGAAGTACTCAGATATTGTACTTGAGTAAAAGTAGAAGTACTCAGATCTTGTACTTGAGTAAAAGTAGAAGTACTCAGATCTTGTACTTGAGTAAAAGTACTCAGATCTTGTACTTGAGTAAAAGTAGAAGTACTCAGGTCTTATATTTTAGAGTTGATTATATTTCACATCATTCATCCAGATCTGTAAAGTAACTAAAGGTATTAAATACATATATTGGAGTAAAAGTACACCATGTACCTCTGAGCTGTAGTGGAGTAGAAGTACACAGTAGAATAAAATGTAAATACTCAAGTAAAGTACAAGTACCTCTAAATTGTACTTAAGTAAATGTAACACAAAGACAGAATCAAAATGTGAAATAGAAGTTATTTAGTGTTCTAATAATATAAAACATAGCTATGGCTTTTTTTACTTAAGTACACACTCCTGTACTTCTACTCGAGTAAAGAAGTTGAGTCAGTACTTGTACCAGAGTATTTTAAACATGAGTACTTGTACTTGAGTACAGCATGTGTGTCTCTCGTCTGTACAGCCTCACATCAGCTTCCACTCCTGACTCTTCATATCTTCTGCTTCAGGGTCACAGCGATGTGTGTGTGTTCGGCAGCTGTGTGACCTCTGACCTCTGCTAGTCCTCTGCGTCATCATGTTGGGATGATGACGTGGTGAAGAAGAGTCCAGATCTCCAGGTCCCAAACACGTGTTTACACCCTGCAGTAGATTCTTCTTCCTCCCAGCAGCTTCCTGTCCTCTGGGTAGATTCTGTTTCCTGTCAGCAGCGTTTCTTCATTCGGAGTTTTTTTTAGTTTGACGGACATGCGATGAACTGCATGACAACAACAGCAAGATGGGGGAGGGGGGCAACTTTTTTTTTGTTATTATTATTATTTTTCTTAAATGATACTTGAAGCATTCCTTTCCGCCTCCTCGTCGACACACAGGGAGACTCAGCGTTCTCCTTTATCTTCAAACCAACGCAGAGTTTCTGAGCTGTTATGTGTGTGTGTGTGTGTGTGTGTGTGTGTATGTGTGTGTGTGTGTGTGTGTTGGGGGGGGGCTGTTCACACCTGGTATTAACAACAACACATTAGCATTAGCATTAGCACCTCAGTCCCACCTTCTTGCAGACTAAATGTTGTGTTGTTAAAGATAGCGGAGTTAGCAACAGGATATCAGAAGAAGAGGGGAAGCCTACATTTGATGCTCCGGGGTGTTGGACACACACACACACACACACACACACACAAACACAAACACACACACAAACACACACACACACACACACACACACACACACAGCTACAGAGGAAGCATTAGCATCTTCAGAACTTATTTTACAATATATTTATATATTTATAGGGATAAAGGGAGGCCACGCTGCCAGAGATTAAGAAGTCAATCCCAGTTCAAGGCCACGGTAAAAAAAGTCCTATGTACCTTTATCACTGTTAGCATGCTGGTTTCCTGTCAGGAGGCTAAGCAGGTCTCCGTTTCTCTAATATCTAATGTATGTTGCTGAGAATGTATTCAAGAATAGAGCCTGAACTCATCAAACTGCTACTCTATCGTACCTCCGTTCACCGGCCGCTAACAGCTAGCAGCTAATGGCTAACAGCAGCTAGCTCTCCTGCAGATTTTCTACACAGCTTTGTTGTCCCTGAACGCATCACAAGTCCTGACTCATATTTCAGTTTTTCTTAATGTTCACACGTCGTAGACAAAGCCGGAGATTTGAGTATTTAGAGCTGAGGACGCGTGCTATACACCAGGTGTGAACAGTGTGTGTGTGTGTGTGTGTGTGTGTGTGTGTGTGTTATGCTGTTGTGCCACATGTATTGTTGACATTTATGTTTAGTCTTTCTTTTTGTTTTGTACTGTTATAACGCCTTGTGAGGAATGCTTTGGCGATACTATGTTTAAAATGTGGTCATGCCAATAAAGCCCCTTTGTATTTTATTGTATTGTGTGTGTGTGTGTGTGTGTGTGTGTGTGTGTGTGTGTGTGTGTGTGTGTGTGTGTGTGTACACTGAGTCTCTGCTCGCTCAGTACTCGCTCAGGTTGTGCCACTTGGAGATCTGCCGGCGGGGGTTCTGGCAGACCTCGGCCCAGTGCTTGGCTCCGGATGTTTCCGGGCTGTTGAGGCCCAGCAGCAGTCGCCCCAGGACCTCGTTCTTGGTGGTCCGGTCGAAGTCCACCACCAGGAACTCCACGGAGACCTCGGGCAGCAGCTCGGGCGGGATGTCGTAGATGAAGGACTCGTTGAAGACGGGGTTCAGCGTGCACTTCTTCACGTGCGTCTTCTTCTTGGCGATGCGTTTACGTCCGTAGAAAACGTTCACCTTCACGTACGGGTCTGAGGGGAGGGGGACAATCAGGGATGATGAGTACAAAAACAACGTGACAGAGTCTCGTAGGCAGAACTGTGAACCAAGGGATGTTGAGTCGCCCAAAGTCTTAAAAATAATAATAATAATAATAATACACTGGATTTTTATAGCGCTTTTGCTAGTGCTCAAAGACGCCTTCCATAAACTCAGAAACAGAAACAGTGCAAAGAAAACATGACATCAATGTTCAGGAGAGAGGATGCGACGCAGTGAAGCGACGCAGGCCCAGAGAGTGAGGGGTTGTTCTCACTTGCTGACAGGCCGGTGATGTCCATCTTTGGCAGGTGTCGAGCTTTCAGAACCACGACGCTGAGGCGGTGAGACACGGGCTGATAGGAGAGAGACGCCAGCAGCTCCCCACGACTCTCACACTGAGAACACACACACACACACACACACACACACACACATGTTTTTTAGCAATGAACAGTTTGTTCTTCATCAGGTTATTTCCACATTTGTTGTTGATTTTTTTATTTTGTAACTTCAGTGTCTTTGTGTTGCATGTTCTGACCCACAAGTGGATCCTATGGTTCTGACCCACAAGTGGATCCTATGGTTCTGACCCACAAGTGGATCCTATGGTTCTGACCCACATGTGGATCCTATGGTTCTGCCCCCAAGTGAATCCTATGGTTCTGACCCACATGTGGATCCTATGGTTCTGACCCACATGTGGATCCTATGGTTCTGACCCACATGTGGATCCTGTGGTTCTGACCCACATTTGGATCCTATGGTTCTGACCCACATGTGGATCCTGTGGTTCTGACCCACATGTGGACCCTATGGTTTTGACCCACATGGGACGCTGGCGTGTCTTTCGCAGCTCTTCATGCTGACGCTTATTTCTCGTTCACTCCCTGCCGTCAATCTATTTAATTCCTAACAACAGTGAGAACCAACCGGTTTCTACCAGGCTAATGGTGCTAGCTGCTAGCTGCCTCTCATGGTGCTCCTACAATACTCCCCTCTGGAACTTCTAAACCTTTCCTGCCACACTATCCCTGACTGCCTCGCAGTTATCAAACCTCTTTAATAAAGCACTACTCATCCATGACATCATCACTGACAGAAGCATTGACATCCTATGCTGAACAGAGACATGGCAAAATCAGCAGGACTTTGTGACACTCAATCAAGCCACGCCCCCAGGCTATCTGTACATCCAGAAGCCCCGCTCCCTGGGTCGTGGCGGTGGACTGGCTGTTATCCACCGAGCTGGCATCCTGGTTAAAGAACTCCCAGTACCTACTACCACCTCATTTGAATGTGTTGTTTTCAAACTGGCTGGGTCTGCTCCGCTCCAGGTTGCCCTCATCTATCGCCCACCTAAAGCCTCCACTACCTTCTTGTCCGAGCTGTCCGAGTTGCTCACCTCTCTCTGCTCCATGTCTCCGTCAACTTGCATAACTGTGGACCCTGTGGTTCTGACCCACATGTGGACCCTGTATGTTGTGGTTCTGACCCACATGTGGACCCTGTATGTTGTGGTTCTGACCCACATGTGGACCCTGTGTGTCGTGGTTCTGACCCACATGTGGACCCTGTGCTCCTGTGGAGGCTCTGACCCACCTGCATGTTCCTCTTGCTGATGTTCTGGCTCAGGTGGACCCGGCCGGTGCTCGGGTCCACGCCCCTCAGCGGCACCACAGCCTCCCCGATGACGTCGTCGCGGGCGAAGCGGTCAAAGCTGAGCACCAGGAAGTGCAGCGTGAGGTCTGGCAGCGCGCTGAAGGTCACGCCGTAGAAGGTGAAGGTCTCGTCGAACAGCGGGTCCAGAGTCTTCCTCAGAACCCGGGTCTTCACGCGGTGCTTCTTCTCCGGCAGGATGGTCATCTTCACGTAGGGGTCGGAGCTGCCCGCCTGCTCGTCCACGGCAGGGAGGCCCCGTGCCCCCAGAATCGTCACCACCAGGGCCTTCTTGGGGAAGTTATAGTCGACGGTGAGGCTGAGCGTCCCCAGGCCCGGCTCGGGGGGGCTGATGGTCCCCAGGCCCGGCTCGGGGGGGCTGATGGTCCCCAGGCCCGGCTCAGGGGAGGCGCTGCTGGAGCTGGAGCTGCTCTCCAGGCAGGAGAACTCTGGAGGGACCAGGTGGCTCATCTGCAGCTGGCCCGGCACGTCCAGGATGTTGTTCTCCGCGTCCACCAGAACCAGGTCAGTGTTTCTCCTCTGAGACGGGAAGAGTGACAACAATTACTATTAGCATCAGATAAGATCAGATCAGATAAGATAAGGTAAGATACTTTATTGATCCCAAGTTGGAAAATGTTTGCGTTGCAGCAGCATAAAAAGACATGGCATTGTACAGTAAAAATGTAAAGACTAGAAATAAACAATCCAAAATGTAACATCTCAACAGAAATGAAATAGCATTAAAAAAAAGTAGACAGTTTACATGTTGAATTACAGCTTTACAGTAACAACATATAAAGCAGGATATTATATATACATAATGTGAGGAATGGAATATTAAATATTAGTATATTGTTTTTAAATAGTTTCAACTCCAAGGGGCAAGATAACTTGTGCCGTTAATAACTGATCAATATATACCTGCTGCTAAATCCTCAGAACTGTTACAGGATGTGGATTTTGTAAATTGTGTAATTTTTATAATTTTTCTATCTTTAATATTTTTGTATGCATTATTCTCAGTTAACTTTAAGCTGTCTGTGGCTCTTTTCTGCTGGAACAATGTACATCTCCCCTCTGGAGGTATTCTGATTCTGACTGACTCTGATTCTGACTCTGACTCTGACTCTGATTCGGACTCTGACCCTGGCTCTGACTCTGATTCTGACTCTGATTCTGACTCTGACTCTGACCCTGGCTCTGACTCTGATTCTGACTCTGATTCTGACTCTGACTCTGACCCTGGCTCTGACTCTGATTCTGACTCTGATTCTGACTCTGACTCTGACCCTGGCTCTGGCTCTGACTCTGACTCTGATTCTGACTCTGATTCTGACTTTTTCTGACTGACTCTGATTCTGACTCTGATTCTGATTCTGCCTCTGATTCTGATTCTGACTCTGAATCTGATTCTGACTCTGATTCTGACTCTGACCCTGGCTCTGACTCTGATTCTGACTGACTCTGATTCTGACTCTGATTCTGACTGACTCTGACTCTGACTCTGATTCTGATTCTGATTCTGACTCTGATTCTGACTCTAACCCTGCCTCTGACTCCGATTCTGACTCTGATTCTGACTCTGACTCTGATTCTGACTCTGACCCTGGCTCTGATTCTGACTGACTCTGATTCTGACTCTGACTCTGATTCTGACTCTGACCCTGACTCTGACCCTGACTCTGATTCTGACTCTGATTCTGACTCTGACCCTGACTCTGACCCTGACTCTGATTCTGACTCTGACCCTGACTCTGGCTCTGATTCTGACTCTGACCCTGACTCTGATTCTGATTCTGACTCTGATTCTGACTCTGACCCTGACTCTGATTCAGATTCTGATTCTGACTCTGACTCTGATTCTGATTCTGACTCTGACTCTGACCCTGACCCTGACTCTGATTCTGACTCTGATTCTGATTCTGATTCTGACTCTGACTCTGACCCTGACTCTGACTCTGATTCTGATTCTGATTCTGACTCTGATTCTGATTCTGACTCTGACTTTCACCACTGAGGTTCCTCTAAATGTGCTGTATAAATCAATAAAGATTGAACATGTTTCACACACCGGGGGGGGGGCATCGCACCGGTCCACGCGCCGGACCCCACGCACGATCTTCTTGCTGCCGCTGAGGGATTCTGGGTAAATGCTGATGCCCTTCAGCATGTGGATGAACTTGTAGGGCGGGTCCTCTGTGTCGCAGTAGCGGTCTCCGTGCAGCTTGTAGCGCCCGGAGAGGAGCCGCCGCTGACAGAACCACCACAGCAGAACCAGGACCAGAACCAGCAGAACCAGGACCCCCGCGCCCAGGAAGCCCGCCAGCACCGGGGACATGGCTGAGAGACAGGGGGCAGAACAGCAGGTTAAAGGTCAGCTGCATATCAATATCACAATCACTCGTATACAGACTATTGGGATTGTGGGAAACGGTATCTCTCTCTCCGTACAAACTGAAAGATTGACAATAAAGAGGACTTTGACTTTTGGACTATTCTTGCTCTATTGGATCCGTGTTATTGTGTTCTCTGTTGGAGGAGCCTGGGACCTCAGACTGTCAATCTATCTAGCTCTGAACACATGACGATACAAGCCTTGAATCTATTCTGCAAAACCCACCTTCTTCATGTCTCTTCTTCATCACATGTGTCCCCTCTGTGTAAAGAGACTCTCTCTACACAGAGGGGACATGTTCCTTCTACATCAACATGTGTCCCCTCTTCTTCATGTCTCTTCTACATCAACATGTGTCCCCTCTTTCTCTCTCTACATGTCTCTTCTACATCAACATGTGTCCCCTCTTCTTCATGTCTCTTCTACATCAACATGTGTCCCCTCTTCTTCATGTCTCTTCTACATCAACATGTGTCCCCTCTTCTTCATGTCTCTTCTACATCAACATGTGTCCCCTCTTCTTCATGTCTCTTCTACATCAACATGTGTCCCCTCTTTGCTCTCTCTTCACACACCATGTCTCTTCTACATCAACATGTGTCCCCTCTTCTTCATGTCTCTTCTACATCAACATGTGTCCCCTCTTCTTCATGTCTCTTCTACATCAACATGTGTCCCCTCTTTGTCTCTCTACACATGTCCATGTCTCTTCTACATCAACATGTGTCCCCTCTTCTTCATGTCTCTTCTACATCAACATGTGTCCCCTCTTCTCATGTCTCTTCTACATCAACATGTGTCCCCTCTTCTTCATGTCTCTTCTACATCAACATGTGTCCCCTCTTCTCTTCTCTACATCAACCCATGTCTCTTCTACATCAACATGTGTCCCCTCTTCTTCATGTCTCTTCTACATCAACATGTGTCCCCTCTTCTTCATGTCTCTTCTACATCAACATGTGTCCCCTCTTCTTCATGTCTCTTCTACATCAACATGTGTCCCCTCTTCTTCATGTCTCTTCTACATCAACATGTGTCCCCTCTTCTCATGTCTCTTCTACATCAACATGTGTCCCCTCTTCTCATGTCTCTTCTACATCAACATGTGTCCCCTCTTCTTCATGTCTCTTCTACATCAACATGTGTCCCCTCTTCTTCATGTCTCTTCTACATCAACATGTGTCCCCTCTTCTTCATGTCTCTTCTACATCAACATGTGTCCCCTCTTCTTCATGTCTCTTCTACATCAACATGTGTCCCCTCTTCTTCATGTCTCTTCTACATCAACATGTGTCCCCTCTTCTTCATGTCTCTTCTACATCAACATGTGTCCCCTCTGTGTAAAGAGACTCTGAAAGTTTCAGGAACAAAGATTCTCTCTCTTTTTCTCCTGATCCATTTCTATAAAAACCTGTCTGAAAATGAGCTGATCAGATTTTGGCCACTTGATGATGTCATAACGATGTTTTGTCTTGTGTAACCATTAGCCAATCAGCAACCAAGGATTTTGGGGACCACCTCATAAGTGACCTGCTCCATCGAAGTCAGTCGCTTTCACCCGAAGACACATTTTGAGTTGTACACACGGTTGGAAAGAGGAGATTCCTGCTTTCTGATGATATCAGGATGGTTGTTGTACTCAAAGAGTCGCTGTGAGGGGGTGGAACTCAAAGAGTGCAGAGTCGCTGTGAGGGGGTGGAACTCAAAGAGTGCAGAGTCGCTGTAAGGGGGTGGAACTCAAAGAGTGCAGAGTCGCTGTGAGGGGGTGGAACTCAAAGAGTGCAGAGTCGCTGTAAGGGGGTGGAACTCAAAGAGTGCAGAGTCGCTGTGAGGGGGTGGAACTCAAAGAGTGCAGAGTCGCTGTGAGGGGGTGGAACTCAAAGAGTGCAGAGTCGCTGTGAGGGGGTGGAACTCAAAGAGTGCAGAGTCGCTGTGAGGGGGTGGAACTCAAGAGTGCAGGTCGCTGTGAGGGGTGGAACTCAAAGAGTGCAGAGTCGCTGTGAGGGGGTGGAACTCAAAGGTGCAGAGTCGCTGTGAGGGGGTGGAACTCAAAGAGTGCAGAGTCGCTGTGAGGGGGTGGAACTCAAAGAGGGCAGAGTCGCTGTGAGGGGGTGGAACTCAAAGAGGGCAGAGTCGCTGTGAGGGGGTGGAACTCAAAGAGTGCAGAGTCGCTGTGAGGGGGTGGTACTCAAAGAGTGCAGAGTCGCTGTGAGGGGGTGGAACTCAAAGAGTGCAGAGTCGCTGTGAGGGGGTGGAACTCAAAGAGTGCAGAGTCGCTGTGAGGGGGTGGAACTCAAAGAGTGCAGAGTCGCTGTAAGGGGGTGGAAAGTTAGGACGGTTCTAAGGGCCCGTGACCGACAGGGGCCCAAACTATTTTAGAACATTAAGAAAAAAATGTTTAAGTAACCTTTCATCATTCATCAATAATGAACATTAATAGAACGGTATATTGATAATGTCCTCACTAAACTTATGATTCCTTTAACTTCTAAGACTTTGTTTATTTAAAATCTAACTAAACACCCGAACCCCGAAAAACGATTTTTTTACGCTAATCCACGTTTATTTTGAAATCAGCCGTTGCGACTTCCGACTGATTATTTCCTTATTGTACACGTTTATATTCATGTGTTTCATATTCAGTGCTCTCTGATTGTTACAGGTTTGAATCAAGGACCAAAAGAAAGAACGAAGTCGTTGACACAACGCAGACAGACACCGGTCACACGCGTCAGACACCGGTCACGCGTCAGACACCGGTCACGCGTCAGACACCGGTCACACGCAGACAGACACCGGTCACACGCGTCAGACACCGGTCACACGCAGACAGACACCGGTCACACGCGTCAGACACCGGTCACACGCGTCAGACACCGGTCACACGCGTCAGACACCGGTCACACGCAGACAGACACCGGTCACATGCGTCAGACACCGGTCTCACACGCGTCAGACACCGGTCACACGCGTCAGACACCGGTCACACGCAGACAGACACCGGTCACACGCGTCAGACACCGGTCACGCGTCAGACACCGGTCACACGCAGACAGACACCGGTCACACGCGTCAGACACCGGTCACACGCAGACAGACACCGGTCACACGCGTCAGACACCGGTCACACGCGTCAGACACCGGTCACACGCGTCAGACACCGGTCACACGCAGACAGACACCGGTCACACGCGTCAGACACCGGTCACACGCGTCAGACACCGGTCACACGCAGACAGACACCGGTCACACGCGTCAGACACCGGTCACACGCGTCAGACACCGGTCACACGCAGACAGACACCGGTCACACGCGTCAGACACCGGTCTCACACGCGTCAGACACCGGTCACACGCGTCAGACACCGGTCACACGCAGACAGACACCGGTCACACGCGTCAGACACCGGTCTCACACGCGTCAGACACCGGTCACACGCGTCAGACACCGGTCACACGCAGACAGACACCGGTCTCACACGCGTCAGACACCGGTCACACGCAGACAGACACCGGTCACACGCGTCAGATACCGGTCACACGCGTCAGACACCGGTCACACGCAGACAGACACCGGTCACACGCGTCAAACACCGGTCACACGCAGACAGACAGCGGTCACACGCGTCAGACACCGTCACACGCGTCAGACACCGGTCACACGCAGACAGACACCGTCACACGCAGACAGACACCGGTCACACGCAGACAGACACCGGTCACACGCGTCAGACACCGGTCACACGCGTCAGACACCGGTCACACGCAGACAGACACCGGTCACACGCGTCAGACAGCGGTCACACGCGTCAGACACCGGTCACACGCGTCAGACACCGGTCACACGCGTCAGACACCGGTCACACGCAGACAGACACCGGTCACACGCGTCAGACACCGGTCACACGCGTCAGACACCGGTCACACGCGTCAGACACCGGTCACACGCAGACAGACACCGGTCACACGCGCGACACAAGTATCAGATGGGCTTCGGTTTGCTTTTGATTGTCTATAATTAACTCGCACAGAATATCGGCGTTTTCACTCCACGTTTATTTCTGTACTTATTGTCACGGTTTGCAGATGAGGTGGTCCGCATAAACAACAAGTTTGAGAACCCCTGGAACAGGGACCTTCAAGATAAGATAGAGAAGAACTTTACTGATTTACCTAATTTGGAAATGTGTTTGAAAAAGGCAAAAATTAAAGACTAGAAATAAACAAGAAAGTAGAAAATATACATGTTGAATTACACATTTACAGTAACAAAAATAAAGCAAGTTATTATATAAGTACGTGAGGGATGGAATATATATAATATCAACAGCTTCATTAGCAGTTACATACAGTATTGCTAAAGCTCTGTATAGTTGCAACATCTAAACACAAATACATACAAACTGCTATTATAGGACCATCATTTAATTCAATGAATAAAATAAAATATGATGTGTGTGAGATGTGAGATGTGAGAGGTGAGATGTGAGAGGTGAGATGTGAGAGGTGAGATGTGAGAGGTGAGATGTGAGAGGTGAGATGTGAGATGTGAGAGGTGAGAGGTGAGAGGTGAGATGTGAGAGTGAGGTGAGAGGTGAGATGTGAGAGGTGAGAGGTGAGAGGTGAGATGTGAGAGGTGAGAGGTGAGAGGTGAGATGTGAGAGGTGAGATGTGAGATGTGAGAGGTGAGATGTGAGATGTGAGAGGTGAGATGTGAGAGGTGAGATGTGAGAGGTGAGAGGTGAGATGTGAGAGGTGAGATGTGAGAGGTGAGATGTGAGAGGTGAGAGGTGAGATGTGAGAGGTGAGAGGTGAGATGTGAGAGGTGAGAGGTGAGATGTGAGATGTGAGAGGTGAGAGGTGAGATGTGAGAGGTGAGAGGTGAGATGTGAGAGGTGAGAGGTGAGATGTGAGATGTGAGAGGTGAGATGTGAGAGGTGAGATGTGAGATGTGAGAGGTGAGATGTGAGAGGTGAGATGTGAGATGTGAGAGGTGAGATGTGTGAGGTGAGAGGTGAGATGTGAGATGTGTGAGGTGAGAGGTGAGAGGTGAGATGTGAGAGGTGAGAGGTGAGATGTGAGATGTGAGATGTGAGAGGTGAGAGGTGAGATGTGAGATGTGTGTGAGAGGTGAGATGTGAGAGGTGAGAGGTGAGAGGTGAGATGTGAGATGTGAGATGTGTGTGAGAGGTGAGATGTGAGAGGTGAGAGGTGAGATGTGAGAGGTGAGAGGTGAGATGTGAGAGGTGAGATGTGAGAGGTGAGATGTGAGATGTGTGTGAGAGGTGAGATGTGAGAGGTGAGAGGTGAGATGTGAGAGGTGAGAGGTGAGATGTGAGAGGTGAGATGTGAGATGTGTGTGAGAGGTGAGATGTGAGAGGTGAGAGGTGAGATGTGAGAGGTGAGAGGTGAGAGGTGAGAGGTGAGATGTGAGAGGTGAGAGGTGAGAGGTGAGAGGTGAGATGTGAGAGGTGAGAGGTGAGATGTGAGATGTGAGAGGTGAGAGGTGAGAGGTGAGATGTGAGAGGTGAGAGGTGAGATGTGAGAGGTGAGAGGTGAGAGGTGAGATGTGAGAGGTGAGATGTGAGAGGTGAGAGGTGAGATGTGAGAGGTGAGAGGTGAGAGGTGAGATGTGAGAGGTGAGAGGTGAGAGGTGAGATGTGAGAGGTGAGAGGTGAGATGTGAGATGTGAGAGTTGAGAGGTGAGAGGTGAGAGGTGAGATGTGAGATGTGAGAGGTGAGATGTGAGATGTGAGAGGTGAGAGGTGAGAGGTGAGAGGTGAGAGGTGAGAGGTGAGATGTGAGATGTGTGTGAGAGGTGAGATGTGAGAGGTGAGAGGTGAGATGTGAGAGGTGAGAGGTGAGAGGTGAGATGTGAGAGGTGAGATGTGAGAGGTGAGATGTGAGAGGTGAGAGGTGAGAGGTGAGATGTGAGAGGTGAGAGGTGAGAGGTGAGATGTGAGAGGTGAGATGTGAGAGGTGAGATGTGAGAGGTGAGATGTGTGAGGTGAGAGGTGAGAGGTGAGATGTGAGAGGTGAGATGTGAGATGTGTGTGAGAGGTGAGATGTGAGAGGTGAGAGGTGAGATGTGAGAGGTGAGAGGTGAGATGTGAGAGGTGAGATGTGAGAGGTGAGATGTGAGAGGTGAGATGTGAGATGTGAGAGGTGAGATGTGAGAGGTGAGAGGTGAGAGGTGAGATGTGAGAGGTGAGAGGTGAGATGTGAGAGGTGAGAGGTGAGAGGGATGTGAGAGGAGAGGGAGAGTGAGAGGTGAGAGGTGAGAGGTGAGAGGTGAGAGGTGAGATGTGAGATGTGAGAGTGAGAGGTGAGAGGTGAGATTGAGATGTGAGAGGTGAGATGTGAGATGTGAGAGTGAGAGGTGAGAGGTGAGAGGTGAGAGGTGAGAGGTGAGATGTGAGATGTGTGTGAGAGGTGAGATGAGAGGTGAGAGGTGAGATGTGAGAGGTGAGAGGTGAGAGGTGAGATGTGAGAGGTGAGATGTGAGATGTGAGAGGTGAGAGGTGAGATGTGAGAGGTGAGAGGTGAGATGTGAGAGGTGAGAGGTGAGATGTGAGATGTGAGAGGTGAGATGTGAGAGGTGAGATGTGAGAGGTGAGAGGTGAGATGTGAGAGGTGAGATGTGAGATGTGAGAGGTGAGATGTGAGAGGTGAGAGGTGAGAGGTGAGGGTGAGAGGTGAGATGTGAGAGGTGAGATGGAGAGGTGAGATGTGAGAGGTGAGATGTGAGATGTGAGAGGTGAGAGGTGAGAGGTGAGAGGTGAGAGGTGAGAGGTGAGATGTGAGAGGTGAGAGGTGAGAGGTGAGAGGTGAGATGTGAGATGTGAGAGGTGAGAGGTGAGAGGTGAGAGGTGAGAGGTGAGAGGTGAGATGTGAGAGGTGAGAGGTGAGAGGTGAGAGGTGAGAGGTGAGAGCTGATCCCTCTCTTTATATTCCCAGAGCAGTATTTTGAGTTTTTCGTTTTCTTTATTAAATATTTGAGGATCCTACGCTTGAGTTTTGGGAAGAATTGTGTCCGTACAGGTTCACATGTTGGCCATCGAGTGAGGAAGCACTTCCTCTCTCTGTTAACACACAGCCATGTTCTCTTGTTCCTGCTCTGTGAGTGGTGGAGGAGAGTCAGCTGACATGATGTCACTGATTGGTCATGGCAGCACACACTGACATGACTGTGGAAGAAGGATGACATCATTTAAAGAAACAGTAACGTCATCGAGCCTCAAGAGACGAAGAGGAGGAGGAGGAGGAGGAGGAAGAATAGTAGGACAGCAGGAGGAGAAAAAGAGGAGGAGAGGAAGGAGGAGGAAGAGGAGGAGGAAGGGGGGGAGGAGGAGGGCGGGGCTCCTGTAGTTCAAGTGAAGAATAGTTTGTGGAGGTCTTTGTCTGGGTACAGAGGAGCATTGTTGTCTTGATGTGTCCCAAGAGACCCACACACACACACACACACACACACACACACACACACTCATATTGTTGTGAATACAGCAGCACCGTGACAAAAAACAGGCAGCTAGTGAAGTTTATTTTTTAGAATTATATATCTATAATATCAGTATGTAGTGTCTCTACTTTAAAGAGTCCTCTCCTGCTGATGTTCAGGTGTATATCAGTATGTAGTCTCTCTACTTTAAAGAGTCCTCTCCTGCTGATGTTCAGGTGTATATCAGTATGTTTTGTCTCTACTTTAAAGAGTCCTCTCCTGCTGATGTTCAGGTGTATATCAGTATGTAGTGTCTCTGCTTTAAAGAGTCCTCTCCTGCTGATGTTCAGGTGTATATCAGTGTGTAGTGTCTCTACTTTAAAGAGTCCTCTCCTGCTGATGTTCAGGTGTATATCAGTATGTAGTGTCTCTGCTTTAAAGAGTCTCTCCTGCTGATGTTCAGGTGTATATCAGTATGTAGTGTCTCTACTTTAAAGAGTCCTCTCCTGCTGATGTTCAGGTGTATATCAGTATGTAGTGTCTCTACTTTAAAGAGTCCTCTCCTGCTGATGTTCAGGTGTATATCAGTATGTAGTGTCTCTACTTTAAAGAGTCCTCTCCTGCTGATGTTCAGGTGTATATCAGTATGTAGTGTCTCTACTTTAAAGAGTCCTCTCCTGATGATTTCAGGTGTATATCAGTATGTAGTGTCTCTACTTTAAAGAGTCCTCTCCTGCTGATGTTCAGGTGTATATTAGTATGTAGTGTCTCTACTTTAAAGAGTCCTCTCCTGCTGATGTTCAGGTGTATATCAGTATTAGTGTCTCTACTTTAAAGAGTCCTCTCCTGCTGATGTTCAGGTGTATATCAGTATGTAGTGTCTACTTTAAAGAGTCCTCTCCTGCTGATGTTCAGGTGTATATCAGTATGTAGTGTCTCTACTTTAAAGAGTCCTCTCCTGCTGATGTTCAGGTGTATATCAGTATGTAGTGTCTCTACTTTAAAGAGTCCTCTCTTGCTGATGTTCAGGTGTATATCAGTATGTAGTGTCTCTACTTTAAAGAGTCCTCTCCTGCTGATGTCCAGGTGTATATCAGTATGTAGTGACTACTTTAAAGAGTCCTCTCCTGCTGATGTTCAGGTGTATATCAGTATGTAGTGTCTACTTTAAAGAGTCCTCTCCTGCTGATGTTCAGGTGTATATCAGTATGTAGTGTCACTTAAAGAGTCCTCTCCTGCTGATGTTCAGGTGTATATCAGTATGTAGTGTCTCTACTTTAAAGAGTCCTCTCCTGCTGATGTTCAGGTGTATATCAGTATGTAGTGTCTCTACTTTAAAGAGTCCTCTCTTGCTGATGTTCAGGTGTATATCAGTATGTAGTGTCTCTACTTTAAAGAGTCCTCTCCTGCTGATGTCCAGGTGTATATCAGTATGTAGTGACTACTTTAAAGAGTCCTCTCCTGCTGATGTTCAGGTGTATATCAGTATGTAGTGACTCTACTTTAAAGAGTCCTCTCCTTTTGATGTTCAGGTGTATATCAGTATGTAGTGTCTCTACTTTAAAGAGTCCTCTCCTGCTGATGTTCAGGTGTATATCAGTATGTAGTGTCTCTACTTTAAAGAGTCCTCTCCCGCTGATGTTCAGGTGTATATCAGTATGTAGTGTCTCTACTTTAAAGAGTCCTCTCCCGCTGTTGTTCAGGTGTATATCAGTATGTAGTGTCTCTACTTTAAAGAGTCCTCTCCTGCTGATGTTCAGGTGTATATCAGTATGTAGCGTCTCTACTTTAAAGAGTCCTCTCCTGCTGATGTTCAGGTGTATATCAGTATTTAGCGTCTCTACTTTAAAGAGTCCTCTCCTGCTGATGTTCAGGTGTATATCAGTATGTAGTGTCTCTACTTTAAAGAGTCCTCTCCTGCTGATGTTCAGGTGTATATCAGTATGTTTTGTCTCTACTTTAAAGAGTCCTCTCCTGCTGATGTTCAGGAGTATATCAGTATGTATGTCTCTACTTTAAAGAGTCCTCTCCTGCTGATGTTCGGTGTGTATATCAGTATGTAGTGTCTCTACTTAAAGAGTCCTCTCCTGCTGATGTTCAGGTGTATATCAGTATGTAGTGTCTTACTTTAAAGAGTCCTCTCTGCTGATGTTCAGGTGTATATCAGTATGTAGTGTCTCTACTTTAAAGAGTCCTCTCCTGCGATGTTCAGGTGTATATCAGTGTGTAGTGTCTACTTTAAAGAGTCCTCTCCTGCTGATGTTCAGGTGTATATCAGTATGTAGTTTCTCTACTTTAAAGAGTCCTCTCCTGCTGATGTCAGGTGTATATCAGTATGTAGTGTCTCTACTTTAAAGAGTCCTCTCCTGCTGATGTTCAGGTGTTTATCAGTATGTAGTGTCTCTACTTTAAAGAGTCCTCTCCTGCTGATGTTCAGGTGTATATCAGTATGTAGTGTCTCTACTTTAAAGAGTCCTCTCCTGCTGATGTTCAGGTATATATCAGTATGTAGTGTCTCTACTTTAAAGAGTTCTCTCCTGCTGATGTTCAGGTATATATCAGTATGTAGTGTCTCTACTTTAAAGAGTCCTCTCCTGCTGATGTTCAGGTGTTTATCAGTATGTAGTGTCTCTACTTTAAAGAGTCCTCTCCTGTTGATGTTCAGGTGTTTATCAGTATGTAGTGTCTCTACTTTAAAGAGTCCTCTCCTGTTGATGTTCAGGTGTATATCAGTATGTAGTGTCTCTACTTTAAAGAGTCCTCTCCTGCTGATGTTCAGGTGTATATCAGTATGTAGTGTCTCTAGTTTAAAGAGTCCTCTCCTGCTGCTTGTGTTTCTATGTGCTTCCTTCCTGTTGTTCCTCTCTTTCAGATGATGATGTCATGTTTGGGAACGAGCTGAAAGCAGCCGAGCTCGCTGCCTGGCAACACACGCTCGCTCGCACGCACGCACGCACGCACGTGCATACACACACACACACACACTGGGCAGAGAGTTACAGGAAGAGTTTCTGCAGGTTTTTATTACTGCAGACCCTATATAATATTATTTGATATGTTTAGGCTTTTTATGAGGCTATGGTTTAGTGAACACTCTTTACTGCACTGATATAATCATATCATACATTATTATAATATGTCTGCAGGTATTTGTTTACGGTGTCTGCAGGTGCGTCGGCCTAATGTGTCCCCGAGAACAGACATGACGTCACCCCAAA
>CM062272.1:1213756-1226256 GCA_031216635.1 Dissostichus eleginoides | reverse complement strand
TTTGTTGATCTGTATTGGTTTCCTCTGTGAGTTAAAGCCCCCTGAGCCTCAAGCCTCAAGCCTCAAGCCTCAAGCCTCACGCCTCAAG
The DNA here is from genome assembly GCA_031216635.1 of Dissostichus eleginoides. Classification (NCBI taxonomy): domain Eukaryota; kingdom Metazoa; phylum Chordata; class Actinopteri; order Perciformes; family Nototheniidae; genus Dissostichus; species Dissostichus eleginoides. Next base: position 1,226,168 of record CM062272.1, on the reverse strand, counting down.
CCTCAAGCGACATGTCTACACTTCTCATGGAGGCAGAGAGTGGTTAGACGAGTTCACTTTGATGTGTTTGTGTAAACATTATGGGATGGATCATGGGCTACAGAAACAGCTGATCACGTGACTCACTGTAGAGGCCTTCACACAGCGGGGGGTTCTGGATCCACCTGGACCTGTTTCTCCCCGGACTCCGGTCCTCTGCTCTGTGACTCTGATCTCGGAGTCCTTCCTCTTCACTTTCTTTTTGCTGCTGCCTTTGTTCAGCTGGGCTTTTTGTTCTTTAGTGGCTTCCTCGAACATATAAACCCCTGAATACATTCATCTGTATTTGTTTATTTACTTTTGATAAATATCATTACCATCATTACGAAACACTCGCTGCTATATAACATGTGCAATATTATTAATAATGTGCTATGATAACGTGCAGTTACGTATCTGCCACTACGGTTTTTTGCACTACTAAATCCTGTTAATATATTAATGATGTGACCGTCTGTGTTTCCTGTAGATATTTAATTGCTCTTTTTACTGTTCTGTTAGAGTAGAGTTGTATCATCATGCTGCTGTGTTTATTGTATGTGTGTAACTCTGGACAACCATTTCCTTCGGGATAAATAAAGTCTCATCTTATCTTATAATTATTACTATCTAACTTCATGTTGTTGTTGTTGCCTCTATCCCTCGGGTAGAGGATGGAGGAGGTTGGGGATCCCTACATTGTTCAGTGTTTTTCTTACTCTTATCTACGCACCTTACTTCTCATGTCTCGTCTGAGCGGTTCTGTTTTGTGTGGTATTTGAAAAGTGTAATAAAGATATTATTAAAAATATATATTAAGCAGCGAAACCTAATGTTAGTATTTTTGTAGGTGTGTGAAAGCATTGGTTATTTGAAAGTAGACAGTTATGTCTACTTTTTCTCCTGCTAATGACTAGCTGTTCTCCTGCTAATGACTAGCTGTTCTCCTGCTAATGACTAGCTGTTCTCCTGCTAATGACTAGCTGTTCTCCTGCTAATGACTAGCTGTTCTCCTGCTAATGACTAGCTGTTCTCCTGCTAATGACTAGCTGTTCTCCTGCTAATGACTAGTTGTTCTCCTGCTAATGACTAGCTGTTCTCCTGCTAATGACTAGCTGTTCTCCTGCTAATGACTAGCTGTTCTCCTGCTAATGACTAGCTGTTCTCCTGCTAATGACTAGCTGTTCTCCTGCTAATAACTAGCTGTTCTCCTGCTAATAACTAGCTGTTCTCCTGCTAATGACTAGCTGTTCTCCTGCTAATAACTAGCTGTTCTCCTGCTAATGACAATCCGTTCTCCTGCTAATAACTAGCCGTTCTCCTGCTAATAACTAGCCGTTCTCCTGCTAATGACAATCCGTTCTCCTGCTAATAACTAGTTGTTCTCCTGTTAATAACTAGCTGTTCTCCTGCTAATGACTAGCTGTTCTCCTGCTAATGACTAGCTGTTCTCCTGCTAATGACTAGCTGTTCTCCTGCTAATGACTAGCTGTTCTCCTGCTAATGACTAGCTGTTCTCCTGCTAATGACTAGCTGTTCTCCTGCTAATGACTAGCTGTTCTCCTGCTAATAACTAGCTGTTCTCCTGCTAATGACTAGCTGTTCTCATTAGCTGTTCTCCTGCTAATGACTAGCTGTTCTCCTGTTGATGACTAGCTGTTCTCCTGCTAATGACTAGCTGTTCTCCTGTTAATAACTAGCTGTTCTCCTGCTAATGACTAGCTGTTCTCCTGCTAATGACTAGCTTTCTCCTGCTAATAACTAGCTGTTCTCCTGCTAATGACTAGCTGTTCTCCTGCTAATGACTAGCTGTTCTCCTGCTAATGACTAGCTGTTCTCCTGCTAATGACTAGCTGTTCTCCTGTTAATGACTAGCTGTTCTCCTGTTAATGACTAGCTGTTCCCCTGCTAATAACTAGCTGTTCTCCTGCTAATGACTAGCTGTTCTCCTGCTAATGACTAGCTGTTCTCCTGCTAATGACTAGCTGTTCTCCTGTTAATGACTAGCTGTTCTCCTGTTAATGACTAGCTGTTCCCCTGCTAATAACTAGCTGTTCTCCTGCTAATGACTAGCTGTTCTCCTGCTAATGACTAGTTTTTCTCCTGCTAATAACTAGCTGTTCTCCTGCTAATGACTAGCTGTTCTCCTGCTAATAACTAGCTGTTCTCCTGCTAATAACTAGCTGTTCTCCTGCTAATGACTAGCTGTTCTCCTGCTAATGACCAGCGTTTAATAATTTCCCTCAAAATAGGATCACTTTAATCCTCTCATGCGAGCATTTCACATGTTGCTGAAGAAAAAAGAGAGGCGCGATGTGACCATCAGATATAAATACCATCAGATATAAATACCATCAAAATACGATCCGAAATGTTCCATTGAAGCTCCGCCCTTTATGCTGATATCATTTGACGACAACACATGCTCCGAATAAAGTGAGAGAGAGACAAAAGACAAAAGACAGGCGACAGAAGAGAGACAAAAGACAGGAGACAGAAGAGAGACAGAAGAGAGACAGAGGACAGAAGACAGAGGACAGACATGGATCAGCTGCTGCTGCTGCTGCTGTTGAGCTCAGGTATGAATCCACTTTAAATGTTATTATTTATTATATTCAAATACCTGAGTGATCTCTGAGGCAAGAACAACTGCTCACACACACTGACAGCAAGCTACACACACACACACACACACACACACACACACACACACACACACACACACTGACTGACAGCAGGTTATTATTCTATTTGTCTTTGTGTGAATATAAATGTGTTATTGAACTTCCCGTCAGTGTGTTGTTTATATTCAGGCATTAAGATGTGTTTTCACTGGAGGCCACGCTGACGCCTCCACAGTGAGTGTGTGTGTGTGTGTGTGTGTGTGTGTGTGTGTGTGTGTGTGTGTGTGTCTGTAGAGCAGGGCCCCTCAAGAGCTTGCAAAGAATATAATACGTTTATTATACGGTTACAAGCCACTTTACAGAAGCACGTTGCCCATAAACTACATGTCCCACAATGCATCTCATTTTGTGAGATGCGCACTGAAGAGACTTGCAATTAGTTAAAATTATTTTCCCTAAACTTCTGCTTTCAGACGTAGTTAATTATGAAGTTATTATATCCTCTGAGATAATAATCCAATTCAGAGGCAATGATGTCATATGACACATTCTTTCATTTATATATTTATATAGTTACAACCGGCCCTTTGAGTGCAGCCATAGGCCGATGTGGCCCGCCATGACATTGAGTTTGTGTGTGTGTGTGCGTGTGTGTATTTGTGTGTGTGTGTGTGTGTGTGTGTGTGTGTGTGGTGTGTGTGTGTGTGTGGTTGAAATGTGCTTAAGTACATGTTTTTTTATAGTTATTTTAAAATTTGATAAGATGACATTAAGACCACATGTCGTGCAACATTTGAGACAAACTTACACACACACACACACACACACATACACAGACACACACACACACAAACACACACACACACACACACACACACACACAGACAGCAGGTTGTTATTCTATTTGACTTTGGGTAAATATGTTTGATTGAACTTCCCATCAGTGTGTTCATATTCAGTTACATTGAGGCGTTACGGTGTTGGTGCCTCTAAACAAGATGCGGTAGAAACACACATCTCAGAGTGTGTGTCCTCTAACACGTTCTAACATCTCAGAGTGTGTGTCCTCTAACACGTTCTAACATCTCAGAGTGTGTGTCCTCTAACACGTTCTAACACCTCTATGATATCATTCACACTGATCTCTATTACTGCATCTTTGAACGAGTCTGCCTACACCATTGCTCATTATTGTGAATGACTGTAAAGGAGAATTAGGCTTCTTGTGCATTCACTCAGTCTGTATTCATATTTAAACCATCATCCTGACTGATCAGAACTCTATCAATAAGACTCTTTAGTATTTATTATATGTATTTATAGAAGTCTTCACTCCCTACTCTGATAATAAACTCCAGACCTTTGGGCAGTCAGCTATTATTTAAGAAGAATATTCACTTTATTGATTTCCTCCTGTGGTTTCTTTGACTGCTGTCAGAGCGTGTGCATGAGTGGGGTCCACATACACACACCCACTGGTTTTTAGGCATGAGTGGGGTCCACATACACACACCCTCTATTTTTTAGGCATGAGTGGGGTCCACATACACACCATCTGGTTTTTAGGCATAAGTGGGGTCCATGTATTTACACTGTCTGTTTTTTAGGCACCATTGGGGTCACTTTAAAAACAGAGACACACACATAAACACACACACCCCACACACACACACACACACACACACACTTACAAACACACACACTTACACACTGAGGTACCGACTTATAGGTGGTGTCCATATGTACACAGTCTGGTTTTTGGGTATAAGTGGGGTCACTTCATACACACATACACACACACACACACAACACCCACACACACACACACACACACACACACACACACACACACCACACACACATACACACACATCAACTCAGACACACACACACACCCATGGGAAAACACGCATACACTTGAAATCTAACAGTCATAAAAACCTTTACACAGTAATACACAAAAACACTCATGCACATATGTAAAGACACACACACACACATATGTAAAGACACACACACACACACATATGTAAAGACACACACACACACATATGTAAAGACACAAACACACATATGTAAAGACAGACACACACACACACACACACACTTAAACACACAGTCACAAAACCTTCATACAGTAACACTCACAAACACACAGATCTGCATGCACACATGAAAACATACACAAACTCTCACATAATGTTTTATCAGCAATTACTTTGATATGTGTCAAACACACACACACACACACACACACACACACTCACACATACACACACTCACACACAACACACACACACACACACTCACACATACACACACTCACACACACATACACACACACACACACACACACACACATACACACACTCACACACACACACACACACTCACACATACACACACTCACACACACACACACATACAAACACACACACACACACTCACACACACACACACACACACACACACACACACACACACATACACACACTCACACACACACTCACACACACACACACACACATACACACACTCACACACACACACACACATACACACATTCACACACACACACACTCACACACACACTCACACACACATACACACACTCACACACACACACACACTCACAATGGCACACACACACGTGCACACACACACACACACACACACACACTCACACTGACACACACTCACAATGACACACACACACACTCACACACACACACACACACACTCACACACACGTGCAGACATACACACACACACTGACACACACTCACAATGACACACACACACTCACACACACACACACACACACACACATGCAGACAAACACACACACACTCACAATGACACACACACACACTCACACACACACAAACAAATGCAAAAACTCACGCACGCACAGAGAGAGAGAGAGAGAGAGAGAGAGAGAGAGAGAGAGAGAGAGAGAGAGAGTATGTGATTGGTTTTGGTCATGTTCTAATAATGTTTTGATCATTTAAATATGTACATGTATTTGTAATATTAGTGTTGAGAGATGTATCCATAGATCTAGTCTCCATAGATCTAGTCTCCATAGATCTAGTCTCCATAGATCTAGTCTCTTCATCGGACTCTCAAAGTGCAACAGATTGATTTAACTCCAAAATCTATTCATATGGTGTGTTCTTGGATACTCTATTGATATATATTTATTTTCTAATGAACACTTGTGGGGCTGTTACTCGATCCAAGCGACGCCCCCCTGCTGCGTCCTCGAACATGTTCTGACACAAAACATATTTACTTTGATTATCCTTATTTCATTTAGAAGTATCTGCATTAGTTCAGCAGAAACTACAGAAAGAGTTAGTTTTAAAGTGAAACGTGATTTTCCTCCTGTGGTTTCTTTGACTGCTGTCAGAGTGTGTGTGCATGAGTGGGGTCCACATACACACACCCTCTGGTTTTTAGGCATGAGTGGGGTCCACATACACACACCCTCTGGTTTTTAGGCATGAGTGGGGTCCATATATTTACACAGTCTGTTTTTTAGGCATGAGTGGGGTCACTTTAAACACTGTTTTACAGACACACAGATACACACACAATGACAGCAGGCCATTCACACACACACACACACACACACACACTGACAGCAAGCTACACACACACACACACACACACACACACACACACACACACACTCACCGTGGAGGCCACGCTGACGCCTCCACAGTGAGTGTGTGTGAGTGTGAGTGTGAGTGTGTGTGTGTGTGTGTGTGGTTGAAATGTGCTTAAGTACATGTTTTTTTATAATTATTTTAACATTTGATAAGATGACATTAAGACCACATGTCGTGTCTGCAACATTTGAGACAAACTTACACACACACACACACACACACACACACACACACACACACACACACACACACACACACACACACACACACACACACACACACACACACACACACACACACACACACACACACACACACACACACAGTATATCAGGTAATATTAAAACAGGTATGGGTCAGTTAGTTAATGTCTGCAGTTAGTGATAGGGGAGTGAGGCGTTCAGGTGACAGCAGAAGGTGGGAACTGGCAGCATCTCTTTCAGTCAGTTAATGTCTGCAGTTAGAGATAGGGGAGTGAGGCGTTCAGGTGACAGCAGAAGGTGGGAACTGGCAGCATCCTCTGTGGTTCCTCCTAATGTAATTGTTGCTGTAGAACATGTTTCAGTGTGATGATGGTGCTCCATGACTCATTTGAACTGAAGGAGCATATTCTCTGAACTGTTGCTTTAACTCTGAATATGTGACTTCTCTGTATGAACGTGTTATTCTCAGCTATAGTAAACTGGTGAAATGACTCCAGAGGGAGATCACTGACGTGTTCCTGAGATGATAGAAAACTCTGTTTACCTTATCTTCTGATTTCTCCTCAGGACTCCAGGCTGAAGGAGAACACACCTCAACAGGTAAAGTGCTCAGTTTATTCATGTACATGTTTCGTTTTTTCAAGTATTCATCTTTTGTTTAAAAATAACTGCCATGTGTCGAATAAACAAATACATAAATAAAAATAAATCAAATCCCGGAGGGAACCGGAAGCAGCTTACTTCTGGGTTTTAGGACGCGTCACTGCACCACTCTATACACACTTATATAGTATTTAATATAGTATTACTACTATTGGCAGGAGTTTACGCTTACATTACCACAAGCTATTTTACTCATTTTCAGAATAGCATATTATAGTCTGGACTCTAATCAATGATGCGTTCAAGTGAACATCAGATTGATTTAGCAGCTGGGAAAGGTGGAAATAACTGACTTACACTTGCAGAGTAACAAGGGACTCATTTAGTAAAACACAGGAGGCGTAGTAGTATCATACAATGAGTTGTACTCCAGTAAAGTAATTCAAACCTGTACTTACAGTACCTGAGTATTTGTACTTAGTTACTTCCCACTGGTTTATAGAGAGCTGCAGTTAATGGTCTCTCTGCAGATGTACACTCTGTGTCTCAGAGTTTCTGATAGTGGAAGCCCACCACTATCTTTGACCTTTGTGAGCAATTAGTATTCAATATTAAAGTATGGATTATTAAAACTGCTACAAGCAGTTAAAGTACACGACTCTCTTGTTTCTCTTCAGAGCCGGTCAGACTGGCGGGAGGAGAGAGTCGCTGTGCAGGAACTCTGGAGCTGAAACATCAGGGCGAATGGAGACCAGTGGACCGCGATCAATCTCCCTGGACCCTGAAGGCAGCCGATGTTTTCTGCAGAGAGCTAGACTGTGGCTCTGTAGTTTCTCTGGAACGGAGAGAGGATTCCTCATTGAACCCTGTGTGGAGGATCAGCTCTGAATTTGTTCAGTCTGGATCTCCTCTGAGCGAGTGTGCAACAGCAGGATCTTCTAACTACATCCAGAATCTCACCTGCTCAGGTAAGCCTATCAGTGACATCATCAGTGACATCATCTGTGACAGCTGTGTTAAATCAATCAACTAAATTGATTTGATTGCATGAGTATCTTTTATTTAGTGTCAGATACTCCCTCTGGACTCCTTCGTGGTCAAAAATGCCTCATTGACTTCCATTCAAACCACAAGTTTAATCTCCGATAAGTATTGAAAAAACACAAACAAATATTGATGTGATTTAATAGCAGTTTTGTGAATAAACTGGAGGAGGGCTCGAGGGTTGAATCTGCAGAGGATGACGTGTTGTCATGATTTTAGTTTTGTGTGTTTAGTCATGGTTTTATTTTGAAATTCTGTTGTCCCTGTGTCTGTCTTCCTTGCACCTCCATGTTTGTCCCTGTCGGTTTTTTGTCTGGATGTTTCCTCGTGCTTCCGGTTTATGGATTTAGGTTTTTTTTGTTTGTTCAATGTCAACAGCTTTTTTGTTAAATAAAGCTCGCTTTTAGTTTGAACCGCTTCTCCTCATTCTGCATTTGGGTCCTGATTTTCCCCAATCCTGACGGAACGACCGAACCAAAGATGGTTATATTCACTTACATATTTGTTGGCTTTCTGCTATGGTAAGTGGAGGGGAGCGTCCAGTGTTGAGCAGAGAGGGGCTGCTCTGGCTGAGGCGCACCTGAAGGCAACAGAGAAACCAGGACTTAAGGACTTCCTCCAGACATGCGATTCCCAGTCTGCTAACTGGAAGCATGCTAACTACCGGCCTGCCAGCACTCCTGGTTGCCAACCTTCCACAACTCCAGGCCTGTCTCCTTCCTCTGCCCCTGATTCGTTCTTGGGATCCCGCCTGGCCTTCGGAGGTCCGCGGAGCCTTCAACGGACTAATAAGAGACGGAGGGCCAGGCAACCAGCCCGTTCCCCGGCATCCATGGTTCCGGCTCCCCGGCCCACTCCAGCCCCCCGTGTCTTGTCGGCAGTCCGGCCGACTCCAGTCCTGACTCAAGTCCCTTCTCCGTTGGGGGTCCTGCCGCCCCTGCTATGCCTCTGCCTTGGCCCCGGACCATCCGCCCGCCTCTTTTATTGTGTGTCTTTGACCTCTCTCTGTTTGATCTTCTGTCCTCTGCAGACTCTGTCAAGCTGCTGGGGGGGACTGGTCTGTGCTCAGGCAGACTGGAGGTGAAGTCTAACCAGTCTAACCAGTCTGACCCGTCCTGGTCCTCAGTGTGTGAGGCTGACTTTGACCAGCAGGATGCTCAGGTGGTCTGCCGGCAGCTCGGCTGTGGGGCTCCTTCAGTCCTCCAGGGGGCGCTCTATGGAGAAGGGGAGGCTCCAATGTGGACCAAAGAGTTCCAGTGTGGAGGCCATGAGTCTGCTCTCCTGGACTGTAGCTCAGCCTCAGAGAGAAACACCTGCTCACCTGGCAGAGCTGTTAGCCTCACCTGCTCAGGTAGAGAGGAGCTGTGATTGGTTCATTCTGTTCTCATCAAACTCACTTTATTCTTTCTCTGATCACTCTCTTGTTTCTCTTCAGAGCCTGGTGTTAGGATGGTGGGAGGAGAGAGTCGCTGTGCAGGAAAACTGGAAGTGAAACATCAGGGAGAATGGAGACCAGTGGAGGACTATAGATGGAACCTGAAGACGGGTCAATTTGCATGCAGACATCTCGAATGTGGCCCTGCTGTTTCTTTAGGCTGGAGAGAGCAGTCCTCAGAGAGACCTGTGTGGATGATGAGATCTGACTGTGTTCATTCTGGATCTCCTCTGAGGGAGTGTGCAGAATCAGTTTCCTCTCACTACATCGTGAATCTCACCTGCTCAGGTAAACCCAACTGTGACATCATCTGTGACATCATGTCATCTGTCTCTTTGTTTGTCAGTACCCTGACATCATTTCCTTTTCAGAAGACTTTTTGTTGAAGGTGAATCTGTCCTCTCTCTCTCCCTCTCTCTCTCTCTCTCTCTCTCTCTCTCTCTCTCTCTCTCTCTCTCTCTCTCTCTCTCTCTCTCTCTCTCTCTCCTCTCTCTCTCTCTCTCTCTTTCTCTCTCCAGATAAGCTGTTTCAGCCCAACATCTCTGTGTCCTCCTCCATGACGGGGTCTCCGGGGCCCAGCAGCAGGGGTTCCAGGTGTTCAGAGGCTCCACCTTCACCATCAGTTGCTCCATCCAGCCTCAGTACCCAGGAGGCTCCTTCCTGCTCACTCACCTCCATCACTCACAACTACACCAGAGCCAGCTGTCAATCACTCTGCCCACTTCCTGTTCCCGGCTGCAGAGCCCGCACCAGGGAAGCTACAGCTGTGTTTATCACGTCTCTGCTTTTCTCAGGACTTGTCCTCTGAGAGCCGTCTGCTCTCCGTCACCGTCACAGGTGAGCTGTTAGAGTTGACTGTAGGACAGAGCGTGATGCTCCCCAGGAGAACGCTGGTGAGGACTGAGTGTTTACTGTGAGCCCTGAAGCAGTCACACCCTTACATCACATTTAGCTTTCCAGAGCAACGTACAATAAGTGCAATGAACCGTGAAGACATGAATCCAGAACACACATTCTCCAGTCAGCTGTAGTTTACATTGGAGTATTGCCATGAGTACTGACTGTTCAACAGATACAGCTAGCAGCTTCTCCCTACAGTCCTACTGTCTGGTATGAACAGGAAAAAGGGTTGGGGTTGAATGAAGATCCTAAGAAGATGTAGTTTATTGTAATATAACTGTAGAGAGGAGTCTCCATGCTGAAGTGGGTTCAGGTCTCTGTGTGTTTGCTGACTCTTGATGTGATGCTGTCCAGGTGTTCGATCAGATCCAGAACCTTTCATCATCCGAGCCGTCGTCCTGCCGCTGACTCAGCTGCTGGTGACCATCGGCCTTTACTTCTACTGCAAGGTACGGAAACATGTTGTTGTTCCACTGACTGAATGATGAGGGACTGAAACATGTTGTTGTTCCACTGACTGAATGATGAGGGACTGAAACATGTTGTTGTTCCACTGACTGAATGATGAGGTACTGAAACATGTTGTTGTTCCACTGACTGAATGATGAGGTACTGAAACATGTTGTTGTTCCACTGACTGAATGATGAGGTACTGAAACATGTTGTTGTTCCACTGACTGAATGATGAGGTACTGAAACATGTTGTTGTTCCACTGACTGAATGATGAGGTACTGAAACATGTTGTTGTTCCACTGACTGAATGATGAGGACTGAAACATGTTGTTGTTCCACTGACTGAATGATGAGGGACTGAAACATGTTGTTGTTCCACTGACTGAATGATGAGGACTGAAACATGTTGTTGTTCCACTGACTGAATGATGAGGACTGAAACATGTTGTTGTTCCACTGACTGAATGATGAGGGACTGAAACATGTTGTTGTTCCACTGACTGAATGATGAGGGACTGAAACATGTTGTTGTTCCACTGACTGAATGATGAGGTACTGAAACATGTTGTTGTTCCACTGACTGAATGATGAGGTACTGAAACATGTTGTTGTTCCACTGACTGAATGATGAGGGACTGAAACATGTTGTTGTTCCACTGACTGAATGAAACAGTGTGTGTTATTGAACAGGAGTGATGCAGGAAGTCTCACTGTGTGCTGTCATGTCTCTCCAGGCCACCAGGGGGCGGAGGCCGAGCCGACAGGAGGACATTGAGCTGGATTATGATGACCTGGGTGTTCCTGCTGAAGAGGAAGGAGCTCCGGGAGCAGAGTAGCAGCTCCAAAGACCTCGGCCCAATCCCAAACCACGCCCTACACCCTACCCCTCCGTGACGGAGTGAACTCCGTCTGTAGCCACCCTCGCAGCTGAATGAAGTTCCCTCCATTAAGGGTTAAGGGCATAAATACAGCGCAACGCTTTGGGACGCCCTCCCCTCTCTCCGTAGGAAACTGAAAATATGCACAAAATATGAATTGAGTGCATAATATAACTCACTCCCATGCTTCTTTGGCAGCATTTCTTTAACCCTAACCCTAACCCATCCTTAATTCGATAAGTGCCGTGGTTTTTTCCACAGTCCCTGAAATTACAAATCACACTTAAGTTTAAACCGATTTTTTAAGTGAATGGATGTGAGATACATGAACTGACAAAAAATGTAATGTAATCTTGCCAAATCAAATTAACACGTGCAGAGTTCAAAATACATGTTTCACAAAGGCATGTTTTAGGTAAGGCAACGTATTAATTACCTTTTTAAAAAATAACCACATGGAACTCACATTTGTACGCAGTTGTTTCCTCCATGCACGAAAAATTGTTGCACATCCGTGGAGTGAGACTATCGAGCCTGCATCCATGCAGACTCGCTGTCGGAGGCTTTTATAACCCACTA
>CM062272.1:1183756-1208756 GCA_031216635.1 Dissostichus eleginoides | reverse complement strand
GGCTGTCCAGTATGTCTGATTGAATACCCACTGGATTATTTACAAGTCCATGCCAGCTCATGTGGAGACAGGTGAAATAAATACATAATTTCTTCTGTAAAAGATAAAGAGAAAATGTCTATTTGGAATAAAGGACAGGATCATTACAAGTTAAAGCACTCCATGGAGAACATTGTGTGCAATTAGTATATATAACATAATAGAAGCACTGTTCTGACTGGTCATTTTGATCTCATTAGACTCTGAATAAAAAGTAGAAATTCTGGGATGCATTTAGTAATCCAGCAATCCAGAGGCTCCCCGGTAATGTTCATCTGTTCGCTTCTACTGTATACGTCTACAGCAACATAAAGGCTTTCATGGAAACTCTTTGCAGTTTGAAATGTACATCATGGTCATTTGTAATCCTCGTGTTTTACTTGACAGTGTGGAGGAAACGCCCTCCAGGATGCAAGATGCCTCTAAATCAACCGAAGATCAAATTGAAAAGTATGTTTTCACTCTACCTTACATTTTGAATAACTATAATAATAACTCACTGCTACTCCAGGCATCATCAAAAACACACACATTGAGACACTGAGAGTGAACCCACTGAGAGTGAACCCACTGAGAGTGAACCCACTGAGAGTGAACCCACACTGAGAGTGAACCCACTGAGAGTGAACCCACTGAGAGTGAACCCACTGAGAGTGAACCCCACTGAGAGTGAACCCACTGAGAGTGAACCCACTGAGAGTGAACCCACTGAGAGTGAACCCACTGAGAGTGAACCCACTGAGAGTGAACCCACACTGAGAGTGAACCCACTGAGAGTGAACCCACTGAGAGTGAACCCACTGAGAGTGAACCCACTGAGAGTGAACCCACTGAGAGTGAACCCACTGAGAGTGAACCCACTGAGAGTGAACCCACTGAGAGTGAACCCACTGAGAGTGAACCCACTGAGAGTGAACCCACTGAGAGTGAACCCACTGAGAGTGAACCCACTGAGAGTGAACCCACTGAGAGTGAACCCACTGAGAGTGAACCCACTGAGAGTGAACCCACTGAGAGTGAACCCACTGAGAGTGAACCCACTGAGAGTGAACCCACACTGAGAGTGAACCCACTGAGAGTGAACCCACTGAGAGTGAACCCACTGAGAGTGAACCCACTGAGAGTGAACCCACTGAGAGTGAACCCACTGAGAGTGAACCCACTGAGAGTGAACCCACTGAGAGTGAACCCACTGAGAGTGAACCACACTGAGAGTGAACCCACTGAGAGTGAACCCACTGAGAGTGAACCCACTGAGAGTGAACCCCACTGAGAGTGAACCCACTGAGAGTGAACCCACTGAGAGTGAACCCACTGAGAGTGAACCCACTGAGAGTGAACCCACTGAGAGTGAACCCACTGAGAGTGAACCCCACTGAGAGTGAACCCACTGAGAGTGAACCCACTGATAGTGAACCCACACTGAGAGTGAACCCACTGAGAGTGAACCCACTGAGAGTGAACCCCTGAGAGTGAACCCACTGAGAGTGAACCCACTGAGAGTGAACCCACTGAGAGTGAACCCACTGAGAATGAACCCACTGAGAGTGAACCCACTGAGAGTGAACCCACACTGAGAGTGAACCCACTGAGAGTGAACCCACTGAGAGTGAACCCACTGAGAGTGAACCCACTGAGAATGAACCCACTGAGAGTGAACCCACTGAGAGTGAACCCACACTGAGAGTGAACCCACACTGAGAGTGAACCCACTGAGAGTGAACCCACTGAGAGTGAACCCACTGAGAGTGAACCCACACTGAGAGTGAACCCACTGAGAGTGAACCCACTGAGAGTGAACCCACTGAGAGTGAACCAAAACACTGAGAGTGAACCCACTGAGAGTGAACCCACTGAGAGTGAACCCACTGAGAGTGAACCCACACTGAGAGTGAACCCACTGAGAGTGAACCCACAGAGAGTGAACCCACTGAGAGTGAACCCACTGAGAGTGAACCCACTGAGAGTGAACCCACACTGAGAGTGAACCCACTGAGAGTGAACCCACTGAGAGTGAACCCACTGAGAGTGAACCCACACTGATTAGCCAGGTACATACATTTACAAAAAGCACCCCAAGGAGGACCAGCTCCCAATGTCCTGATGCCTTGGTGCTACAAGTTCCTTTGCACTGGGTCCCTGGACTGGGACACTTGGACAAAAGCGATGTGGGAGATGATCAATATACTGATCTCTTATCCAAAGTAAGAACATAAACACTTAGTTGGCAGCCTAACCTTAGTTACAGCAACATTACTGACCTGACCGTTACAGTCTTTGTAACATGAGCCTTTCGTGACATACAAAAGCAAAGACTAATCATCAGTCTAGATCTGACAAAGCACGGAGACAACCATGATATGATCACACGTTCTTGATCAACAGGAAGAATATTCTAATTTCAGGTGGAGGCAGCCACTGACACCACAGATCAGGTTCTCACAGAGGAGATCTGGAACTGTGCTTACACAGGATTAATCAGGATGGAGAAAAAGGGCGAAATAATCCGGTATGCTGGAGATGTTGGTGCTTAATGTATTGTTTCAGAATACAAAATGTGTGTGTAATGTGTATGAATGTTTCTAGATTTGATCTAAAAAAACTAAAAAGCTACAACTCCACATTTTGGCATCATCACCTGACAACATGGTGAAGCTATACCAATCCCTTTTTCATTGTGGTCTATAATTTAACCATACTCCCACTGAGAAAAGTCAGTATGTCTCTGTGTTGTGTATATGCTCTGGTCAGTATGTCTCTGTGTTGTGTATATGCTCTGGTCAGTATGTCTCTGTGTTGTGTATATGCTCTGGTCAGTATGTCTCTGTGTTGGTGTATGCTCTGGTCAGTATGTCTCTGTGTTGTGTATATGCTCTGGTCAGTATGTCTCTGTGTTGTGTATATGCTCTGGTCAGTATGTCTCTGTGTTGTGTATATGCTCTGGTCAGTATGTCTCTGTGTTGTGTATATGCTCTGGTCAGTATGTCTCTGTGTTGTGTATATGCTCTGGTCAGTATGTCTCTGTGTTGTGTGTATGCTCTGGTCAGTATGTCTCTGTGTTGTGTATATGCTCTGGTCAGTATGTCTCTGTGTTGTGTATATGCTCTGGTCATTATGTCTCTGTGTTGTGTATATGCTCTGGTCAGTATGTCTCTGTGTTGTGTATATGCTCTGGTCATTATGTCTCTGTGTTGTGTGTATGCTCTGGTCAGTATGTCTCTGTGTTGTGTATATGCTCTGGTCATTATGTCTCTGTGTTGTGTATATGCTCTGGTCATTATTGCCCGACCAGACTTGCCATTGTGCCATAACTGGGTTCCCATGTTTTGGGGATAAAATGGCCTTTTTTTATGAAATACCCCAACCTTGGTTAAATACAATTTGGTGGCTAACATATGAATAATGAGTAATGCTGCAAAATGTGTTTGTATTGTATTCCCTAATAAAACATTACACATTACATTCCCCATAAATTCATAAAGTTGTACGTATTTTGTGATTAATCAGTTTATTTTTGTTTTACATGTTATGTTGTTTGTATTTGTGCATGTGTGTTTGTGTGTGCATGTCATTTAGTACAAAAACAGTGCTATTGTCCTCCATGCAAACCTGAGGCTGTTCCCGATGCTGCTGCAGATTAAGGATGGCTTGAGCCTGTATGGCTTGTGCAGTATCATGGCCAAATACCCTGATATCGTTCAGCCTTTGTTTGTACCAGGGGTAGAAATGACAGTAAGTGCACCATAGATACCATTTGAAGATTGTAGATTGAGTTGAAATGGTGTGCTCTGTGTGCGTCAGTTAGTCTTAAATGCAAGAGTGACAAGTGCTCAACTCACTTGTTTTGTGTAGATCAGACTTCTTACACAGGGAACTTCCACGTCATTAAATACCAAAAGATAGGAGAGGTAGGAGAACTTATCTCCAGAGTATCACTTCAATGGGATCGCAAACCAGACCAACACTTGCATTACTTGGGGATGTGGCAGGATCAGTGTTAGAAGTAAGTATGATTGCAAGGGTCACATTTTATTTGAATAAGATGTGACCAACTGATTGATAAATGATTAGCAATCAATTGATTAGATCTTAAATATTGTCGATGAGATGTGTCATTGCATAACTCAGTTTGTATGCATTGCTACATAATCTGAACCCTGGGAATTGTTAAAACATTTCAGTGCATCATCTAGGTGTTTATATGCTAAAATATAGTAAGAATACAATTTAAATCTCTTTTAAATCCTTATTAAACTGAACAATATACAGCTGTTTGTTGTTGAAATACGTGTTAATAGCACACTCACCTGATACTCGCTGGATTTCAACAGGTCTGCTTCACGCTAAAACTATTATACAAAAAAGGCAATGACCCCTCAGTCTCTAAAAAGGTACAACATGAATGAGTGGTTACTGCTACAGCTCCCATGTAGTCTACATTCTTACACATCTTAGGTGCCTCATGAATGATGGAAAAAGTAAAGGGATCTCAGTAACAATGTACAGTATATCACAGCGTTTAACAACAAGGTCCAAATGGATCCATGGTCAATGGATCCAATGGATGGTTTTACAATGGTCCATTGTAAACAATATCAAACCATGAATCTGTCCAATGGTACTATAGACATGTAGCCTTTCTCAAGAGGTTCTGGTATGGCGATGAGACTGTTTTTATATTAAATCTTTATATATACACTGAAAACTAGTGATGGCAGTTTGACACTGAAGCTTCGAACGGAGCTTCAACCCTGGACTTCCTTTTCCATAGAAGCAGTGATTCGAAGCTTGCTTCAAATCACGTGACATGTGACGTCAGAAGCAGCAACTGCTTCAAATCACGTGACATGTGACGTCCGAACCAGCAACTGCTTCATTTCCTGAATGAATCACTTGACTGGTTCGCGGTCCAATCACGCGATTCAATGCACTGCCCTGTCTCTATTCTGACAGCTGACAGGTTGAAACAGTTCAGAATTTGAGCGCTTCAACACTTTATAACCGCTCTAAACAATGCGCAATGTGTGGGTTGTTGTCGTAGTTTGCGTTGTTGCTGTTGAGTTGTTGTTGGTATTGCATTTGAATTGGATCATTATAGAGCAAGCCAGGAAGAAAGAGAGGTCGTTCTGGCTCGGGAAACACTTCAAAATGTGAAGTTGTGAACAAAAAGACAATGAGTAATATAAAAACAGTTTAATTGTGTAAGGAATAGATAGCCCAGTGGATAGAGCCCGCGGCCTGAATGCTGCCATGTCCTCCGCGCAGCTGGTTCAAAGCCTGGAATGGATGAACTTGTAATCATTGCTTTTCAACTTTAATACTTTAATAACTGATAAAAGGCCGTCTCCGCCCAAAGAAATGTCCAGCACTCTCTAGTCTCTTCTCAATAACCCAATACACACAATTAGCAATCTTTAATTGCAAATAGAACATTATATTCAGTCTTAGTGTGTGTGTGCATCGAATATTTTTCAAGGCAAAGATACGTTAAACCCACTGCAGCCTTGCACTTCGCCAGGAGAGGTCGCTGTAACTGAAGGTTCGAGAAATGAACCTATTTCCGACACAATTGTCCAAGTGGTTCGATGCTTCATTCAAAGCTTCATTTTGCCATCACTACTGAAAACTGGATTGGGCTAATGGGTGCTCTGATTTCATTTGATAGGCTGACGCAGACTTCATCATATCTGTGTGCCAAGCAGAATTCAGTGAGAGAGGCTCAAACAAGGAACAGGTGGAGGTGACTCTAATGAAACATCTGCAGGATTTCCTCCAGGAACTGGAGCAAGGTAAAATAATTTGCTGTTCTGTGACTGAAATGTAACCATCTTTATTGGTTCATAGGATCAAATAAATGACACACTTACAATATCTCTTCCTCTTAAAATATATATCATCTGCAGTACAAAGGTTGTGCCTGAAAAGGTCATCTTAAAATGTTAGTTGTCTTTATTGTCTCTAATTTCAGACCAAACTGATTCAGGGACGGAGAATGCTTCCCTCATTGTCTCTTCAGTGGATAACCGGGCAAGGCCATGTTCCTGTCCTGCAGGAAGAGAAGAGACGTTTCAAAGTGAATGTTAAGTTCAATCATCACTGCCAGTCACATTTTGGGGAACACAGCATATGTTATCCATCTGTTGCAGCTTGCAGTAGAACCATCACCTTCCCTGTCCAACACATGAGATCATATGCCGATTTCAAAGTAGTCCTGGTGGAGGCGTTCCATCTGGGACAAGAATTCTCACTGGTGTAGATGAATAAGTTATTCACGCAACTGTTGTGGCTGGTTTAGTTCACTTTAAAAGTTTTAACTTTTAGTTTTAAGACTGCCACAGATGAAAAACATTTAAAACAGGAAGAAAACATTTGTTCTAAAAAAAAAATGTTTGAAACTTTGACTTGGTCTTTTTCATTTGTCTACATGTATATGGCACAGCAGGTGGTGCTCAGACCGACCAACATGACAGTTGCTCACTGGAAGATTTGAAGACAACGACAGTAAATGTCTCGACCATGGGAGTCGGATGGGTCTGTAGGGTCCACAGCAGCTTGAAGGTCTGCCATATCTTGCTCATTTATGGGCGTGGGTAATTCTGGAACAACAAGCCCAGACTCTTGTAGGGACTCATCACAGTAAAGGGCACTCTCCCAGTCTATGTCAAGTTCTTGCAGATCCTAGGATTCAAATAGCAGTTTAAATAAAGCATAGATTTTCCAGTGCAATATTCAAGAATGTACAGCTTGAATCAATGTATGTTCAACAGAGATAATTATACAAAAGTAAGTGTGCACCTCAACATTCTCAGCCTCATCTGTGCTGTTTTGCAGCAGGCCCAACGGCCACAACTGCTGAGGGTCATGCTTCCCTCGGTGCGGAGTGGGTGATGGTTCCAGACCTCAGTGAAGGTGTGAAGGTCGCTGCGGAGACGGGGTAGGAACACAAAGTGCACCAGGAAGATGTGCACCATGTTTGAGATGTCCAGTAGTCCCTCTTCTTCAAGAGTGTGCAGGACATCATAATATGTGCTAGTTACGGCAGTCCACACATCACGCCAAAGCCGTTCGATTCTGTCGTGGAAAAATGGTAAAGTCATCGGGCCGCAGGGTACAATGGAGCAGAATAAAGGCAGCTATGCACAGAGTAGATGCAGCTTGGACTCTTGCTTGTTTGACACAGTGAGAAGCACCCCTTTTACTTGTTCATGTAGATACTAACACAAACTGATGAAGTTAGTTGTTTTCAAATTGCAGTTGTAAATTAAATGTTGACATACAACTGCATACATACACAGAAAAATGAATGACTGTCAATGCTGACTCAAGGTTAATGTGACCTTGCTAAACATTTGATTATATTTACCTCTGGTTGTGGACACTTTTTCCTGAAATAAAACTTGCCCGTCAGTTCCTCGCACAGTGAACATGAAACGAGCAATGACGACATTCTCCACACCTCGATCACATCTGACCCTGCGATACAGAGTATATGTGAAAAAGTTATACAGGTATATAATGACAGTTCTGATAACGTGCATGTGATGCATATCAGACTGCACGGCCTCTTGTACATACCTTGAGGGCAAACCATTCCTCTCACAAGAGGTCAGGAAAAAGGTGAAGCCAGTAGAGGCCTTATTATTGTTGGCAGGTTCCAGGTACATGATCTGGACCCAAATATAATAATGAATATAGGAAATATCAGCATGTGTTAACCCTGAGTGTAAGTCATTGAAGCTGCATTTGAGTGTGCCACCTAACATGGGAAAACTATCCAAAAATCATTGTGATAACTGTCACACGTATATATTATTTTAATCTAAGTAACTTTCTGGAGAAGCCATCAATGCCCCCAAAAGTGTATGTATCTTTGCTACCGCATTTATTTTACAACTGAAATAAAATAAAATAAATGTACCTTATGAGTTTGTGGTTAGTATCCACATGCACAAGAGAAAGGGATGCCCTTACAGAGTAGGTTCTCCTCACAACACAGCCTGTGTCAAACGAGCAAGAATCCCAGCTGCATCTACTCTGTGCATAGCTGCCTTCATTCTGCTCCACTGTACCCTGTGGCCTAAGGACCTTAGTCTTCCCATGACTAACCTGTAGCCAATCTGGGGCATCTGAGCTTTGATCTCAGAAACATGTCAAGCTCCTGGTCTGACATTGTACTGTAGGACCCTGACACAGAAATTCCAAATTCCGCCATTCGACGGAATACTGTAACTTCACTGACTCCCAGCAGTTTGGCTACGCAAGGTATGGGCAACTGGGTGTCTATCAAGGCCTGGGCAACTGGGTGTCTATCAAGGCCTGGGCAACTGGGTGTCTATCAAGGCCTGGGCAACTGGGTGTCTATCAAGGCCTGTAACTTGTCCTGTTGAATGAGGAATTTGGGTCGCCCCCTTGCCCCTTGCACTGCCTGTATCTCAACAGATGGAATATGTTGCTCATTCTCCACCTGACGTCTAACCAGGTTACACAGTTCTCTAAGGGCATTTACTATATTCACTGGCCAATGTGTCAATGAGTATTAATTCATGGGTGCACATGAAATCAAGATAGTCGAGGTCGACGTCAGTACGGGTGACCACGTATTGCATCTTGCTTTGCAATCTCTCCAAGATATGACGTCTAAGCAGGTTCTGTAGGAAAAGTAGGCAATAAATTTAGGTCCAGTTCATGTTACACAATGTATTGTGCATTTCTCTGAAGCAAATGTAGTGAGGGCAACATATGATCTTACATAAAAAACGACATGAAGAAAACTGTATATTTCCCTATTCCTAAACAATGAAATAAGAAAAACAGAAACACATTTTGTTGTCAGTTGCCTAGCAACAGTGTTCACGTAACGTACAACACTTGAAAGCTCATTATTATCATAGATGTGCCGCAAATATGACTACCAAATTCATTTGAAGGAAGTAACGTTAATAGTACCATTAAAATAAAACTTACTTGGGGTCCTTGACTTTGCTCCATGTCGGACATGGGACGTCCGGGACCGAAGTGGGCCGGTCGGAAAATTCACTAGCAGATTTTCATTTGGAGTCATTTTATATGTAAGTTTTAAGCATTCCTTTCATTTTTGTGTTGCGTCTTCTACGTCCAGGTCTTTATTCCACTTATTGTAAATGTTTTTGAAGTACTTCCTCATTGTCCTCAGCATTGATAGAGATATTATATACCGCACAGATTAGTTTTCTCTTTCTAATGTTTGGTTTTAGACAGTGTGCGAAATACCCGTCAATAATCAGGGGGGGTCCCCATCTCCCGTTTATTGCGCAATATACCGGTCGAAGATTTCTCAATATGCAGTAAGGCGGCCTACTGGGTCAGGGCCATGGGCATGCTCCCCCGGTAAGATTTTTTTTTTTAATTTTGGAGTTAAATGCATCAATCTGGTGCATTTTGAGGGGGAAATAAAGAGACTAGATGTAGACAGACAGTCCCCCTGTGTGAGGCAGACCCACATTTGTGCAGCGTTGCATTCACAATACATACAAAAAACACTTAACAGGCCAGGCCATCGGGAAACCTCCTGGTCCTCCCGATGGCCAGTCCGGACCCAATCAGTAGTCTATAGCAGCGTTTCTCAACCGGGGCGCCGTCTGGCGTCAAATAATTCTATATTCTGACGTTCATATGAATGAATGAATACGCGACCGTTAAAGAGCCGTCTGTTTTCGATTCTATGCGAGGAAATGCTTTTTCCAGCCAAAATAGAAGATATTTGTGAATAAATGTTTTGAATTATGAATACTGGACATAGTAAGCTTAAAAACATTTTAGTGACCATTGCAAGTGACAAATAAATATAATAATTTGAGACCCCCCTCAAGTTTTGCTGTTGAGGCTTTCAGGGGGGCTCAGGTGTTAATCGGGGGGGGGGGGGGGGGGGGGGGGGGGTCGAGCTCCCCGGACCCCTGTATTTCGCACACTGGTTTTAGAACTTCAGTTGAAACTTGGTTTTCAAGGTCCAAATTTCCTGTGTACCAATTTTTTAACTGCAAATATCTCTTATATATATATATATATTTCACTCTAAAAACCAAAAACTGTAAATATCTCCAACAACATCAGCTGACAGGAAGTAAACACTCTGTGTGACCTTTATTAAGGATGTTTGAAGACAGAAAACACATGAAAGCTTCACATGGAGACCCTCGATAAGAGTCTTTACCAGTCTCCTTTATTCTCTGCAGACGGGCTGCCGTCTGATATGTAGGTAGACATTGATTATTGAATTATTGGATGGATTTCTGGTAGAGAAAAACAGTCCCGCTGAGGAAGCGCTCCTCTGGCAGCAGGTCCTGGATACGCTCCCCGCTCAGGTAGGGGTCCTGCATGTATCCGAGGGTCCGTTTGTGTCCTGCTGGACTCCACAGCCCCTCGTCCTCCATCAGCTGCAGCTCTCTCTGCAGATCCTTCCCGTAGTCCTCTGATGGAGACCCTCGGTGGTCGCCTCGCGCCATGCACACAAACCCTCCTGCAGGAAACAGCCCCTCACCGTCAGTTATCAAGACTCCTGTTCATGTGCTGCGTTCAGGTGATAAACCACCACAGAGCAGCTCATAGTTCTGCTGCTATAGACTGAAGACTAAGAGACTAAGATGTGTACTTTGTGATAATGTGCTGTATAATTAAACATTGATTGATTACTAACGATGCTCCATGTTTGTGAGAGTCCTGTTACCTGGTTTGGCGGTGTGGCAGAGCTCCCTTACAACACTGACCGGTGCAAAACCAGCATCCAGCCCCCCGACCATAATCACCACATCAAACACACCTGAAACCGGGAGAAAAGGAGTCAGTTTCCAGAGATAAACTGGGTAAACATCAGCAGTGTGAGTGCACTGTACCAGTCTGTGCGGGCAGTGGGTCTGATCCCAGTAAGGCCAGTCTGAGGTCCTGGTAGCGGCCGGTCTTTGCAGCTTGATCCAGCATGCCTTTACTGCAGTCCACCCCCACAAAGTGCCTGAAGCCCAGTTCAACCATCTGTTAACACAAGATGAAGAAGTGCTTTTACAGAGAGCTTCAAACTGATAATTGACAAAGAGTCTGAGACACCGTGGTGACCCGGCCCTCTCAGCTGCTCTTGCCCCCTAAGAGGAAAATCCACAATCTCTGGCAAGTTACTGCAAACTTTGTTCCCAGCAGAGAGGGACCGGCTCCAGGGAGCGATCCACCTGAGGAAGTGGACTCCCTCCTGCTCTCTGACACTGACCTGTTAATAAGTGAAGAGACTTTTTCATGACCCCACTTTTGGACAAGCAGAGCAACTATCAGGGGCATATGTGGACCCAGCTGTGGTTGAAACCCAAGCACAAAGAGAACCTCATCAAACAGCTCTCCCAAAGCTCAGAACTAAAGAACTAATGTCCAAATAAATAATCCCTATCATCAACCAGCATACGTACTGAAACACCTGACTTCCTGTCGCAGTAATGCCCGATGAACCTCTCCTTGTGACACCTGATCACTAGAGACGTCCTCCACAGTTTGGTCTCTATACCTTGTGTCTCTGAATGATGATGTATCCCAACCCTCCAGTTAGGAGAACGCTTTGGACTCACCAGTTTTGCCACCAGTCCCGACCCACAGGCCACATCCAGGACCTGAACCTCCTCACGAGCTCCGGGAAAGTTATCATCCAGGAAGTCTACGGCCAGATGTGGAGCTCTGTAGTTCAACAGGTCCAAATCCTGTGGGTGTGTTGAAGAGATCAGGGTTAACCCTTTGTAGAAAGGTGTCACGGGCGTACAAAGTGTGGACCCAAAAGCACAGATGCAGACACAGGATTCAAGCACAAAATAATCTTTACTTGATTTTCTGATACAAGATACAATTATGTGGTGATTCCAAAAAACACAGAATCAGCAGATCCAGAAAACACAGAATCAATAAATATATACACTAAAGTTTACCTATCCAAAACTACTACCTGATCTTACCTTTCTATTTCTATGAACGTGGACTACGTGTCAGGTTGGGGAAAATAGGACCCAAGTGCAGTTCAAAAATACAAAAAGGTTTGTTAACAAAAAGCGAGCTTTATTATAAAAAGCCGAAGGCATGAAAAACAAGAAACTAATTAACAGAAACAAAACCGGGGAGCACGACAGACAGGAACACACTTACAGACGGGAACAGGCAGGGGACATGGACAAGCATAGACGACAGGTAGCAGGGACATGAAATGACGACGAACAGACATGGAGCACAGGGGAAGACAAGACTAAATACACAGAAGGGTAATCACAGGACAAGACACAGCTGGGCAGGGGAGGAGAAACACAAGGGCACCAGGTGAACACAATGAGACAATCAGACACACCAGGGCAACTAACGACAGGAAGGCAAACACAGGAAGTAGGACCAGACAAGAGACAAGGAGGAAAACATTTCAAAATAAGGTGGAAAATGAAAACAACAATCCAAAACCATGACAGAACCCCCCCTCAAGGGATGGATTCCAGACGTCCCAAAAAAACCCCGAAAAAGTCCAAAACCTCTAGAAGGGTGGGTGGAGGGGGTCCGGAGGAGGGACGCATAACTAGGGCCAAAAGGGTGGGTGGAGGGGGTCTGGAGGACGGGTTTGGGCTGACAGCCCAGGGGCACGGCAGAGGACCAGGAAGGGGTCTCGGGCGGACGGCCCGGAGGCAAGGCAGAGTTCATGGAGGGGGTCTCGGGCGGACGGCCCGAGGGCAAGGCAGAGTTCAAGAAGGGGCGAAGGCCACAGCGAGCGAACTTAGGGGGCCGGGCATGAGGGCGAAGGCCGCAGCACTCAGGAGGGGCGGGCTCGAGGGTGAAGGCCGCGGCTGGGGAACTCAGGGGGCCGGGCTCGAGGGCGAAGGCCGCGGCACTCAGGGGGCCGGGCTCGAGGGCGAGCAAGAAGGCGGCGACGGGACAGCTCCGGAGAACGGGCAGGAAGACGGCGTAGGCCGCGATAGGGCCCCTCCGGGGTCAGCTGGATCGCCGGAGCAGGAGCACAGGAATCGGGAGCACTGGGAGCTGGGGATGGCGGGACAGGAACCGGTGTTGGCGGGACCCCCGGCGGTTCAGGATCTGGTGGCAGCGGAGCCTCTGACTGAACAGGATTCGGAGCTGGCTGGACCACCGACAGAACAGGTGTTGGCGGGACCCCCGGCGGGACAGGTGTCGGCAGGACCCCAACAGGTCAGGGTACGGAGTTGGCAGGACTCCCAGCGGAACCCCCAACGAAACAGGACAAGGAGTTGGCAGGACCCCCTATGAAACAGGTGTTGGCGGGACCCCCGGCGGGACAGGTGTCGGCGGGACCCCCAACAGGTCAGAATCAGGTGTCGGCAGGAAATCCGGCGGAACCCCCAATGAAACAGGACATGGAGTTGACAGGACCCTCAGCGGAACACCCAACGACACAGGACAAGGAGTGGGCAGGACCCCCCGACGAACACACACGTACGTTATTCACGCGCATATCCAAACGCACGTTATTAACGCGCAAAGTTTAAGATATCGCTTTCTAAGTTACGCTGCCGCCACGTGAGCGCGCACTTTGAGCGCACCTATGATACGTCGCCGCGACGACTGACGTCTGACATCGTCATGACGTCGCCTGTATTCTATGTCAACCCAATCAAAATTGATGGAGGCGTTGGCGCACGTTGACGCGTCAGTTCTCCGCTCAGTCAGCTTAGTTGTCCGTTCTTTGGCACAAATCACACCCCATACATAACACGGCATAACACTGGCGCTAGCAGTTCACGAGCGTGCTCTCTCTCCCCGTCAGAGTTGTGTACAGACCGACGGGTAATAATGGATTTTGACGGAAATGTTAAGATCCTCTCCGTCAAAATGACGGACAGCGAAAAAGTCTAGCGCCACCACTGGTTGGGATAAAGTTTCTGATTGTGAACACATGAAGGTCTCATTTGAAGCGTATCGTGTCTGTTATTCTGTCTTACTTTTAGATTTAGATTTGATGTGGTCTTTGAGTCTGGAACAATGGACCAGACCTTGATATGAAACTAGGGTTTGATACTCTGAGGTGTTTGCCGTTTCTTGAAGGGTCTGACCTGATCGTACGTCTCTGCCCAGCTGTCGTATAACTTCTTCGTCTGCTGTGGATCGGTGTCGTTAAAGGCCCTGAGGAGGGTCTTCACATCGTCCAGAGTCCTGCTGCAGTCTGACATGATGAAGGAGGGTGGGGGGAAACACCTGGAGGACCAAACAGACGTCTGAGAACTGGACAAAGACTTCACCAACGATGCATAGGTTTTAAATACCTGATAAAAATGTGATGAAAGAGGAACAGCCAATCAGAGTGATGTATCTCACTCAGTCCTGACACATGAACTGCATTACAGTTTCTTTCAGTTGCTAACACACTCAAATCTCACATAAAGCACAATTATTTAAACTCACACTCAAAGAGCAAAACCTGAGCTCAAATCTCCAAAACTCTAAACACATTTTCAGCTCTGCACCCAATTTGCAATTCAACTTGGAACCTTTTGCCAAACACTGCACACGGTTCTCTAAGTCAGACACATATTTTGTAGACTTGAACAATCTCTGTATGCAGAATTCTCGACATACAGATCACCATAAAAGATGAGAGTGCTTCAGATAAAGCACCACAGTGTGCAGAGGACACAGTGTCTTCAGTGAGGTGTCAGTGAGGTGTCAGTGAGGTGTCAGTGAGGTACAGTGAGGTGTCAGTGAGGTACAGTGAGGTGTCAGTGAGGTGTCAGTGAGGTACAGTGAGGTGTCAGTGAGGTGTCAGTGAGGTGTCAGTGAGGTACAGTGAGGTGTCAGTGAGCTGTCAGTGAGGTACAGTGAGGTGTCAGTGAGGTGTCAGTGAGGTACAGTGAGGTGTCAGTGAGGTACAGTGAGGTGTCAGTGAGGTGTCAGTGAGGTACAGTGAGGTGTCAGTGAGGTGTCAGTGAGGTACAGTGAGGTGTCAGTGAGGTGTCAGTGAGGTACAGTGAGGTGTCAGTGAGGTACAGTGAGGTGTCAGTGAGGTGTCAGTGAGGTACAGTGAGGTGTCAGTGAGGTGTCAGTGAGGTACAGTGAGGTGTCAGTGAGGTACAGTGAGGTGTCAGTGAGGTGTCAGTGAGGTGTGTGCCACTTGGTGCAAAAGTTAGGTTTTGGTAAGTGTTTCTGTAGTTCTGGGTGCAGTGCTTCATTTAGCAAGACATATGAGTTGTTTTGCACGTTGTGTGTGTGGTTTTGTGAATTGTGTTTAGTGTTTTGGGAAATAAGATTTCAAAAAACTTCTTTTAGCAATTGAAAAAAACTGTAAATGCCGCTGGATTGAGACCAGGCGTCTTTGAAGTCTTTGAATTTGTAGACGAATCACTGAAATAAAGCGTAAATTAAAACCAGCGTGTTTTTCAACAAAGTGCCAAACCTTTCTTTAGTAAAAAAAGAGATTTGAATGAAGTCTGTAACCGTGTGCAGAGTCTGCACTATGAAACATAGTTATCCCATTAAACACAGTTTGTTGTGATTATCAATGTTAATAATAATGATTTGTTATTTGTGTTGAAAACGGACTCAACTGATGAACACCACGTCAGCTTCTTGGTGTCAGGGTGGAGTGCACACTTTGGAGGAACATTATGGTGTTAATAATACTTAACACTTCATCCATAAAATAAAACATGAAACCGTTTTACTCACCTTTGAAGGGTCCAGGTAGAGAGTGTGAGCAGAGTGTGTGAGCAGAGTGTGTGAGCTGAGTGTGTGAGCGAAAATGCACTCGACAAACTCGACAAACTCGACAAACTCGTATTCCTTTCATAGAACCGGAGAACAAAGAGCAGGACACATATTTTCACTTCAAAATAAAAGCATTTCCCCTCAAACATTTCAGCCTTAACTTTAGTCAGGAAGTAAAAACAGTTATTTGACTGCTTTAAATCAAATAAGTTTCAACACTTGATCTGTTCCCTTTGGTTCATCGCTGTCTTCCTGTCTGAGTCTGACGGAGCTTCTTCTTCATTATTCTCACACTGCAAACACTCTACATCTGGCCCAGTGTCTGTGTCTGATATCAGAACATGTCTCTGCACCTGATATGAGTCACAATCACTTCAGGAGTCACACTGCAGTGAGATATAGGCTCTTGGTTTTAGACAGCATCATCTTGTGAAGTCAGAACATCTTATTCTGAGTCGTGTCTCAGAGGAAACTAACATCAGGAAACAGAAAACATTACTGCTTATTCTGTAACACAACATCTCCTGATTCTGGTCAAATATAGTTCAAAATGAGTTCTCCAGATAATTACAAGATCTGATTTATCTAAATATCCCGTCTTATTTCAAGAGATCTCACCAAGCTAATGTTCACTTGTTCTGTTGGCAGATTGTTGTACTATTTCAAGTGAAAACACCTTGTTTTCATTATTTTTTAAACTTGTTTTTGGAGCAGCATTTTCTCCAGTGGAAACCTGAAGCTCTATTGGCTCCAATGAACCGTCCCCCCCCCCCCCCCCACCAATAATTACCGCCCTGCTGACCAGCTGAACCTGTCAGTCCTGACCCCCCCTCCCAAACACAGTGTAGAGTGTTTAAGTATCACTCTCAGGGCCAACCCTTGGCATAGGCAGTATAGGCGAATGCTCAGGGCGCATCAACCAATGGGGGGCGCCGAAAGAAAGAAATAAAAATTAAATTTCATAACAAAACAATTTCCCGATTTTGGATCAACAAAGTACATCTTATTATCTTATACTAACAGAACTACCCCACCGCCGTGGTGAGTGTGTTTTTGGGGAAGTGTACGCCGCGCTGTCGATGTGTTCACTGATGGGGTGAGAGGACAGTTCTCGGAAAGAGGGCGAGAGCAGGAAGTCAGAAAGTGACCCAATACGTTTTACTGAAACATATTTCACAACCGCCCGTCTGTCGGACCAGTCGGAGAGAGTCCCAGAGAAACGAAGGATGGCAGCAAGGGACAGAAATATCCTCCTGGGCTTCATGGTCCTGCTGGCAGGTAGGCTGCTGTCAGGGTGTCTATACAGTTAGACTGATCTCTGTCATGCAGGGGGGGGGGGTGAGACCTGCACACAGACATGAAGAACCACTGATCTCTGTCATGCAGGGGGGGGGTCAGACCTGCACACAGACATGAAGAACCTCTGATCTCTGTCATGCAGGGGGGGGGGTCAGTATTCAATGTTTACTTCAGATTAGCTCCACGTCAGAAATGATCATGCTTGTCATATGTCTATCTCCATAGAGGCTGAATCATCATGTTAATCACATAGCTATCATATGCCTCAAACAGTCCTGATGCTGTTCTAGGTAATCACACATCCTGTCATGTTCACAGCTACAGTTGGGATACCTTTGTTAGCATGTTACTCTCATACTGGAAGAGGACATTCAGGATTTTCCCAACAGTCGTCATCATCTTGATTTTAGGATGTCATCATCTAATCTATGGGCATCACCGTTTCTGGTATGGGACTGTGAGGCTCTTAATGATAATACGACAAACAGCTCCGGTCATCATTTGTATTTCTACCACACTGTTTAGCCGACAATCCAACCGGCTCTCTGTCCAAACACTCGTCTGTTTCTCCGGTGCTGTCGTCCTGTTGACATGAGATCAAATCACACATCTCTCAAGCCTTCACAATCAGAGAGATTGTAGAAACTGAAGTATGTTTTACTTGTTCTGCAACCAGGTGTGTCTCCAGGTGCTTTGGGTCAACGTGTGAACTATCCAGGTCCGGTTTGTGCCGTGAAAGGGTCAAAGGTCACCCTCCCCTGCACCTTCTCACCACTGAAGTCTGTGCAGGATGAAGATGGAAGAGAAGTTCTGATAGAGATCCAGAGAGTCGTCTGGTGCCAGAACCATGAGATTTGTCAGGGCTCAACTCCGTCTGTGTACGACAGCGAATCAGAGAGGAACAACCCTCGCTACAGATACCTGGGAGACAAGGAGGGAAACTGCTCTCTACAGATCTCAGGTTTACAGGAGGAAGACAATGCAACTCTTCGCTTCAGAGTGGAAACTAATCCCAGCAGAGGAAGTTTTACTGACCGAAGAGGAGTGAGAATCACAGTCAGAGGTAAGAGCATCGTGTTGCTATGCTAACACTTATTAAATAACATCATATTACCATTTGTAATCCTGAAATGTCTTTTCAGATATCTGAGTCATTTTGATGCCCTTCATGGTTTCCCTTGAACAAGGTCTTAGACGAACGTACACGGTGCATTAATGTGACTTTATATTATAAAATAAATCATACGTTCTTTGGCCTTGTGGTTTCACCCTGAACTCACCATGAGCCTCTCAGGGACCTGACTAAAGTACATGGAAGGATTTCAGTTAGAGCTATGGAGAATAGCAGTCCTTATGGAATATATGTATTCATTAATACATCATCTGTCCGTGGATTGTATGAACGCATGGAGGACGGTCCTTTGAGAGATGGTGCATGAGATAGTGTGAACAAGCGTTTTAAAGTTGGACAGACTCTTAACAATTAGAGTAATTATATATGAGTTCTTTCTGCATGTTTTTGATCCCTTTTTTGATATTAAATCCCAGAAAATCTCTTAACTTTTCATTCATACCGCTGAAATACAGCAGATATAACTGTGTGTCGGTTTGCATCCACATCATGCGAGTAACACAAATGATGCTGAATGCACAGTGGAACTTCCATGTATTAAAACACATAATGACATTGTTTACGTTTGGCCTACCTATGATGAACTTTATTTAGGAATTACAGAGTAGCCCGGGAGAATCAAGGGTCAAACTACAAGGATGAAGTCTAGAGAATGCAAGTCAATGGAACCTCTTGAATGTCCTTTAGATGGGATTCCAATGCAGATCAAGAACTCCAGTGAATCAGACGGTGCAGCCTCTCTGCTCTGCACTGCACGCTGCACTTTCCACCAGCTGGAGGTCACCTGGTCCAGAGACGGCCGCGCCCTCCCTCAGTCTGGCCCCGCCCTCATCGCTCTGACTGCAAAGGATTCTGGGAACTACACCTGTGCTTTGAAGAACGACGCCCGAACCAAGTCTCTGCCGTTCAGACTGCATGTGGAGGCTGCAGACAAAGGTTTGTTATCTGAGGAGGTCTGCAGTAAAACCAGGGCGTCTGTCACATGACTTCAGTGAAGTGAGAAAGTTAACAACGTGATTCAGCTTCATTACGTACGTGAAGGAAGTTCAGTACGTTACATTAGTACACGTTAAAGGTGTCGTACTCAGGAACGGTTAGGAAGAGATCAGAGTTAGGGTTCAAATGATCTAATTAGTCAGCTGAACTTAAAGGTCTCCTATCATGCAAAAGTCACTTTCTGATGTCTTTTCTACATCAATGTGTCCCCCGTGTGTCCCCGGTGTGTCCCCGTGTGTGTCCCCCCTGTGTCCCCGGTGTGTCCCCGTGTGTCAGGAGACTCTCAAAGTGTCAGGAAATAAACCCCTCTCTCTTTCCCCTCCGTACCCACATCTCTAAAAACGGGGGAACAACTGAGCTGATCCAGATTTGCTGCGTCATGACGACATTACTCAAATGTGAGCGGGCTTTAAACCCACGAGCCAATCAGAAAGGTTGCTGTCAGAAACAATGAGACGTGTTCTGGAAGTAATATGGTCTGTGTTTACATTAGCATGCTAACACTCAGAGCTAACCTGTACTGGAGAGAGTATGTGTGAAGAAGCAGGAAATCAAAAGGAACTCACCTTGAGGTAAACCTGAGAGAGAGAGAGTTTGAGCTCCATGCTGTTTCAGAGAGAATCCTTGATGTGGTTTGGAACATGATATGGAGTTTAATCACTGCAGCATTTAGCTGAGTTTCTGCTGGGAGAGTTCTCCTGATGAGATCTACTCTCTCTTTCAGAGTTCCTTACTTCTTACTTGCTACCCCTTATCCCTCAACCTATCCTAAGGGAGTCCATGCACATAGACACGTTAGTTTAGCTGCTATAGGCTTGGACTGTCGGGGGACACCTTACTTCTTCCTTCTGTCTGTCTGTACCTGTGTATTTCTCATGTTCCCAATAACCCAGCTTCCCCCAAATGTCCTTTTTGTGTCTATATCTACGCCGGGATCCTGAGTCGAGGCTGATCCTGTTGCTGCGGTCCTGAGTCCTGGATCCTCTATCCTGAGTTCTGGATCTGAGTCCTGGACTTCGAGTCGTGGCTGAACCTGTCTCTGCGGTCCTGCCTGACTCTCATCATACTACTTCTGATGGCTCCCACAGGATTGTTGACTTCCTCGTGGATTCATCTTCTTATTATAGACACATGCATTTCCAAACATTTGGTCTGCCTACGCTGTCAAATGTATTATCTCTTTGATTTACACACGGCATCTATTGCACGTCTGTCCGTCCTGGGAGAGGGATCCCTCCTCTGTTGCTCTCCCTGAGGTTTCTCCCATGTTCCCCTTAAACTGTGGGGTTTTCTCTGGAAGTGTTTCCTTGTACGATGTGAGGGTCTCAGGACAGAGGGGGTCGTATTGTCTACTGATATTCTCTACAAACTGTGAAGTCCACTGAGACAAATGTAACAGTTGTGATATTTGGCTATATAAATAAACTTTGATTGATTGATCTCTTTAGTAACAGCTGGAAGAGAGGGGGACGAGGCTACAAGGATCTGTTTGGGGGTTGGAGCAGAACACTTCATTTGGTTAAGTAGTTCGCTATGTAACGTACGAGAGGTTAACTACATTTAAAGGTCTCCTATTATGCTATTTTTAGGCAGATATTATAGGTCTCAGATATATAAATACTCAAAATACCAAACAGATCATTCTAGCCTCACCCCCCTCTCTTCCAGCTGTTACTAAAGTGATGATTCTGGGTCTGTAGATGAAGATGAAAGCAGAGGTGCATGTTGCATGATAGGAGACCTTTAAGAGATTATATTGTGTAAATAAACAACATGATAATGGCCAACTTGTTCCTCTGTTGTTGCTAGAACAGATGGAAGAGATCTCCTGCCTATCATCGTCCCGGTGGTTTGTGGAGTCCTGCTGGCCGTCTTCCTCCTGCTGTTCTTCATCATCAGGAGGTGCCTCACAACGTCTGTTTATTGTTGTTGTTGTTTCTATATGTTAGCATTTGTATTTAATGTTGAACTTTTAGAATGTCGTATATAGTTGCATTTTATTGTTTATTCTATCGTTGTATGTTATTGTGGTATCTGCAGGAGGCGTGCAGCAGCAGGAGCAGTTGAGGAGGAACAACAGGTGAGTTTTATTATTATTGATATTATCTGATGAATGTTTACAGATCTGTAGTTACATATGATCCTCTACAGCCCAAGGATGTGTCCCGTCAGCGTCCGGACGATGTCCACTTCCTGCCTCCAGCTGAGGACGAAGTGAGCTACGCCGCGGTCCAGTTCCAGAGCCGGTACGTCCAGTTCATATCTGTCATACCTGATTCCAAATAAACATTAAATACAAATAACAACAACAATAATAATAATAATTTTACAAAGAAAATGAATAGCACCAATAATTAAAAAAATAATCATAATAACAGTAGTAGTTATAATAATAATAATAATCATATTAATAATAATAATAATCATAATAATAATAATCATAATAATAATAATAATAATCATAATAATCATAATAATAATCATAATAATAATAATCATAATAATAATCATAATAATAATCATAATAATAATCATAATAATAATCATAATAATAATAATAATAAAATAAAATAAAATAAAATAATTAAAATAAAATGAATACTACCAATAATTAAAGTTGTATTGATAAAACTCACAAGTGGCACATAGAGCTGTTGAGGGCCGGACCATTAAGCCTCATCTGAAGTCTGGTGCTGCTTTGACCATTTTCATAGGATGTACGATAACATCGTGTTTTTTGGCGAGGGATGCGTTTCCATGGAAACGGCATACGGTGAGATCTCAGATTTGACGTAGAGCTGTTGAGGCATGGACCGGTGATATACAAGTAAAGATTGGGGGGCCATCGAGCCGTGTCCATTGGAGTTACAGCGACATCGTGTTGGTAACACCACATTACGTAACATCAAATTTGACGTAGAGCTGTTCCGGGCAGCAGTGATAGTCTGATGTTGATGTGGCTTGCGCAATTTTCAGCAGTCCGCCGGGCGTGCAAATATGGTGAGTTTTCATATGTGTTGCGGGGGTCAGAAATGCATTCAAAGAGGGCACATTCAAAAAAAAAAAAAAAATAATAATAATCCTATCAATATCAATAATGAATTGTGTGTGCGCATGTGTGCCGTGCTGTGATGTGTGTTTCTGTGCTTTCGCCCGTCGTCTTCCCGATGTGTTTGGGTGTTTTGCTGGGTTGTCGCTCGCTACCCTAATAATAACAACAGACTGTATCTTATTTTTTATTGTATTCTTGTATTTACTCTGCAGTGACGTCCGGCCTCCTGTGGGGTCGGCGGTGGAGGACGCGAGCTACGCCTCGGTCCAGTTCAGACCGAAGAACCAGAGCCGGTACCGTAAAGTTCCTATCTGTTGTAAAATCACTTGGTATATAAGTAATATTCTGTATTTACACATGCTGTTTGTGGCGCATAAGTGGGAGGTGCTAAGCTAAATGTGGCTAATGTTGGGCTATAAAGGAACTACAGCACGGTCACATGACTTCACGTCACCACCGCTAAGCTAAAGGTGGCTAATGTGGGCTATAAAGGAACTACAGCACGGTCACATGACTTCACGTCACCACCGCTAAGCTAAAGGAGGCTAATGTTGGGCTATAAAGGAACTACAGCACGGTCACATGATTCACGTCACCACCGCAAGCTAAAGGAGGCTAATGTTGGGCTATCAAGGAACTACAGCACGGTCACATGACTTCACGTCACCACCGCTAAGCTAAAGGTGGCTAATGTTGGGCTATAAAGGAACTACAGCACGGTCACATGACTTCACGTCACCACCGCTAAGCTAAAGGAGGCTAATGTTGGGCTATAAAGGAAACTACGCACGGTCACATGACTTCACGTCACCACCGCTAAGCTAAAGGAGGCTAATGTTGGGCTATAAAGGAACTACAGCACGGTCACGACTTCACGACCACCGCTAAGCTAAAGGAGGCTAATGTTGGGCTATCAAGGGAACTACAGCACGGTCACATGACTTCACGTCACCACCGCTAAGCTAAAGGTGTAATGTTGGGCTATAAAGGAACTACAGCACGGTCACATGACTTCACGTCACCACCGCTAAGCTAAAGGAGGCTAATGTTGGCTATAAAGGAATGAACGCTATTATTCTAGCTAAAGCTACACTCTCTCACTCTCTCACACACTTGCAGAGAACTGAGAGGATCTGTGGTTTGTGTGTTTTGTGTTGTGATATCTAATGACTCTCTATTTATTCATTATAGAGCAGCGGAGGAGGACGCCACCATCTACAGCTCAGTGGCAGGCAGACGCTGAATCCACTGAGGCCATTATATATCAATATCACAGTATTATATATGAATAACTGTTTTAAAAATATTGTTCTATGCAAACAACGAAGAGCTCTCTGATTGGACGATTCCTACAGCAATGCTCTCTGGGACTTGAGTATGTTAGTCGCTTTGGATAAAAGCGTCTAACAAGTAACATGTGATGTAATGTTACAGAATTGTGTAAAAAGAAAGTTCAAAGTTATTATTCTGTCTTTTGTCTTTAGGTATTATGAATGTATTGACCTGCTTTTGCATTTGTCTACCTCTCAGTGTTTCCTTCTACATGTAATATGCTTTTAATGTGTTCTAATGTGTTCTAATGTGTTCTAATGTGTTATAATGTGTTCTAATGTGTTCTAATGTGTTATAATGTGTTATAATGTGTTCTAATGTGTTCTAATGTGTTCTAATGTGTTCTAATGTGTTATAATGTGTTATAATGTGTTCTAATGTGTTCTAATGTGTTCTAATGTGTTCTAATGTGTTATAATGTGTGTGTTGTTTTATGTAAATAAAGATTTGTAACATTTTAAATAATATATTTGGGATTTTCTGTTTTAATTTCCAATGATAACAAACAGGAACCCAAAAGATAGTACAAGAGTCATTTAAAGAAAATAATAATACAATAATAACAATATCTTAACTGTGCTAATTCAACTGTAGTGTATATATTGTAATATACTTATTCTACTATATGTATTTATATAGATTGTTGTACAAAGTGCACATTTTAACTTTTTGATGTTTATTTGAATATGTGTTAGTTATAAACGTATTCTTTAATAAAGAAGTGAAAGATGAAATCCAATCCTTTCCCTGGAGAGAGACAGAGGGCAGATGCATGGAGTGAATCTGAAACAGTGGCTCTAGAGCAGGGGGGTCCAACTCAAGGCCCGGGGGCCAAATCCGGCCGTGACTTCACTTCCTGCGGCCCCTCAAGAGCTCACAAAGAAAATAATATGTTTATTATACGGTTACATGCCGCTTTACAGAGGCACGTTGCCCATAAACTACATGTCCCACAATGCATCTCTCATTTGACTTTTTTCTCAGAATTTGACTTTTTTCTTCAAAATGTCACTTCTTTTTTTTGATGTTGAGTTTTTTCCAGAATTTGGCTTTTCTTTTTAAATCATTTTGACATTCTCACTGAAGAGACTTGCAATTATTCTCCCCAGACTTCTGCTTTCAGACGTAGTTAAGACCCTATCAGATAATAATCCAATGCAGAGGCAAGGATGTCATACATTATTTGATATATATGATATATTTATATATATGTATTTTTATCTAGTCTTAAAGTCACAGCCGGCCCTTGGAGTGCAGCCTTAATGCTGATGTGGCCCAGAGTGAAGTAGAGTTGGACCTCCCTGCTCGAGGTCACAGTGAACACTTTTGAAGAAGTTGAGTCACTGAGTTTTGAAAGGAGACAGAAATAAACCGACAGCTTGACCAACGACTATTAGAAAAGCGGAAGCTCACATTAACACTGACATCCTCCACTC
>CM062272.1:1158756-1171256 GCA_031216635.1 Dissostichus eleginoides | reverse complement strand
TTCAGACTGCATGAACCTGCTCTCTCAGAGACTCGGAGCTCGCAAGTTCTTCTTCGGAGACTCGTAAGTTCCCTTTTTTTAACTTTGTAACTGAAAATCTCAGAATTCTGACTTTTTTCTGAAAAACTTAAAATGTTGATTTTGTTTAGACTTTTTTGTGCAGTCTCTTTTTTTGTTGAGACTTTTTTCTCAAAATTCTGACACTTTTCTCAAAATTCTGACTTTTATTCCTGAAAATGTTGACTTTTTTCTCAATCTCAGTATCCCAACTTTTTGTCTGAACATTTTGACTTTTTTCAAAAAATTCAGAATTTTTCTCAAAATCACAACATTTTGACCTTTTTCTGAAAGCTCAAAATGCTTAAACGTTTAAACAGGCGGCTCCATATCACTGCTACCTGTCTGTCTGTCTGTCTGTCTGTCTGTCTGTCTGTCTGTCTGTCTGTCTGTCTGACTGTCTGTCTGTCTACAGGCCTTCCTCTCAGAGTAAATCTGTCTGTCTGTCTTGTCTGTCTGTCTGTCTGTCTGTCTGTCTGTCTGTCTGTCTGTCTGTCTGTCTGTCTGTCTGTCTGTCTGTCTGTCTGTCTGTCTGTCTGCAGGCCTTCCTCTCAGAGTAAATCTCTCTGTCTGTCCGTCTGTCTGTCTGTCTGTCTGTCTGTCTGTCTGTCTGTCTGTCTGTCTGTCTGTCTGTCTGTCTGTCTGTCTGTCTGACTGTCTGTCTGTCTGTCTTGTCTGTCTGTCTGTTTGTCTGTCTGACTGTCTGTCTGTCTGTCTGCAGGCCTTCCTCTCAGAGTAAATCTCTCTGTCTGTCCGTCCGTCTGTCTGTCTGTCTGTCTGTCTGTCTTACTGTCTGTCTGTCTTTCTGCAGGCCTTCCTCTCTCGACGCCTACGTGTTCGCCTACCTGGCTCCGCTCCTGAAGGCCAAGCTGCCCAACGGGAAGCTGCAGCAACACCTGAAGTCTCTGGAGAACCTGAGCAGCTTCTGCAGCAACATCCTGCTGCTCTACTTCCCCCAAGACGCCAGAGGTCTTTACACATTACATCATATATACACAGGTCACCTCACTGTGTGTCTGCAGATTGATGCAGTGTTTGTCCTCAGGAGCTCTTCTGTCCCTCATGACGGGGAAAGGAGAAAGGGCGTCTTTGTGTTCTGCATCCTCAGTTTGGAAAATGTTGCTTAATGTCCGAATTCAATTCATTATTCCAAAACTAAAGAATAAGAGGTAGTCAAACATGCTGCCATGTAAAGTTCAATGTGATCTGATTTAATACACTTTTCATGACTAGGTCACACTAGGGTTTGATTTCTCTCACAAAATTCAGACTTTTTTCAAAATCTCAAAATTCAGACTTTTTTCTCAGAATTCTGATTTATTTTCTGAACATTTCGACTTTTTTCTAAAAGAGATCTGACTACTGCTCAAAATAAATAAAATCAGACTTTTTGCTCAAAATCCGGACTTTTTCTCAATAGGCTTGGATTTCACTCAGATTTTTTCATGGTTTTTGCATTTATTGATAGTTCGATTGGTTTTCAGAGAGCGACGGTCAGAAGTCGTCTCCTCCTCCGCAGCCTGAGGGCGGAGACTTTGGAAAATCTCTACATTTTCAGCAAATTGCAGATTTTCCTAATAATTTCTCTTTTTTTCTCAAAAAAGAGAAAAAATCTTTAAAATAAATTTCTTTTGACTTTTGCTCAAAATCTCAAAATTCAGACTTTTTCTCAATCGGGTTGGATTTCTCTCAGATTTGTTTATTCATGGTTTTTGCATTTATTGAAATTCCGTGTGGTGTTTTCAGAGGGCGGAGACTTTTGAAAATCCCTAAATCCTGACCTTTTTTCTGAAAATGTTAAAATGTAGATTTTTTTCCGAACATTTCGACATTGTGTTTTTCAGAGAGCAGCGGCGGTCAGAAGTCGTCCTCTCCGCCGCAGCCTGAGGGCGGAGACTACGATCACGTGCCCAACAAGCGCAGGAAGCAGCTGATGTCTGTGCTGGTGGCTCTGGGCGCCATGCTAAGCTACGCCGTGCTAACGGGCATCCTGTCCATCCAGCACCTGCAGCAGGAGGCGCTGGAGGCCCCGCCCCCCGACCGGCAGACCCTCGACCCCCGCGACGAGGACGAGGAGGGGGACGGCTGAGAACCAGATGCATCATGGGACTTTATAGACGGAGGTTAAGATGTTAGAAGAGATATTTAGCTGTATTTCACCCCGAAGAGTTTTACTGATCCAAAGCAAAGTGTGGATATCAATAAAGAAATGTATAACCAGAAACACGAAAAACCAGAAAATGTTGATTTCCTTCTAAAAATTCTGAATTGTTTCTCAATATCTCAAAATCCTGACTTTTTTTTCCTGAAAATTATGACTTTTTTCAAAATCCTGACTTTTTTTTCTGAACATGGGGCTGAGAATCAGATGCATCATGGGACTTTATAGACGGAGGTTAACGCAGCGTCCACACGGCGGCGTGCGTTGAAGCTTGCCGGCGGGCGTGTCTGAAGCTTGACCAACAACCAATCACATGAATCTCCCGCCCCGGACACACAAGCACGCGGCTTGATTGTTAGAGCTTGTACTGGCATATGATATGATTTGATTGGCTGACGCTTCCGCCGAAGCTTCAAAAATTGAACATTGCTCAAC
This sequence comes from Dissostichus eleginoides, assembly GCA_031216635.1. Classification (NCBI taxonomy): domain Eukaryota; kingdom Metazoa; phylum Chordata; class Actinopteri; order Perciformes; family Nototheniidae; genus Dissostichus; species Dissostichus eleginoides. The sequence continues at coordinate 1,168,603 of CM062272.1, read as the reverse complement.
TTTTGCAGCGAGCAACGTGTAGCGACGCTCCCACAATGAAGTTCGGCGAAGCGTGACGTCATCCCATTCAAAGTGAATGGGAAGAAGCGTTGAAGCTTCAACGCACGCCGCGTGTGGACGGGCCGTAAGATGTTATGGCGCATTTCCACTGCAGCACATAGCATGTTTTTTTTTGCGTTTCCACTAGGGGTAGTTCCGGCTCAGGGCTACTTTTTCACCTTTTTTCTGGCCCTCCAGACTCGAGGTTCTTACCGGGCCAACAACCGGGCTGAGTATGCTAAACTAGTGACGGCAAGGGGGCTACAACTACAAGATGAACATATCTGACCGTGATTTAATTGTAATACACGTTTCTAAATGATGCCGAAGTAACAACATACTGATACCGGTTAGTAAAAACCATGAATTAATGCTTTGACAAGTCTGCAGACAGACGGCAGGAGAAACACCTTTAAAATGCGTGTTTTCTGAATGGAGACCGGCTAAGCTAACGCAGTATATGCTCCGACCGTCCACACTCACAACAACGGCCTGCAGACAGAAATAAAGCAGCGCCTGTATTCTCCATGACACAGACAGGCTGTGGTTTGGACTTGTTTCACTTGTGTCTAGTTTCTGAACAGATATGAGGAGCTGTGAGCTCTGAGGGCTAACAGCTAACGGCTGATGTTGGTTTTCTGGGGTTCGCTCATTGAAGATGACGTCACGGCTCCGCCTACACTGCGTTACTATAGTTACTGCCCCAGCTACTAAACTAATGGAAACGCAGCATAAAGTGAGCCAGGCCTACCAAGGCCTAACTATACCGTACTAAGCCGTGCTAGGCCCTGCAGTGGAAATGCGCCATTAGGAGATATTTAGCTGTATTTCACCCCGAGGAGTTTTACTGTCACCAAAGCAAAGTGTGGGTATCAATAAAGAAATGTTTAACCAGAAATGTGAAAAAAACTGAAAATGTGATGACTTTTTTCCTCAAAATTCAGACTTTTTACTCAAAATCAAAAATTCAGACACTTTTCTCCAAATCTAAAAATTGCGAGAGTGCGGAGTTGGGGAATTAAAATAAGTTCTATATTAAATTACAGAATTTAGGGAACAATAATGAGTGCGGCGTGTTAGGAAAGTAGGATGAGTTACGATGTTTAGATGGGGGGGGGTTTGGGAACTAAAATGAGTCGACTTTAGGGAACATTCTTAAGTTTGGGGCGTTTGGGAACTAAAATGAGTCTGAATGATGGGGGGGTGTTGGGGAGCCTGAATGATGGGGGGGGTTGGGGAGTCTGAATGATGGGGGGTGTTGGGGAGTCTGAATGATGGGGGGTGTTGGGGAATCTGAATGATGGGGGGTGTTGGGGAGTCTGAATGATGGGGGGGTGTTGGGGAGTCTGAATGATGGGGGGGCGTTGGGGAATCTGAATGATGGGGGGTGTTGGGGAGTCTGAATGATGGGGGGTGTTGGGGAGTCTGAATGATGGTGGGTGTTGGGGAATCTGAATGATGGGGGGTGTTGGGGAGTCTGAATGATGGGGGGGTGTTGGGGAGTCTGAATGATGGGGGGGCGTTGGGGAGTCTGAATGATGGGGGGGTGTTGGGGAGCTGAATGATGGGGGGGTGTTGGGGAGTCTGAATGATGGGGGGGTGTTGGGGAGCCTGAATGATGGGGGGGCGTTGGGGAGTCTGAATGATGGTGGGGTGTTGGGGAGCCTGAATGATGGGGGGGTGTTGGGGAGTCTGAATGATGGGGGGGTGTTGGGGAGCCTGAATGATGGGGGGGTGTTGGGGAGCCTGAATGATGGGGGGGTGTTGGGGAGCCTGAATGATGGGGGGGTGTTGGGGAGCCTGAATGATGGGGGGGTGTTGGGGAGCCTGAATGATGGTGGGGCGTTGGGGAACTCTGGAGTGTGACGGAGGACCCGATGCAGACTGGGGCCTCAGGCCGGGGTTATTGGCCCCTCAGTGGTGGTAAAGTCTGGGGGAGGAGGGTCCGTAACTCTCAACACTAAGGCATCCTCTATATTCTCTGCAGTCAAAGTCAACTTTAGTGTCAATCTCTCAGTTTGTGTGTACAGAGAGATCGAAATACCGTTTCCCACAATCCAGAATACAAAAATACAAATATGTATAAAATATGTATATCCTATATATACACAACCAACAGACACATTTATCCATATGCACACATTAAGATAAACACAAAACAATCAATAAATACAAAATAACAGTCACTTCAATATCTTTGGGAATGTGCATTAGAGCAAGACGGTCCATAGCAGCGTGAAAAGTGTCTGGGGCTGGATTTGAGTGTGTGTGTGTGTGTGTGTGTGTGTGTGTGTGTGTGTGTGTGTGTGTGTGTGTGTGTGTGTGTGTGTGTGTGTGTGTGTGTGTGTGTGTGTGTGTGTGTGTGTGTGTGTGTGTGTGTGTGTGTGTGTGTGTGTGTGTGTGTGTGTGTGGGGGGGGGGGTTAAAGTCCAGGGAGGAGAGTTCAGTCGTCACAGCAACCGGCTGACCTGGAAACACTGAAGAAGAGAGCAAGGAAACAGAAGAAGAAATGTTCCTGCAGCCCAAACAACACACTTGTCTCCACCCGCCCTGACCGGACCCCGAGGACGTTCAGCTGCCCTGACGCCACCTCTCAGGAATCTCTGTGTGTGTGTGTGTGTGTGTGTGTTGTGTGTGTGTGTGTGTGTGTTGTGTGTGTGTGTGTGTGTGTGTGTGTGTGTGTGTGTGTGTGTGTGTGTGTGTGTGTGTGTGTGTGTGTGTGTGTGTGTGTGTGTGTAATGAGCTGATCTGGAAGCAGTTTCTCTCTTTACTCCCTGTCATGCTCCAGCAGTTTCCTCCCGCCCTCACCTGCTGTTAAACACAGCCGGTCACCGTGGTAACGCTCCAGAGACAGAAAACAAACAGTGCTTCAGATCCTCTCGTTTCATCAGCGTTTGGATCTGATCCCCAGAAACACTGCGATGCATTCAGGGGCGGCTCAGAAATCACAGACACTTTAGAGTTAGGCATGCATGGATGCAATTAGGGTGATCATAGAGTAGGGATTTAGGGGAGTATAAAGGGATTAGGGAATTTAAATAAGGGCATAAGGGAATTTAAGAGAGTATAAAGGGATTAGGGAACTTCAATAAGGACATAAGGGAATTTAAGAGAGTATAAAGGGATTAGGGAACTTCAATAAGGGCATAAGGGAATTTAAGAGAGTATAAAGGGATTAGGGAACTTCAATAAGGGCATAAGGGAACTTAAATAAGGGCATAAGGGAACTTAATAGAGTATAAGGGCATAAGGGAAATTAAATAAACTTAAATAAGGGAACATAAATAAACTTAAATAAGGGCATAAGGGAACTTAAGTGAGTATAAAGGGATTAGGGAATTTAAGTAAAAGTTGCGTTGGGCGCTGGGGAGTTTAGGGCATTAAGAAACTTAGGGCGTTAGGGAACTTAGGGCATTAGGGAACTTAGGGCGCTGGGGAACTTAGGGCGTTGGGGAACTTAGGGCGTTAGGGAACTTAGGGTTTTAGGGAACTTAGGGCGTTGGGGAACTTAGGGCGCTGGGGAATTTAGGGCGCTGGGGAATTTAGGGCGCTGGGGAACTTAGGGCGTTGGGGAACTTAGGGCGTGAGGGAACTTAGGGTTTTAGGGAACTTAGGGCGCTGGGAACTTAGGGCGCTGGGGAACTTAGGGCGCTGGGGAACTTAGGGCGCTTGGGAACTTAGGGCGTTGGGGAACTTAGGGCGTTAGGGAACTTAGGGCGTTAGGGAACTTAGGGTTTTAGGGAACTTAGGGCGTTGGGGAACTTAGGGCGCTGGGGAACTTAGGGCGTTGGGGAACTTAGGGCATTAGGGAACTTAGGGCATTAGGGAACTTAGGGCATTGGGGAACTTAGGGCGCTGGGGAACTTAGGGCGCTGGGGAACTTAGGGCGTTGGGGAACTTAGGGCGCTGGGGAACTTAGGGCGCTGGGGAACTTGGGGCGCTGGGGAACTTGGGGCGCTGGGGAACTTGGGGCGCTGGGGAACTTAGGGCGCTGGGGAACTTAGGGCGTTGGGGAACTTAGGGCGCTGGGGAACTTAGGACGCTGGGGAACTTAGGGCGCTGGGGAACTTAGGGCGCTGGGGAACTTGGGGCGCTGGGGAACTTGGGGCGCTGGGGAACTTGGGGCGCTGGGGAACTTAGGGCGTTGGGGAACTTAGGGCGCTGGGGAACTTAGGATGCTGGGGAACTTAGGGCGCTGGGGAACTTAGGGCGCTGGAGAACTTAGGGCGCTGGGGAACTTAGGGCGTTGGGGAACTTAGGGCGCTGGGGAACTTAGGGTCGCTGGGGAACTTAGGGCATTAGGGAACTTAGGGCATTAGGGAACTTAGGGCATTAGGGAACTTAGGGCATTAGGGAACTTAGGGCTCTGGGGAACTTAGGGCGTTGGGGAACTTAGGGCGTTAGAGAATTTAGGGCGCTGGGGAACTTAGGGCATTAGGGAACTTAGGGCATTAGGGAACTTAGGGCGCTGGGGAACTTAGGGCATTAGGGAACTTAGGGCATTAGGGAACTTAGGGCGCTGTGGAACTTAGGGCATTAGGGAACTTAGAGCGCTGGGGAACTTAGGGCATTAGGGAACTTAGGGCGCTGGGGAACTTAGGGCGCTGGGGAACTTAGGGCATTAGGGAACTTAGGGCGCTGGGGAACTTAGGGCATTAGGGAACTTAGGGCGCTGGGGAACTTAGGGTGCTGGGGAACTTAGGGCATTAGGGAACTTAGGGCGCTGGGGAAATTAGGGCGCTGGGGAACTTAGGGTATTAGGGAACTTAGGGCATTGGGGAACTTAGGGCATTAGGGAACTTAGGGCGCTGGGGAACTTAGGGCATTAGGGAACTTAGGGCGCTGGGGAACTTAGGGCATTAGGGAACTTAGGGCATTAGGGAACTTAGGGCATTAGGGAACTTAGGGCGCTGGGGAACTTAGGGCATTAGGGAACTTAGGGCATTAGGGAACTTAGGGCGCTGGGGAACTTAGGGCGCTGGGTAACTTAGGGCGCTGGGTAACTTAGGGCGCTGGGGAACTTAGGGCATTAGGGAACTTAGGGCGCTGGGGAACTTAGGGCATTAGGGAACTTAGGGCGCTGGGGAACTTAGGGTGCTGGGGAACTTAGGGCATTAGGGAACTTAGGGCGCTGGGGAACTTAGGGCGCTGGGGAACTTAGGGTATTAGGGAACTTAGGGCATTGGGGAACTTAGGGCATTAGGGAACTTAGGGCGCTGGGGAACTTAGGGCATTAGGGAACTTAGGGCGCTGGGGAACTTAGGGCATTAGGGAACTTAGGGCATTAGGGAACTTAGGGCGCTGGGGAACTTAGGGCATTAGGGAACTTAGGGCGCTGGGGAACTTAGGGCGCTGGGGAACTTAGGGCGCTGGGGAACTTAGGGTGTTGGGGAACTTAGGGCGTTGGGGAACTTAGGGTGTTGGGGAACTTAGGGCGTTGGGGAACTTAGGGCGCTGGGGAACTTGAGTGATTCATTTGTTAGGGATCTTCAAAAAGTTTGGTTGTTGGGGAACTTTAAACTCCCAATTAAAAAAGAAATGGTCCAGTTTTTAATCCAGATGCAACTTTCTAAACATTTTATTCCATGTTGTATTTCTTCCACTGAAAGCCCTATTGTTATTATGTTTGTATGTTCTGAATCCCTGCAGAGGACGTGCTCCTGCAGGGAGGAGGCTCACAGCGTGGGTCTGGACCCTCTGATGGGCCGCCGCACGACTGAAAGGAGGTCCAGAACAAAGGCTGAACTCTGACCTCTGCAGGAACAAAGCAGACTGACGCACAGAGAGGCGTTCACTGACTCTAACGTTCATTCACAGGAGAGGACTCTTTAAAGTAGAGACACTACATACTGATATACACCTGAACATCAGCAGGAGAGGACTCTTTAAAGTAGAGACACTACATCCTGATATACACCTGAACATCAGCAGGAGAGGACTCTTTAAAGTAGAGACACTACATACTGATATACACCTGAACATCAGCAGGAGAGGACTCTTTAAAGTAGAGACACTACATACTGATATACACCTGAACATCAGCAGGAGAGGACTCTTTAAAGTAGAGACACTACATACTGACATACACCTGAACATCTGCAGGAGAGGACTCTTTAAAGTAGAGACACTACATCCTGATATACACCTGAACATCAGCAGGAGAGGACTCTTTAAAGTAGAGACACTACATACTGATATACACCTGAACATCAGCAGGAGAGGACTCTTTAAAGTAGAGACACTACATACTGATATACCTGAACATCAGCAGGAGAGGACTCTTTAAAGTAGAGACACTACATACTGACATACACCTGAACATCAGCAGGAGAGGACTCTTTAAAGTAGAGACACTACATACTGATATACACCTGAAAATCAGCAGGAGAGGACTCTTTAAAGTAGAGACACTACATACTGATATACACCTGGACATCAGCAGGAGAGGACTCTTTAAAGTGGAGACACTACATACTGATATACACCTGAACATCAGCAGGTGAGGACTCTTTAAAGTAGAGACACTACATACTGATATACACCTGAACATCAGCAGGAGAGGACTCTTTAAAGTAGAGACACTACACACTGATATACACCTGAACATCAGCAGGAGAGGACTCTTTAAAATAAAGACACTACATACTGATATACAGCTGAACATCAGCAGGAGAGGACTCTTTAAATAGAGACACTACATACTGATATACACCTGAACATCAGCAGGAGAGGACTCTTTAAATAGAGACACTACATACTGATATACACCTGAACATCAGCAGGAGAGAACTCTTTAAAGTAGAGACACTACATACTGATATACACCTGAACATCAGCGGGAGAGGACTCTTTAAAGTAGAGACACTACATACTGATATACACCTGAACATCAGCAGGAGAGGACTCTTTAAAGTAGAGACACTATATACTAATATTTGTATCATTTAATGTTATGTTCTAATATGTTTCCCGTTTCTATTCTGTGTCAGAGTTTTACCTTTATCACGTGTGTCAGTCTGCCTTCGCTCGCGCACTTTATGCTAATTACCTCCTGCACGAGCTGAGCGCGCGCCAGTGGCAGTTTCCAGCTGCGCTCGTGAGGCGACCGTTAGTTAGTCTCTCCTCCGGATCCGGGTTCCAAGCTCATCCAGGTCTCAGTCTCCCGGTCCTTCTCCGGGTCTCGGCTCTTCTGTTTCCCGCTGACAGCTGCTGGAGCTCCGGTTAAGACCCTCCGGACCCGGTTCTGACCCTCTGGACCCGGTTTTCCTTCCTCTGGACCCGGTATTCCTCTCTCTGGACCCGGTTCTCCTCGGTTCTCCTCGGTTCTCCTCCCCGCTTCTCTCACTCGTTTCCCCGGGGCTCAGATGCTGCTCCCGGTCCTAATGTCGCTCCTCTGGGCTGCCGGACTCTCTGCTGGAGCCGAGACTCAAGGTACCTGCAGGAGGATTACTTTAATATAACTAGAAGTAGAAGTACTCAGATCTTGTACTTGAGTAAAAGTAGAAGTACTCAGATCTTGTACTTGAGTAAATGTAGAAGTACTCAGATCTTGTACTTGAGTAAATGTAGAAGTACTCAGATATTGTAATTGAGTAAAAGTAGAAGTACTCAGAGCTGGTACTTGAGTAAAAGTAGAAGTACTCAGGTCTTGTACTTGAGTAAATGTAGAAGTACTCAGATATTGTAATTGAGTAAAAGTAGAAGTACTCAGAGCTGGTACTTGAGTAAATGTAGAAGTACTCAGATATTGTACTTGAGTAAAAGTAGAAGTACTCAGATCTTGTACTTGAGTAAATGTAGAAGTACTCAGAGCTGGTTTTTGAGTAAAAGTAGAAGTACTCAGGTCTTGTACTTGAGTAAAAGTAGAAGTACTCAGATATTGTACTTGAGTAAAAGTAGAAGTACTCAGATCTTGTACTTGAGTAAATGTAGAAGTACTCAGATATTGTAATTGAGTAAAAGTAGAAGTACTCAGAGCTGGTACTTGAGTAAAAGTAGAAGTACTCAGGTCTTGTACTTGAGTAAAAGTAGAAGTACTCAGATATTGTACTTGAGTAAAAGTAGAAGTACTCAGGTCTTGTACTTGAGTAAATGTAGAAGTACTCAGATCTTGTACTTGAGTAAAAGTAGAAGTACTCAGGTCTTGTACTTGAGTAAAAGTAGAAGTACTCAGATATTGTACTTGAGTAAAAGTAGAAGTACTCAGATCTTGTACTTGAGTAAATGTAGAAGTACTCAGATATTGTAATTGAGTAAAAGTAGAAGTACTCAGAGCTGGTACTTGAGTAAAAGTAGAAGTACTCAGGTCTTGTACTTGAGTAAAAGTAGAAGTACTCAGATCTTGTACTTGAGTAAATGTAGAAGTACTCAGATATTGTAATTGAGTAAAAGTAGAAGTACTCAGAGCTGGTACTTGAGTAAATGTAGAAGTACTCAGATCTTGTACTTGAGTAAAAGTAGAAGTACTCAGAGCTGGTACTTGAGTAAAAGTAGAAGTACTCAGATATTGTACTTGAGTAAAAGTAGAAGTACTCAGATCTTGTACTTGAGTAAAAGTAGAAGTACTCAGGTCTTGTACTTGAGTAAAAGTAGAAGTACTCAGATATTGTACTTGAGTAAAAGTAGAAGTACTCAGATCTTGTACTTGAGTAAATTTAGAAGTACTCAGATCTTGTACTTGAGTAAAAGTAGAAGTACTCAGAGCTGATACTTGAGTAAAAGTAGAAGTACTCAGATCTTGTACTTGAGTAAAAGTAGAAGTACTCAGAGCTGGTACTTGAGTAAATGTAGAAGTACTCAGAGCTGGTACTTGAGTATTGTAGAAGTACTCAGGTCTTGTACTTGAGTAAAAGTAAAAGTACTCAGATATTGTGCTTGAGTAAAAGTAGAAGTACTCAGATCTTGTACTTGAGTAAATGTAGAAGTACTCAGGTCTTGTACTTGAGTAAAAGTAGAAGTACTCAGAGCTGGTACTTGAGTAAAAGTAGAAGTACCAGAGTGTATGTTGCTGTGATGCCATACAACTAATACTAATACTTTACTATATATCTGTATTAATATTATTTCCACTTGTTGTCATGTCAGGGTTTAGGACTCCTTCCTGCAGTATCATGTTATGAGATGTTAATATAGATAATGAGTACCTGTGTGTAAACCCTGGATGTGTCCGGGGTTTAGATGATGATAGATAAGAAGAATCCCAATGTGGGAAATGTTTGCGTTGCAGCAGCATAAAAAGACAAGGCAATGCACATCAAATAAATGAAGACACTAAAAATAAACAATCCAAAATATTTTTGAAATATAAATAAAATAGCATTAAAAAGTTAATGAATATACATGTGGAAATACAAATGTACAGTAACAAAATATAAAGCAGGATATTATATATACATTAATTAATTGTGCAAGAAAGTTTAGGACTCATCCCTGCAGAATCTCTGTTATGAAATGTTAAAGGTCTCATTACTCAAATGTGGGCGGGCTTTACACCCACGGGCCAATCAGAAACGTTGCTGTCAGAAACAATGAGACGTGTTCTGGAAGTAATATGGTCTGTGTTTACATTAGCATGCTAACACTCAGAGCTAACCTGTACTGGAGAGAGTATGTGTGAAGAAGCAGGAAATCAAAAGGAACTCACCTTGTGGTAAACCTGAGAGAGAGAGAGAGTTTGAGCTCCATGCTGTTTCAGAGAGAATCCTTGATGTGGTTTGGAACATGATATGGAGTTTCATCACGGCAGCATTTAGCAGAGTTTCTGCCGGGAGAGTTCTCCTGATGAGATCTACTCTCTCTCTAAAGCTACA
>CM062272.1:1151256-1153756 GCA_031216635.1 Dissostichus eleginoides | reverse complement strand
TGCCCCAGGAGGCGGAGCTAGTGGAGCTGAGGCACGGACAGAAGGCGTACGCTCGCCTGCAGGTCAGACTGAGAACTGCACCACCATTACATTATTAAAAACAAACAATATTGCAATTATGCGCAATATATATATATATATATGTGCCGTTAATAACTGTGCAATATATACCTGGCTGCTAAATCCTAAGAACTGTTACTGGATGTGTATTTTGTAAATTGTGTAATTTATTTATCTTTCATATTTGTGTATACATGCTTCTCAGTTAACATTAAGCTGTCTGTGGCTCTTTTCTGCTGTAACAATGGACATCTCGTCTCCTCTGTGGGACGAGTGAAGGGATTCTGAACCAATATTACTGTTGTTAATCTTACACCGTGTGTGTGTGTGTGTGTGTGTGTGTGTGTGTGTGTGTGTGTGTGTGTGTGTGTGTGTGTGTGTGTGTGTGTGTGTGTGTGTGTGTTAGGGCTCAGTAGAGACCCTGCGCCTGGCTCTGGGGGGGTCAGTAGCCTCAGCTGGAGCTCTGACTGACTGTCCGTTCCAGGGAGACGCCTCTGCGTACAACTCAGGTCAGAACACACTCAGATCAACAGCTGTTCAGACTCACAGAGCCTTTTTGCTGTCACTATTTAGAGAAATCTCCCTGGTCCCCGGCTTGAGCTTCAATCCCAGGATCCATGTATTTCTGATCCTCTCCAGAATGGAAGTAGTCATCACATACAGAGCATCAACTAGTTCCTGAACAGTGTCTTTCACATGCTGATATCCAAGAGAGGGAGTTACACAGTCACAATGGAGGAATACCAGTTCTTGTTGGTAATCATACATCCTGTCATGTACAAAATACTGAGTTTTTTTTTAAATGTTGGATTTTTTTCTCAAAATCAAAAAATTCAGACTTTATCTAAAATCCCTAAATGCTGACTTTTTCTCAAAATCTGAATTTTTCTCAAAATCTCTAAAATCTGATTTTTTTCTCAAAATCTCAAAATTCTGACTTTTTCTCAAAATTCTGACTTTTTCTCAACATTTTGACTTTTTCTCAAAATCTCAAAATTCAGACTTTTTCTCAAAATTTGACTTTTTCTCAAATATTCTGACTTTTTCTCAAAATCTCAAAATTCAGACTTTTCCTCAAAATGCCGACTTTTCCTCAAAATGCAGACTTTTCTCAAAATCTCAAAATTCGTACTTTTTCTCAAAATTCAGACTTTTTCTCATTCAGACTTTTTCTCAAAATTCAGACTTTTTCTCAAAATTCAGAAACACCCCTGATCCTCAGTTATTTGAAGAGACAGACTGATCTGCTGTAGCATTATCCTGCACCATAACCAATATCTCTTTACTTCTGCTCTGTGTTTAATGTTCTACTTCATGTTGAAAAGGTGTGTTCCTTTAAGTTATTCCTGAATCTGTTCAGAATGTCTCTCAGTTCCTTCAGAATGTCTCGGTTCCTTCAGAATGTCTCGGTTCCTTCAGAATGTCTCTCAGTTCCTTCAGAATGTCTCGGTTCCTTCAGAATGTCTTTTTATTAGGGCTGTCAAGTTAACGCGTTAATAACGCGTTAACGCAAAAAAAAATTAACGCCACTAATTATTTTAACGCGATTAACGATGTGTATTTTTTGTCCTCGGCCGCCCCGTAGTTTCAGAGCGCATCGAGTTTAAAATACCATCTACAAGCTGACGCTGACAGCCCCGCTCCTGCCGCCCGCTTGCAGCAGACCACACTTCCACGCCCACCGGCAGGCCCGGACTGGCCATCGGGAGGACCGGGAGGGTGTGTGTATGTGTGGCGCGAGCCAGAGAGAGAGAAAGCGCACACCTTACGTGTATTGTTGTTGTTAGCATCTGGTGCTAGCTAGCTGCGCTAACGGATATAAGGAGCTGTTTCAATGAAAACAGAGGAGCGACATTTCGCCGACAACTGCGCCGAGCACCTGACTTTCTGCAGGTAGCCAGACAGAGGGCCATTGAACGAGAAGTCAGCACACTCAGCACGGATAGTGCGCGCAACATGATTGCAGCGTCCAGGCAGCTCCCGTTCCAGCATATGCCTTGAGTTGCACATAGCTCCAACGATCCATCACAGTCTCTCCACACACCACACACACACACACACACACACACACACACACACACCACACACACACACCAACACACACACAGTATTGTAGGACAGAGGTTCCAGGTTGTTGTGTTTAATATTCATGAGAATATTTGTCATTGTTCAAATGATAATAAACAAACATTTGCATAAAGCATATTTGTCCACTCATATGTTGATAAGAGTATTAAAAACTTGAGAAATATCCCTCTGAGGTTCATTTAGAACAGACAAAAAATGTGCCATTAATTTGCGATTAATCGCGATTAACTATTTTAATCGACTGACAGCCCTACTTTGTATGTAAAGATGAATATAAAGCAGTTAATTCATGTTCCTTTGTTTCAGTGAGCGGGGAACTGAACTCCATCCTAGGTGAGTTACACCTTCACCT
>CM062272.1:1131256-1146256 GCA_031216635.1 Dissostichus eleginoides | reverse complement strand
TCCACAGGTACACAGGTACACATGTACACAGGCACACAGGTCCACAGGTACACAGGTCCACAGGTACACATGTACACAGGTAATATTCTATAAATACAGACAGTTTGATAAACCACAACTTCCTCAACAAACACGTTCATTATGTGATAGAAACCACCGTGACTTCCAGCTGTTACACCCTGCTCTGAACCACAGTGACTTCCAGCTGTTACACCCTGCTCTGAACCACAGTGACTTCCAGCTGTTACACCCTGCTCTGTCTCTGAACCACAGTGACTTCCAGCTGTTACACCCTGCTCTGAACCACAGTGACTTCCAGCTGTTACACCCTGCTCTGAACCACAGTGACTTCCAGCTGTTACACCCTGCTCTGAACCACCGTGACTTCCTGCTGTTACACCCTGCTCTGTCTCTGAACCACAGTGACTTCCTGCTGTTACACACCTGCTCTGAACCACAGTGACTTCCAGCTGTTAACCCTGCTCTGAACCACAGTGACTTCCTGCTGTTACACCCTGCTCTGAACCACCGTGACTTCCTGCTGTTACACCCTGCTCTGAACCACAGTGACTTCCTGCTCTTACACCCTGCTCTGAACCACCGTGACTTCCTGCTGTTACACCCTGCTCTGAACCACAGTGACTTCCAGCTGTTACACCCTGCTCTGAACCACAGTGACTTCCAGCTGTTACACCCTGCTCTGAACCACAGTGACTTCCAGCTGTTACACCCTGCTCTGAACCACAGTGACTTCCTGCTGTTACACCCTGCTCTGAACCACAGTGACTTCCAGCTGTTACACCCTGCTCTGAACCACAGTGACTTCCAGCTGTTACACCCTGCTCTGAACCACAGTGACTTCCTGCTGTTACACCCTGCTCTGTCTCTGAACCACAGTGACTTCCTGCTGTTACACCCTGCTCTGAACCAAGTGACTTCCAGCTGTTACACCCTGCTCTGAACCACAGTGACTTCCCTGTTTACACCCTGCTCTGTCTCTGAACCACAGTGACTTCCTGCTGTTACACCCTGCTCTGAACCACAGAGACTTCCAGCTGTTACACCCTGCTCTGAACCACAGTGACTTCCTGCTGTTACACCCTGCTCTGAACCACAGTGACTTCCTGCTGTTACCCCTGCTCTGAACCACAGTGACTTCCAGCTGTTACACCCTGCTCTGAACCACAGTGACTTCCTGCTGTTACACCCTGCTCTGAACCACAGTGACTTCCTGCTGTTACACCCTGCTCTGAACCACCGTGACTTCCTGCTGTTACACCCTGCTCTGAACCACAGTGACTTCCAGCTGTTACACCCTGCTCTGAACCACCGTGACTTCCTGCTGTTACACCCTGCTCTGTCTCTGAACCACAGTGTCTTCCTGCTGTTACACCCTGCTCTGAACCACAGTGACTTCCAGCTGTTACACCCTGCTCTGAACCACAGTGACTTCCAGCTGTTACACCCTGCTCTGTCTCTGAACCACAGTGACTTCCTGCTGTTACACCCTGCTCTGAACCACAGTGACTTCCTGCTGTTACACCCTGCTCTGTCTCTGAACCACAGTGACTTCCTGCTGTTACACCCTGCTCTGAACCACCGTGACTTCCTGCTGTTACACCCTGCTCTGTCTCTGAACCACAGTGACGTCCTGCTGTTACACCCTGCTCTGAACCACAGTGACGTCCTGCTGTTACACCCTGCTCTGAACCACAGTGACTTCCTGCTGTTACACCCTGCTCTGAACCACAGTGACTTCCAGCTGTTACACCCTGCTCTGAACCACAGTGACTTCCAGCTGTTACACCCTGCTCTGTCTCTGAACCACAGTGACGTCCTGCTGTTACACCCTGCTCTGAACCACAGTGACGTCCTGCTGTTACACCCTGCTCTGAACCACAGTGACTTCCTGCTGTTACACCCTGCTCTGAACCACAGTGACTTCCAGCTGTTACACCCTGCTCTGAACCACAGTGACTTCCTGCTGTTACACCCTGCTCTGAACCACAGTGACTTCCAGCTGTTACACCCTGCTCTGAACCACCGTGACTTCCTGCTGTTACACCCTGCTCTGTCTCTGAACCACAGTGACTTCCTGCTGTTACACCCTGCTCTGAACCACAGTGACTTCCAGCTGTTACACCCTGCTCTGAACCACAGTGACTTCCTGCTGTTACACCCTGCTCTGTCTCTGAACCACAGTGACTTCCAGCTGTTACACCCTGCTCTGTCTCTGAACCACAGTGACTTCCTGCTGTTACACCCTGCTCTGTCTCTGAACCACAGTGACGTCCTGCTGTTACACCCTGCTCTGAACCACAGTGACTTCCTGCTGTTACACCCTGCTCTGTCTCTGAACCACAGTGACGTCCTGCTGTTACACCCTGCTCTGAACCACAGTGACTTCCTGCTGTTACACCCTGCTCTGAACCACAGTGACTCCTGCTGTTACCCCTGCTCTGAACCACAGTGACGTCCTGCTGTTACACCCTGCTCTGAACCACAGTGACTTCCTGCTGTTACACACCTGCTCTGAACCACAGTGACTTCCTGCTGTTACACCCTGCTCTGAACCACAGTGACTTCCTGCTGTTACACCCTGCTCTGAACCACAGTGACTTCCTGCTGTTACACCCTGCTTCTGTCCTCGAACCACAGTGACTTCCTGCTGTTACACACGCTCTGCTCTGAACCACAGTGACTTCCTGCTGTTACACCCTGCTCTGTCTCTGAACCACAGTGACTTCCTGCTGTTACACCCTGCACTGAACCACCGTGACTTCCAGCTGTTACACCCTGCTCTGTCTCTGAACCACAGTGACTTCCTGATGTTACACCCTGCTCTGTCTCTGAACCACAGTGACTTCCTGCTGTTACACCCTGCTCTGAACCACCATGACTTCCAGCTGTTACACCCTGCTCTGTCTCTGAACCACAGTGACGTCCTGCTGTTACATCCTGCTCTGAACCACAGTGACTTCCTGCTGTTACACCCTGCTCTGAACCACAGTGACGTCCTGCTGTTACACCCTGCTCTGAACCACAGTGACGTCCTGCTGTTACACCCTGCACTGAACCACAGTGACTTCCTGCTGTTACACCCTGCTCTGAACCACAGTGACTTCCAGCTGTTACACCCTGCTCTGAACCACCGTGACTTCCTGCTGTTACACCCTGCTCTGTCTCTGAACCACAGTGTCTTCCTGCTGTTACACCCTGCTCTGAACCACAGTGACTTCCAGCTGTTACACCCTGCTCTGAACCACAGTGACTTCCAGCTGTTACACCCTGCTCTGTCTCTGACACCAGTGACTTCCTGCTGTTACACCCTGCTCTGAACCACAGTGACTTCCTGCTGTTACACCCTGCTCTGTCTCTGAACCACAGTGACTTCCTGCTGTTACACCCTGCTCTGAACCACCGTGACTTCCTGCTGTTACACCCTGCTCTGTCTCTGAACCACAGTGACGTCCTGCTGTTACACCCTGCTCTGAACCACAGTGACGTCCTGCTGTTACACCCTGCTCTGAACCACAGTGACTTCCTGCTGTTACACCCTGCTCTGAACCACAGTGACTTCCAGCTGTTACACCCTGCTCTGAACCACAGTGACTTCCAGCTGTTACACCCTGCTCTGTCTCTGAACCACAGTGACGTCCTGCTGTTACACCCTGCTCTGAACCACAGTGACGTCCTGCTGTTACACCCTGCTCTGAACCACAGTGACTTCCTGCTGTTACACCCTGCTCTGAACCACAGTGACTTCCAGCTGTTACACCCTGCTCTGAACCACAGTGACTTCCTGCTGTTACACCCTGCTCTGAACCACAGTGACTTCCAGCTGTTACACCCTGCTCTGAACCACCGTGACTTCCTGCTGTTACACCCTGCTCTGAACCACAGTGACTTCCTGCTGTTACACCCTGCTCTGAACCACAGTGACTTCCAGCTGTTACACCCTGCTCTGAACCACAGTGACTTCCTGCTGTTACACCCTGCTCTGTCTCTGAACCACAGTGACTTCCAGCTGTTACACCCTGCTCTGTCTCTGAACCACAGTGACTTCCTGCTGTTACACCCTGCTCTGTCTCTGAACCACAGTGACGTCCTGCTGTTACACCCTGCTCTGAACCACAGTGACTTCCTGCTGTTACACCCTGCTCTGTCTCTGAACCACAGTGACGTCCTGCTGTTACACCCTGCTCTGAACCACAGTGACTTCCTGCTGTTACACCCTGCTCTGAACCACAGTGACGTCCTGCTGTTACACCCTGCTCTGAACCACAGTGACGTCCTGCTGTTACACCCTGCTCTGAACCACAGTGACTTCCTGCTGTTACACCCTGCTCTGAACCACAGTGACTTCCTGCTGTTACACCCTGCTCTGAACCACAGTGACTTCCTGCTGTTACACCCTGCTCTGAACCACAGTGACTTCCTGCTGTTACACCCTGCTCTGTCTCTGAACCACAGTGACTTCCTGCTGTTACACCCTGCTCTGAACCACAGTGACTTCCTGCTGTTACACCCTGCTCTGTCTCTGAACCACAGTGACTTCCTGCTGTTACACCCTGCACTGAACCACCGTGACTTCCAGCTGTTACACCTGCTCTGTCCTGAACCACAGTGACTTCTGATGTTACACCCCCTGCTCTGTCTCTGAACCACAGTGACTTCCTGCTGTTACACCCTGCTCTGAACCACCATGACTTCCAGCTGTTACACCCTGCTCTGTCTCTGAACCACAGTGACGTCCTGCTGTTACATCCTGCTCTGAACCACAGTGACTTCCTGCTGTTACACCCTGCTCTGAACCACAGTGACGTCCTGCTGTTACACCCTGCTCTGAACCACAGTGACGTCCTGCTGTTACACCCTGCACTGAACCACAGTGACTTCCTGCTGTTACACCCTGCTCTGTCTCTGAACCACAGTGACGTCCTGGTGTTACACCCTGCTCTGAACCACAGTGACGTCCTGCTGTTACACCCTGCTCTGAACCACAGTGACGTCCTGCTGTTACACCCTGCACTGAACCACAGTGACTTCCTGCTGTTACACCCTGCTCTGAACCACAGTGACGTCCTGCTGTTACACCCTGCTCTGAACCACAGTGACTTCCTGCTGTTACAACCTGCTCTGAACCACAGTGACTTCCTGCTGTTACACCCTGCTCTGTCTCTGAACCACAGTGACGTCCTGGTGTTACACCCTGCTCTGAACCACAGTGACGTCCTGCTGTTACACCCTGCTCTGAACCACAGTGACGTCCTGCTGTTACACCCTGCTCTGCCTCTGAATTGCAGTGAAGGATCTGCTTCTGGAACATTATTCATACCGGACAATATGACAACACTGAGGGGGAACCCTTCATTACTGAGTACCAGTGTTCTAACATATATATAAATATGCTAATGAGGCTAATGCTACCTGTTGTCTCTCTCTGTCTCTCAGGAGTGTGTAGATATCGACGAGTGTTTGGATCTCCCCGACGCCTGTGTGTCCAACTCTGTGTGCGTCAACACCGTGGTGAGTTCAGGGTCCCTGTGTAACGTATATATGATGGTGAGTTCAGGGTCCCTGTGTATATGATGGTGAGTTCAGGGTCCCTGTGTATATGATGGTGAGTTCAGGGTCCCTGTATATATGATGGTGAGTTCAAGGTCCCTGTGTATATGATGGTGAGTTCAGGGTCCCCGTGTATATGATGGTGAGTTATTAATGATATGTATATGATGGTGAGTTCAGGGTCCCTCTGTATATGATGGTGAGTTATTAATGATATGTATATGATGGTGAGTTCAGGGTCCCTGTATATGATGGTGAGTTCAGGGTCCCTGTGTATATGATGGTGAGTTCAGGGTCCCTGTCTATATGATGGTGAGTTATTAATGATATGTGTATGATCGTGAGTTCAGGGTCCCTGTGTATATGATGGTGAGTTCAGGGTCCCTGTCTATATGATGGTGAGTTATTAATGATATGTGTATGATCGTGAGTTCAGGGTCCCTGTGTATATGATGGTGAGTTATTAATGATATGTATATGATGGTGAGTTCAGGGTCCCTCTGTATATGATGGTGAGTTATTAATGATATGTATATGATGGTGAGTTCAGGGTCTTCTCTCTCTCTCAGGGCTCCTACAGGTGTGGGGGCTGTAAACCTGGTTTCCTTGGTAACCAGACGTGGGGCTGTAACCCCAGGATGTCCTGTTCAGCGCTGACCTTTAACCCCTGTGACAGCAACGCCCACTGCATCATGGAGCGCAGCGGGGGCGTGGCCTGCAGGGTGACTACTCTCACACTCATACCAACACTGCTCCATCTACACTCAGTCATTTCACTTTCACTTTCTCTCTCACTTTCTCTATCACTTTCTCAATCATTTCACTTTCTCAATCATTTCACTTTCTCTATCACTTTCTCTCTCACTTTCTCTCTCACTTTCTCTCTCACTTTCTCTTTAACTTCACTTTCTCAATCATTTCACTTTCTCAAAATGTCACCTTTTTTCCCAGGATTCTGACTTTTTTTGTCATAATTCTACGATGGCCCTGAAGTGCAGGTCAAAACAACATTTCAGAAAACACTACAGCATTTCAGAAAACACTACAGCATTTCAGAAAACGCTACAGCATTTCAGAAAACACTACAGCATTTCAGAAAACACTACAGCATTTCAGAAAACACTACAGCATTTCACAAAACGCTACAGCATTTCAGAAAACGCTACAGCATTTCAGAAAACACTACAGCATTGCAGAAAACACAACAGCATTTCAGAAAACACTACAGCATTTCAGAAAACACTACAGCATTTCAGAAAACACTACAGCATTTCAGAAAACACTACAGCATTTCAGAAAACACTACAGCATTTCACAAAACACGTGATTGGTCAGCACCCGACAGCATAACAGATATGAGGAGCTGTGAGCTCTGTGTGCTAACAGCTAACGGCTGATGTGTTGGGACATGTTGCGCTGTCGGATGCTGACCAATCAGGAAGCGTAATTTCTTGACTGGCAGCAAAAACAACCAATCACAGCAGTGCATCTCTGGCTGGCTCTGTCCAATCACAAACAAGAAGTGTTCTCCCTAAAGGAATACCGTTTCTGTAAAAGTTGAAGTGTTTTGTGAAACACTACAGCGTTTTGTGAAACGCTGTAGTGTTTTCTGAAACGCTGTAGCGTTTTGTGAAATGCTTTTTTCTCATAATTTTTTTCATAATATCACTTTTTTCTCATAATTTCACTTTTTCTCATGATTTCACTTTTTTGTTAGAACTTGACCTGTTTTACAGAATTTCATATTTTTCTCATAATTCGATTTTTTCTAAAAAAATTACATTTTCTTTCTTTGACTTTTTTTTAAGAATTTCACTTTTTTGTTATACATTTTTTCAAAATGTCCACTTTTTTCGGAATTACTTTTTTTCAGAATGTCATTTTTTTCAGAATTTCGAGAATGACCTTTTTAACATTATTAAACAAATACTAATCTCAGGTAGCAAACACACTGACTCTACTGAATAGATTGAAGCTTCATAAGAAACTTCTATAGTAGCTTCATATATATATTTACATATTAATGAAAGACATTTGGTTCAGCTCTAAAGTGTAGATCACAGCCTGTTTAAATGTTGGTGTGTGTGTGTGTGTGTGTGTGTGTGTGTGTGTGTGTGTGTGCAGTGTAACGTTGGCTGGGCAGGTAACGGGAACACCTGTGGAACAGACACAGATATCGATGGCTATCCGGACCGTTCTCTGCCCTGCATCGACAACCACAAACACTGCAAACAGGTCAGAGTCTTCCTCATCCTCTTCATCACGTCCCAAACACACAACATGTGTTCCTCATAACGCAAGTACAAGTAGTTGCAGAAGGACAGTAATACTATATGTTCTATATATAAGTATATATTGCACAGTGTTGTTACAGGAGGTGGTGCAGGAAGAGAAGCAGTAGTAACATGTAAACATAAACAACAATAAGGCCAAAAAGAGCTGTTTGATATCAGAATACCTTTATTAGTCCCACAGAGGGGACATTTGCATCGTTACAGCAGGAGAGAGCCACAGACAGCTTCATGCTACAGAAGGAAAGAGCCACAGACAGCTTCATGCTACAGCAGGAGAGAGCCACAGACAGCTTCATGTTACAGCAGGAAAGAGCCACAGACAGCTTCATGCTACAGCAGGAAAGAGCCACAGACAGCTTCATGCTACAGCAGGAAAGAGCCACAGACAGCTTCATGTTACAGCAGGAAAGAGCCACAGACAGCTTCATGCTACAGCAGGAAAGAGCCACAGACAGCTTCATGTTACAGCAGGAAAGAGCCACAGACAGCTTCATGTTACAGCAGGAAAGAGCCACAGACAGCTTCATGTTACAGCAGGAGAGAGCCACAGACAGCTTCATGCTACAGCAGGAAAGAGCCACAGACAGCTTCATGTTACAGCAGGAGAGAGCCACAGACAGCTTCATGCTACAGCAGGAAAGAGCCACAGACAGCTTCATGTTACAGCAGGAAGAGCCACAGACAGCTTCATGCTACAGCAGGAAAGAGCCACAGACAGCTTCATGTTACAGCAGGAAGAGCCACAGACAGCTTCATGTACAGCAGGAAAGAGCCACAGACAGCTTCATGCTACAGCAGGAAAGAGCCACAGACAGCTTTGTTACAGCAGGAAAGAGCCACAGACAGCTTCATGCTACAGCAGGAAAGAGCCACAGACAGCTTCATGTTACAGCAGGAAAGAGCCACAGACAGCTTCATGTTACAGCAGGAAAGAGCCACAGACAGCTTCATGCTACAGCAGGAAAGAGCCACAGACAGCTTCATGCTACAGCAGGAAAGAGCCACAGACAGCTTCATGTTACAGCAGGAAGAGCCACAGACAGCTTCATGTTACAGCAGGAGAGAGCCACAGACAGCTTCATGTTACAGCAGGAGAGAGCCACAGACAGCTTCATGCTACAGCAGAGAGCCACAGACAGCTTCATGTTACAGCAGGAGAGAGCCACAGACAGCTTCATGTTACAGCAGGAAAGAGCCACAGACAGCTTCATGCTACAGCAGGAAAGAGCCACAGACAGCTTCATGCTACAGCAGGAAAGCCACAGACAGCTTCATGTTACAGCAGGAGAGAGCCACAGACAGCTTCATGCTACAGCAGGAGAGAGCCACAGACAGCTTCATGCTACAGCAGGAAGAGCCACAGACAGCTTCATGCTACAGCAGGAAAGAGCCACAGACAGCTTCATGTTACAGCAGGAAAGAGCCACAGACAGCTTCATGCTACAGCAGGAGAGAGCCACAGACAGCTTCATGCTACAGCAGGAGAGAGCCACAGACAGCTTCATGCTACAGCAGGAGAGAGCCACAGACAGCTTCATGTTACAGCAGGAGAGAGCCACAGACAGCTTCATGTTACAGCAGGAAAGAGCCACAGACAGCTTCATGCTACATATGTTAAAAAAAAGTACTAAGTTATGATATAATACAAAATATAATAAAAAAAGAAAAGTAAAAGAAAGTACTTTTCAAAATACAAATCCTGTAACAGTTCTTAGGATTTAGCAGCCAGGTATATATTACACAGTTATTAATGGCATATGTATATAATGTATATATTGCACATATAGCACATATTGCACATAGTTTGATGGTATTTAACAGCAGCAAGTTACACAATTTACAAAATACAAAATGCAACAAACACACCTTGTAACGGTTCTAAGGATTTAGCAGCAGGTATAAATTACACAGTTATTAACGGCATATATATTGCACATATAGCACATATAGCACATAGTTGATTGGTATTTAGCAGCAAGGGGTGATATAGTCTGTGTTGTGGTGTGTGTGGGGGAGGGGGGGTCTACTAGGGGCTGTGCTGGTTGTATAGTCTGACCGCTGCAGGAAGGAAGGACCTGCGGTATCTCTCCGTGAGACAGCGGGGGTGCAGCAGCCTGTCGCTGAAGGAGCTGCACAGTGAGGACAGGGTGTCCTGGAGGGACAGATATCCAAGATCCTCTGTGCTGATTGGCTGTGAGTGTGTGATCCTCTCTTCTGATTGGCTGACAATGTTGACATGTGTGTGTCCTCAGGATAACTGTGTGTTCACGCCGAACTCGGGTCAGGAGGACGCCGACAACGACGGGATCGGAGACCAGTGTGACGAGGACGCAGACGGAGATGGCATCAAGAACGTGGAGGTGTGTGTGTGTGTGTGTGTGTGTGTGTGTGTGTGTGTGTGTGTGTGTGTGTGTGTGTGTGTGTGAATGTTAATATTAATATTCATATTGTGATGCAGGATAACTGCCGGCTGGTCCCCAACAAAGACCAGCAGAACTCTGACAGCGATTCGTTCGGAGACGCCTGTGATAACTGTCCCAGCGTTCCCAACACAGACCAGAAGGACACGGACAGCAACGGGCAGGGAGACGCCTGCGACCAGGACATCGACGGAGACGGTGAGAGGACCATTAAGACTTTAAAAGACACCTGAAATTAAGGTGTTTTTATTCAAAGGAACCCTTAACTAAGTCTTCAAGAGACACCTGAACTTGAGGTGTTTTTATTTTAAGGAGTCAAGGCTTGTGATCTGTATATTTTGGGAAGAAACCCTAACTATATGTGTGCAAATGTGTGTGTGTGTGTGTGTGTGTGTGTGTGTGTGTGTGTGTGTGTGTGTGTGTGTGTGTGTGTGTGTAGGTATTCCTAACGTCCTGGATAACTGTCCGAAGGTCCCTAACCCGATGCAGACAGACAGAGACAGAGACGGAGTGGGAGAGCCCCTGCGACAGCTGCCCTGAACTCAGCAACCCCACACAGGTGAGACAGGTACACACACACAGGTGAGACAGGTACACACACACAGGTGAGACAGGTACACACACACACAGGTGAGACAGGTAAACACACACAGGTGAGACAGGTACACACACACAGGTGAGACAGGTACACACACACACACACACAGGTGAGACAGGTACACACACACAGGTACACACAAAGGTGAGACAGGTACACACACAGGTGAGACAGGTACACACACACACACAGGTGAGACAGGTACACACACACACAGGTGAGACAGGTACACACACAGATGAGACAGGTAGACACACAGGTGAGACAGGTACACACACAGATGAGACAGGTACACACACAGGTGAGACAGGTACACACACAGATGAGACAGGTAGACACACAGGTGAGACAGGTACACACACAGATGAGACAGGTACACACACAGGTGAGACAGGTACACACACACAGGTGAGACAGGTACACAGAGTGCTTTAGAGACTCCTAAAGAACACCTGGCTGATGAATTCACCTTTATTATGCACTAAAGGTCAGAGGTCACCCAGTGTTTCTCTTTCAGACCGACATCGACAACGACCTGGTGGGAGACGTGTGTGACACCAACCAGGACATGTACGTAGACACACACACACACACACACACACACACACCACACTGTCACAACAAAGCCGGCCAGCTAACCAATCAGAGCAGACTGGGCTCTGGTTTCAGACAGAGGGTGAAAAGAGGTGCTGCAGCACAGGCAGTGAGAACATAAAGAGCTTTATGAACCTGAACATCAGCAGAGTAGGGACTCTTTAATCTGACCTGGGATTAACCTCCGTATTTCATTTGAGGATCTTTTCTTATATAGTCATAAATAGGAGGACCTGTCTCTCAGAGTTAATGGTAACTATTGTAAAGTGATAAATAGGAGGATCTGTTTGTCTCTGCAGGGACGGGGACGGGCTGCAGGACACCAGGGACAACTGTCCCGACCTGCCCAACAGCTCTCAGCTGGACTCGGATAACGACGGCCTCGGAGACGCCTGCGACCACGACGACGACAACGACGGCGTCCTGGACGACTACGACAACTGCCGACTCATCGTCAACCCCAACCAGAAGGACTCCGACAGTAACAGCTGCTCTCACACACATTCACACACACATTCACACACATTCACATGCACACACACACACACACACACATTCACACACACATTCACACACATTTACATGCACACACACACACACACACACACACACACACACACATTCACACGCACACACACACATTCACACACACACATGCACACACACACACACACATTCACATGCACACACATCACACACATACACACACATTCACACACACACACACACACATTCACACACATTCACACACACATTCACATGCACATTCACATGCACACACACACACACATTCACATGCACACACACATTCACATGCACACACATCACACACATACACACACATACACACACATTCACACACACACACACATTCACACACATTCACACACATTCACATGCACATTCACATGCACACACACACACACACACACATTCACATGCACACACATCACACACATTCACATGCACACACATTCATACACATCACACACACACATCATACACACATTCATACACATCACACACACATTCACATGCACACACATTCATACACATCACACACACACATCACACACACATTCATACACATCACACACATCACACAAACATTCACATGCACACACATTCATACACATCACACAGACACATCACACACACATTCACACACACATTCGTACACATCACACACATTCACATTCACATGCGCACACATCACATCACACACACATCACACACACATTCACATGCACATTCATACACATGACACACACATCACACACACATTCACACAGTCGGTGGCTTCTCACACTGAAACAACTGTGTGCGGGGAAGCAGCATTGCATCATGGGAGCTGTAGTCTTCTTGTTTGAAGATTAAAAAATGAACATAATGAGAGGCACATTATTTCTTAGATTAATGAATGTGTTCGTTTTTAATGTATTCTAGGTTTGAGGTATTCCATCATTGGAGCAGCGTTAGGCTTGTTCTCTGTTAGTGTATACCTGAGTGTGTTCACACCTCAGTAACTCACCTGTCCCCCCTCAGTGAACGGGGTGGGGGATGTGTGTGAGGACGACTTCGATAACGACTCGGTGCTGGACCTGGTGGACGCTTGTCCTGAGAGTGCTGAGGTCACGCTGACCGACTTCAGAGCCTATCAGACGGTGATCCTGGACCCCGAGGGCGACGCCCAGATCGACCCCACCTGGGTGGTGCTCAACCAGGTGAGTGTTGAGTGTCTGGTTAAAACACACTCACTGACCGTGCTGTAGTTCCTTTATAGCCCAACGTTAGGTTAGCCTCCTTTAGCATAGCGGTGGTGACGTGAAGTCATGTGACCGTGCTGTAGTTCCTTCATAGCCCAACATTAGCCTCCTTTAGCTTAGCGGTGGTGACGTGAAGTCATGTGACCGTGCTGTAGTTCCTTCATAGCCCAACATTAGCCTCCTTTAGCTTAGCGGTGGTGACGTGAAGTCATGTGACCGTGCTGTAGTTCCTTCATAGCCCAACATTAGCCTCCTTTAGCTTAGCGGTGGTGACGTGAAGTCATGTGACCGTGCTGTAGTTCCTTCATAGCCCAACATTAGCCTCCTTTAGCTTAGTGGTGACGTGAAGTCATGTGACCGTGCTGTAGTTCCTTTATAGCCCAACATTAGCCACCTTTAGCTTAGTGGGTGACGTGAAGTCATGTGACCGTGCTGTAGTTCCTTCATAGCCCAACATTAGCCTCCTTTAGCTTAGCGGTGGTGACGTGAAGTCATGTGACCGTGTTGTAGTTCCTTATAGCCCAACATTAGCCTCCTTTAGCTTAGCGGTGGTGACGTGAAGTCATGTGACCGTGCTGTAGTTCCTTCATAGCCCAACATTAGCCTCCTTTAGCTTAGGTGGTGACGTGAAGTCATGTGACCGTGCTGTAGTTCCTTTATAGCCCAACATTAGCCACCTTTAGCTTAGCGGTGGTGACGTGAAGTCATGTGACCGTGCTGTAGTTCCTTCATAGCCCAACATTAGCCTCCTTTAGCTTAGTGGTGGTGACGTGAAGTCATGTGACCGTGCTGTAGTTCTTATAGCCCAACATTAGCCTCCTTTAGCTTAGCGGTGGTGACCTGAAGTCATGTGACCGTGCTGTAGTTCCTTTATAGCCCAACATTAGCCACCTTTAGCTTAGTGGTGGTGACGTGAAGTCATGTGACCGTGCTGTAGTTCCTTCATAGCCCAACATTAGCCTCCTTTAGCTTAGCGGTGGTGACGTGAAGTCATGTGACCGTGCTGTAGTTCCTTTATAGCCCAACATTAGCCTCCTTTAGCTTAGTGGTGGTGAAGTCATGTGACCGTGCTGTAGTTCTTTTATAGGTTCAAGGTTCAAGGTTCTTTATTGTCAAACTAACATAGCTACAGAGTAATTATGTCGTGGAAAATCTTAGGTCACAGGCTTCTCCCACAACGCAACACAATAGTACAGATAAGCAGACAATATTAAAGCAATATTAAAGTATATTATATTAAAAGTAATACAAAAAGAAAAATAGTTCTAAATAAAGTGATACAAAAAAAGTGGAATAGTGCAATACGAGTCTATATACAGGTTATTGGAATGATATATTAGATAATAGATAGATATTACTAAGTAGCAGATGAATGTTATGAAATTGTGTCAGCAGTTCAGTTGTTGAACAGTCTTATTGCCTGCGGGATGAAGCTGTCTCTGAATCTGGTTGTTCTTGTCAGGAAGCTGCGGTAACGCCTGCCAGACGGCAGCAGACTGAACAGTTTGTGGCTGGGGTGATGGGGGTCTTTGATCATCCGGAGGGATTTCTTCCTGAGCCGCTGGGAGTAAAGGTCCTCCATGGATGGCAGCTCCGTCCTGGAGATGTTCTGCGCAGTTTTCACCACCCTCTGTAAAGCCTTACGATTGAGGGCGGTGCAGCTGCCGTACCAGGCCGTGATGCAGCCAGTCAGGATGCTCTCGATGGTGCACCTGTAGAAGGTCAGGATGCTCTCTATGGTGCACCTGTAAGGTCAGGAT
>CM062272.1:1082636-1117636 GCA_031216635.1 Dissostichus eleginoides | reverse complement strand
TAGCCTCCTTTAGCTTAGCGGTGGTGACGTGAAGTCATGTGACCGTGCTGTAGTTCCTTTATAGCCCAACATTAGCCACCTTTAGCTTAGCGGTGGTGACGTGAAGTCATGTGACCGTGCTGTAGTTCCTTTATAGCCCAACATTAGCCACCTTTAGCTTAGCGGTGGTGACGTGAAGTCATGTGACCGTGCTGTAGTTCCTTTATAGCCCAACATTAGCCGCCTTTAGCTTAGCGGTGGTGACGTGAAGTCATGTGACCGTGCTGTAGTTCCTTTATAGCCCAACATTAGCCACCTTTAGCTTAGCGGTGGTGACGTGAAGTCATGTGACCGTGCTGTAGTTCCTTTATAGCCCAACATTAGCCACCTTTAGCTTAGCGGTGGTGACGTGAAGTCATGTGACCGTGCTGTAGTTCCTTTATAGCCCAACATTAGCCTCCTTTAGCTTATCACCTCCCACTTATGCGCCACAAACAGCATGTGTAAATACAGAATATTACTTATATACCAAGTGATTTTACAACAGATATGAACTTTACGGTACCGGCTCTGGTTCTTCGGTCTGAACTGGACCGAGGCGTAGCTCGCGTCCTCCACCGCCGACCCCACAGGAGGCCGGACGTCACTGCAGAGTAAATACAAGAATACAATAAAAAAATAAGATACAGTCTGTTGTTATTATTAGGGTGTAGCGAGCGACAACCCAGCAAAACACCCAAACACATCGGGAAGACGACGGGCGAAAGCACAGAAACACACATCACAGCATGGCACACATGCGCACACACAATTCATTATTGATATTGATAGGATTATTATTATTTATTTTTTTTTTGAATGTGCCCTCTTTGAATGCATTTCTGACCCCCGCAACACATATGAAAACTCACCATATTTTGCACGCCCGCAGGACTGCTGAAAATTGCGCAAGCCACATCAACATCAGACTATCACTGCTGCCCGGAACAGCTCTACGTCAAATTTGATGTTACGTAATGTGGTGTTACCAACACGATGTCGCTGTAACTCCAATGGACACGGCTCGATGGCCCCCCAATCTTTACTTGTATATCACCTGTCCATGCCTCAACAGCTCTACGTCAAATCTGAGATCTCACCGTATGCCGTTTCCATGGAAACGCATCCCTCGCCAAAAAACACGATGTTATCGTACATCCTATGAAAATGGTCAAAGCAGCACCAGACTTCAGATGAGGCTTAATGGTCCGGCCCTCAACAGCTCTATGTGCCACTTGTGAGTTTTATCAATACAACTTTAATTATTGGTAGTATTCATTTTATTTTAATTATTTTATTTTATTTTATTATTATGATTATGATTATTATGATTATTATTATTATTGTTATTATTATTGTTATTATTATTATTATGATTATTATTATTATTATTATTATTATGATTATTATTATTATTATTATTATTATTATAACTACTACTGTTATTATGATTATTTTTTTAATTATTGGTGCTATTCATTTTCTTTGTATAATTATTATTATTATTGTTGTTATTTGTATTTAATGTTTATTTGGAATCAGGTATGACAGATATGAACTGGACGTACCGGCTCTGGAACTGGACCGCGGCGTAGCTCACTTCGTCCTCAGCTGGAGGCAGGAAGTGGACATCGTCCGGACGCTGACGGGACACATCCTTGGGCTGTAGAGGATCATATGTAACTACAGATCTGTAAACATTCATCAGATAATATCAATAATAATAAAACTCACCTGTTGTTCCTCCTCAACTGCTCCTGCTGCTGCACGCCTCCTGCAGATACCACAATAACATACAACGATAGAATAAACAATAAAATGCAACTATATACGACATTCTAAAAGTTCAACATTAAATACAAATGCTAAAATATAGAAACAACAACAACAATAAACAGACGTTGTGAGGCACCTCCTGATGATGAAGAACAGCAGGAGGAAGACGGCCAGCAGGACTCCACAAACCACCGGGACGATGATAGGCAGGAGATCTCTTCCATCTGTTCTAGCAACAACAGAGGAACAAGTTGGCCATTATCATGTTGTTTATTTACACAATATAATCTCTTAAAGGTCTCCTATCATGCAACATGCACCTCTGCTTTCATCTTCATCTACAGACCCAGAATCATCACTTTAGTAACAGCTGGAAGAGAGGGGTGAGGCTAGAATGATCTGTTTGGTATTTTGAGTATTTATATATCTGAGACCTATAATATCTGCCTAAAAATAGCATAATAGGAGACCTTTAAATGTAGTTAACCTCTCGTACGTTACATAGCGAACTACTTAACCAAATGAAGTGTTCTGCTCCAAACCCCAAACAGATCCTTGTAGCCTCGTCCCCCTCTCTTCCAGCTGTTACTAAAGAGATCAATCAATCAAAGTTTATTTATATAGCCAAATATCACAACTGTTACATTTGTCTCAGTGGACTTCACAGTTTGTAGAGAATATCAGTAGACAATACGACCCCCTCTGTCCTTAGACCCTCACATCGTACAAGGAAACACTTCCAGAGAAAAACCCCACAGTTTAAAGGGGAACATGGGAGAAACCTCAGGGAGAGCAACAGAGGAGGGATCCTTCTCCCAGGACGGACAGACGTGCAATAGATGCCGTGTGTAAATCAAAGAGATAATACATTTGACAGCGTAGGTAGACCAAATGTTTGGAAATGCATGTGTCTATAATAAGAAGATGAATCCACGAGGATGTCAACAATCCTGTGGGAGCCATCAGAAGTAGTATGATGAGAGTCAGGCAGGACCAAGAGACAGGTTCAGCCACGACTCGAAGTCCAGGACTCAATCCAGAACTCAGGATAGAGGATCCAGGATCCAGGGCACAGCAACAGGATCAGCCTCGACTCAGGATCCCGGCGTAGATATAGACACAAAAAGAAATTTGGGGGAAGCTGGGTTAATGGAACATGAGATACACAGGTACAGACAGACAGAAGGAAGAAGTAAGGTGTCCCCGACAGTCCAAGCCTATAGCAGCTAACTAACATGTCTACGTGCATGGACTCCCTTAGGATAGGTTGAGGGATAAGGGTAGCAAGTAAGAAGTAAGGAACTCTGAAGAGAGAGTAGATCTCATCAGGAGAACTCTCCCAGCAGAAACTCAGCTAAATGCTGCAGTGATTAAACTCCATATCATGTTCCAAACCACATCAAGATTCTCTCTGAAACAGCATGGAGCTCAAACTCTCTCTCTCTCAGGTTTACAAAGGTGAGTTCCTTTTGATTTCCTGCTTCTTCACACATACTCTCTCCAGTACAGGTTAGCTCTGAGTGTTAGCATGCTATGTAAACACAGACCATATTACTTCCAGAACACGTCTCATTGTTCTGACAGCAAGTTTCTGATTGGCCGTGGGTGTAAAGCCCGCTCACATTTGAGTAATGTGGTCATGACGCAGCAAATCTGGATCAGCTCAGTTGTTGCCCGTTTTTAGAGATGTGGGTACGGAGGAAAGAGAGAGGGGTTTATTTCCTGACACTTTGAGAGTCTCCTGACACACGGGGACACACCGGGACACACGGGGGACACACACGGGACACAGGGGACACACGGGGGGACACATTGATGTAGAAAAGACATCAGAAAGTGACTTTGCATGATAGGAGACCTTTAAGTTCAGCTGACTAATTAGATCATTTGAACCCTAACTCTGATCTCTTCCTAACCGTTCCTGAGTACGACACCTTTAACGTGTACTAATGTAACGTACTGAACTTCCTTCACGTACGTAATGAAGCTGAATCACGTTGTTAACTTTCTCACTTCACTGAAGTCATGTGACAGACGCCCTGGTTTTACTGCAGACCTCCTCAGATAACAAAACCTTTGTCTGCAGCCTCCACATGCAGTCTGAACGGCAGAGACTTGGTTCGGGCGTCGTTCTTCAAAGCACAGGTGTAGTTCCCAGAATCCTTTGCAGTCAGAGCGATGAGGGCGGGGCCAGACTGAGGGAGGGCGCGGCCGTCTCTGGACCAGGTGACCTCCAGCTGGTGGAAAGTGCAGCGTGCAGTGCAGAGCAGAGAGGCTGCACCGTCTGATTCACTGGAGTTCTTGATCTGCATTGGAATCCCATCTAAAGGACATTCAAGAGGTTCCATTGACTTGCATTCTCTAGACTTCATCCTTGTAGTTTGACCCTTGATTCTCCCGGGCTACTCTGTAATTCCTAAATAAAGTTCATCATAGGTAGGCTAAACGTAAACAATGTCATTATGTGTTTTAATACATGGAAGTTGCACTGATATTCAAATGATTTATATTCCACTGTGCATTCAGCATCATTTGTGTTACTCGCATGATGTGGATGCAAACCGACACACAGTTATATCTGCTGTATTTCAGCGGTATGAATGAAAAGTTAAGAGATTTTCTGGGATTTAATATCAAAAAAGGGATCAAAAACATGCAGAAAGAACTCATATATAATTACTCTAATTGTTAAGAGTCTGTCCAACTTTAAAACGCTTGTTCACACTATCTCATGCACCATCTCTCAAAGGACCGTCCTCCATGCGTTCATACAATCCACGGACAGATGATGTATTAATGAATACATATATTCCATAAGGACTGCTATTCTCCATAGCTCTAACTGAAATCCTTCCATGTACTTTAGTCAGGTCCCTGAGAGGCTCATGGTGAGTTCAGGGTGAAACCACAAGGCCAAAGAACGTATGATTTATTTTATAATATAAAGTCACATTAATGCACCGTGTACGTTCGTCTAAGACCTTGTTCAAGGGAAACCATGAAGGGCATCAAAATGACTCAGATATCTGAAATGACATTTCAGGATTACAAATGGTAATATGATGTTATTTAATAAGTGTTAGCATAGCAACACGATGCTCTTACCTCTGACTGTGACCTTCACTCCTCTTTGGTCAGTAAAACTTCCTCTGCTGGGATTAGTTTCCACTCTGAAGCGAAGAGTTGCTTCGTCTTCCTCCTGTAAACCTGAGATCTGTAGAGAGCAGTTTCCCTCCTTGTCTCCCAGGTATCTGTAGCGAGGGTTGTTCCTCTCTGAGTCGCTGTCGTACACAGACGGAGTTGAGCCCTGACAAATACGATGGTTCTGGCACCAGACGACTCTCTGGATCTCTATCAGAACTTCTCTTCCATCTTCATCCTGCACAGACTTCAGTGGTGAGAAGGTGCAGGGGAGGGTGACCTTTGACCCTTTCACGGCACAAACCGGACCTGGATAGTTCACACGTTGACCCAAAGCACCTGGAGACACACCTGGTTGCAGAACAAGTAAAACATACTTCAGTTTCTACAATCTCTCTGATTGTGAAGGCTTGAGAGATGTGTGATTTGATCTCATGTCAACAGGACGACAGCACCGGAGAAACAGACGAGTGTTTGGACAGAGAGCCGGTTGGATTGTCGGCTAAACAGTGTGGTAGAAATACAAATGATGACCGGAGCTGTTTGTCGTATTATCATTAAGAGCCTCACAGTCCCATACCAGAAACGGTGATGCCCATAGATTAGATGATGACATCCTAAAATCAAGATGATGACGACTGTTGGGAAAATCCTGAATGTCCTCTTCCAGTATGAGAGTAACATGCTAACAAAGGTATCCCAACTGTAGCTGTGAACATGACAGGATGTGTGATTACCTAGAAGAGCATCAGGACTGTTTGAGGCATATGATAGCTATGTGATTAACATGATGATTCAGCCTCTATGGAGAGAGACATATGACAAGCATGATCATTTCTGACGTGGAGCTAATCTGAAGTAAACATTGAATACTGACCCCCCCCCCTGCATGACAGAGATCAGTGGTTCTTCATGTCTGTGTGTAGGTCTCACCCCCCCCCCCTGCATGACAGAGATCAGTCTAACTGTATAGACACCCTGACAGCAGCCTACCTGCCAGCAGGACCATGAAGCCCAGGAGGATATTTCTGTCCCTTGCTGCCATCCTTCGTTTCTCTGGGACTCTCTCCGACTGGTCCGACAGACGGGCGGTTGTGAAATATGTTTCAGTAAAACGTATTGGGTCACTTTCTGACTTCCTGCTCTCGCCCTCTTTCCGAGAACTGTCCTCTCACCCCATCAGTGAACACATCGACAGCGCGGCGTACACTTCCCCAAAAACACACTCACCACGGCGGTGGGGTAGTTCTGTTAGTATAAGATAATAAGATGTACTTTGTTGATCCAAAATCGGGAAATTGTTTTGTTATGAAATTTAATTTTTATTTCTTTCTTTCGGCGCCCCCCATTGGTTGATGCGCCCTGAGCATTCGCCTATACTGCCTATGCCAAGGGTTGGCCCTGAGAGTGATACTTAAACACTCTACACTGTGTTTGGGAGGGGGGGGTCAGGACTGACAGGTTCAGCTGGTCAGCAGGGCGGTAATTATTGGTGGGGGGGGGGGGGGGGGGGGGGACGGTTCATTGGAGCCAATAGAGCTTCAGGGTTTCCACTGGAGAAAATGCTGCTCCAAAAACAAGTTTAAAAAATAATGAAAACAAGGTGTTTTCACTTGAAATAAGTACAACAATCTGCCAACAGAACAAGTGAACATTAGCTTGGTGAGATCTCTTGAAATAAGACGGGATATTTAGATAAATCAGATCTTGTAATTATCTGGAGAACTCATTTTGAACTATATTTGACCAGAATCAGGAGATGTTGTGTTACAGAATAAGCAGTAATGTTTTCTGTTTCCTGATGTTAGTTTCCTCTGAGACACGTCTCAGAATACGATGTTCTGACTTCACAAGATGATGCTGTCTAAAACCAAGAGCCTATATCTCACTGCAGTGTGACTCCTGAAGTGATTGTGACTCATATCAGGTGCAGAGACATGTTCTGATATCAGACACAGACACTGGGCCAGATGTAGAGTGTTTGCAGTGTGAGAATAATGAAGAAGAAGCTCCGTCAGACTCAGACAGGAAGACAGCGATGAACCAAAGAGGAACAGATCAAGTGTTGAAACTTATTTGATTTAAAGCAGTCAAATAACTGTTTTTACTTCCTGACTAAAGTTAAGGCTGAAATGTTTGAGGGGAAATGCTTTTATTTTGAAGTGAAAATATGTGTCCTGCTCTTTGTTCTCCGGTTCTATGAAAGGAATACGAGTTTGTCGAGTTTGTCGAGTTTGTCGAGTGCATTTTCGCTCACACACTCAGCTCACACACTCTGCTCACACACTCTGCTCACACTCTCTACCTGGACCCTTCAAAGGTGAGTAAAACGGTTTCATGTTTTATTTTATGGATGAAGTGTTAAGTATTATTAACACCATAATGTTCCTCCAAAGTGTGCACTCCACCCTGACACCAAGAAGCTGACGTGGTGTTCATCAGTTGAGTCCGTTTTTCAACACAAATAACAAATCATTATTATTAACATTTATAATCACAACAAACTGTGTTTAATGGGATAACTATGTTTCATAGTGCAGACTCTGCACACGGTTACAGACTTCATTCAAATCTCTTTTTTTACTAAAGAAAGGTTTGGCACTTTGTTGAAAAACACGCTGGTTTTAATTTACGCTTTATTTCAGTGATTCGTCTACAAATTCAAAGACTTCAAAGACGCCTGGTCTCAATCCAGCGGCATTTACAGTTTTTTTCAATTGCTAAAAGAAGTTTTTTGAAATCTTATTTCCCAAAACACTAAACACAATTCACAAAACCACACACACAACGTGCAAAACAACTCATATGTCTTGCTAAATGAAGCACTGCACCCAGAACTACAGAAACACTTACCAAAACCTAACTTTTGCACCAAGTGGCACACACCTCACTGACACCTCACTGACACCTCACTGACACCTCACTGTACCTCACTGACAGCTCACTGACACCTCACTGTACCTCACTGACACCTCACTGTACCTCACTGACAGCTCACTGACACCTCACTGTACCTCACTGACACCTCACTGTACCTCACTGACAGCTCACTGACACCTCACTGACACCTCACTGACACCTCACTGACACCTCACTGACACCTCACTGAAGACACTGTGTCCTCTGCACACTGTGGTGCTTTATCTGAAGCACTCTCATCTTTTATGGTGATCTGTATGTCGAGAATTCTGCATACAGAGATTGTTCAAGTCTACAAAATATGTGTCTGACTTAGAGAACCGTGTGCAGTGTTTGGCAAAAGGTTCCAAGTTGAATTGCAAATTGAGTGCAGAGCTGAAAATGTGTTTAGAGTTTTGGAGATTTGAGCTCAGGTTTTGCTCTTTGAGTGTGAGTTTAAATAATTGTGCTTTATGTGAGATTTGAGTGTGTTAGCAACTGAAAGAAACTGTAATGCAGTTCATGTGTCAGGACTGAGTGAGATATATCACTCTGATTGGCTGTTCCTCTTTCATCACATTTGTATCAGGTATTTAAAACCTATGCATCGTTGGTGAAGTCTTTGTCCAGTTCTCAGACGTCTGTTTGGTCCTCCAGGTGTTTCCCCCCACCCTCCTTCATCATGTCAGACTGCAGCAGGACTCTGGACGATGTGAAGACCCTCCTCAGGGCCTTTAACGACACCGATCCACAGCAGACGAAGAAGTTATACGACAGCTGGGCAGAGACGTACGATCAGGTCAGACCCTTCAAGAAACGGCAAACACCTCAGAGTATCAAACCCTAGTTTCATATCAAGGTCTGGTCCATTGTTCCAGACTCAAAGAACACATCAAATCTAAATCTAAAAGTAAGACAGAATAACAGACACGATACGCTTCAAATGAGACCTTCATGTGTTCACAATCAGAAACTTTATCCCAACCAGTGGTGGTGCTAGACTTTTTCGCTGTCCGTCATTTTGACGGAGAGGATCTTAACATTTCCGTCAAAATCCATTATTACCCGTCGGTCTGTACACAACTCTGACGGGGAGAGAGAGCACGCTCGTGAACTGCTAGCGCCAGTGTTATGCCGTGTTATGTATGGGGTGTGATTTGTGCCAAAGAACGGACAACTAAGCTCACTGAGCGGAGAACTGACGCGTCAACGTGCGCCAACGCCTCCATCAATTTTGATTGGGTTGACATAGAATACAGGCGACGTCATGACGATGTCAGACGTCAGTCGTCGCGGCGACGTATCATAGGTGCGCTCAAAGTTCGCCCGCTGTGGCCTTCGCCCCTTCTTGAACTCTGCCTTGCCCTCGGGCCGTCCGCCCGAGACCCCCTCCATGAACCCTGCCTTGCCTCCGGGCCGTCCGCCCGAGACCCCTTCCTGGTCCTCTGCCGTGCCCCTGGGCTGTCAGCCCAAACCCGTCCTCCAGACCCCCTCCACCCACCCTTTTGGCCCTAGTTATGCGTCCCTCCTCCGGACCCCCTCCACCCACCCTTCTAGAGGTTTTGGACTTTTTCGGGGTTTTTTTGGGACGTCTGGAATCCGTCCCTTGAGGGGGGGTTCTGTCATGGTTTTGGATTGTTGTTTTCATTTTCCACCTTATTTTGAAATGTCTTCCTCCTTGTCTCTTGTCTGGTCCTACTTCCTGTGTTTGCCTTCCTGTCGTTAGTTGCCCTGGTGTGTCTGATTGTCTCATTGTGTTCACCTGGTGCCCTTGTGTTTCTCCTCCCCTGCCCAGCTGTGTCTTGTCCTGTGATTACCCTTCTGTGTATTTAGTCTTGTCTTCCCCTGTGCTCCATGTCTGTTCGTCGTCATTTCATGTCCCTGCTACCTGTCGTCTATGCTTGTCCATGTCCCCTGCCTGTTCCCGTCTGTAAGTGTGTTCCTGTCTGTCGTGCTCCCCGGTTTTGTTTCTGTTAATTAGTTTCTTGTTTTTCATGCCTTCGGCTTTTTATAATAAAGCTCGCTTTTTGTTAACAAACCTTTTTGTATTTTTGAACTGCACTTGGGTCCTATTTTCCCAACCTGACACGTAGTCCACGTTCATAGAAATAGAAAGGTAAGATCAGGTAGTAGTTTTGGATAGGTAAGCTTTAGTGTATATATTTATTGATTCTGTGTTTTCTGGATCTGCTGATTCTGTGTTTTTTGGAATCACCACATAATTGTATCTTGTATCAGAAAATCAAGTAAAGATTATTTTGTGCTTGAATCCTGTGTCTGCATCTGTGCTTTTGGGTCCACACTTTGTACGCCCGTGACACCTTTCTACAAAGGGTTAACCCTGATCTCTTCAACACACCCACAGGATTTGGACCTGTTGAACTACAGAGCTCCACATCTGGCCGTAGACTTCATGGATGATAACTTTCCCGGAGCTCGTGAGGAGGTTCAGGTCCTGGACGTGGCCTGTGGGTCGGGACTGGTGGCAAAACTGGTGAGTCCAAAGCGTTCTCCTAACTGGAGGGTTGGGATACATCATCATTCAGAGACACAAGGTATAGAGACCAAACTGTGGAGGACGTCTCTAGTGATCAGGTGTCACAAGGAGAGGTTCATCGGGCATTACTGCGACAGGAAGTCAGGTGTTTGTGTGGATTCTCCTCTTAGGGGGCAAGAGCAGCTGAGAGGGCCGGGTCACCACGGTGTCTCAGACTCTTTGTCAATTATCAGTTTGAAGCTCTCTGTAAAAGCACTTCTTCCTCTTGTGTTAACAGATGGTTGAACTGGGCTTCAGGCACTTTGTGGGGGTGGACTGCAGTAAAGGCATGCTGGATCAAGCTGCAAAGACCGGCCGCTACCAGGACCTCAGACTGGCCTTACTGGGATCAGACCCACTGCCCGCACAGACTGGTACAGTGCACTCACACTGCTGATGTTTACCCAGTTTATCTCTGGAAACTGACTCCTTTTCTCCCGGTTTCAGGTGTGTTCGATGTGGTGATTATGGTCGGGGGGCTGGATGCTGGTTTTGCACCGGTCAGTGTTGTAAGGGAGCTCTGCCACGCCGCCAAACCAGGTAACAGGACTCTCACAAACATGGAGCATCGTTAGTAATCAATCAATGTTTAATTATACAGCACATTATCACAAAGTACACATGTCTCTTAGTCTTCAGTCTATAGCAGCAGAACTATGAGCTGCTCTGTGGTGGTTTATCACCTGAACGCAGCACATGAACAGGAGTCTTGATAACTGACGGTGAGGGGCTGTTTCCTGCAGGAGGGTTTGTGTGCATGGCGCGAGGCGACCACCGAGGGTCTCCATCAGAGGACTACGGGAAGGATCTGCAGAGAGAGCTGCAGCTGATGGAGGACGAGGGGCTGTGGAGTCCAGCAGGACACAAACGGACCCTCAGATACATGCAGGACCCCTACCTGAGCGGGGAGAGTATCCAGGACCTGCTGCCAGAGGAGCGCTTCCTCAGCGGGACTGTTTATCTCTACCAGAAATCCATCCAATAATTCAATAATCAATGTCTACCTACATATCAGACGGCAGCCCGTCTGCAGAGAATAAAGGAGACTGGTAAAGACTCTTATCGAGGGTCTCCATGTGAAGCTTTCATGTGTTTTCTGTCTTCAAACATCCTTAATAAAGGTCACACAGAGTGTTTACTTCCTGTCAGCTGACGTTGTTGGAGACATTTACAGCTTTTGGTTTTTAGAGAGATATATAATATATATATATATATATATATATATTTGCAGTTAAAAAATTGGTACACAGGAAATTTGGACCTTGAAAACCAAGTTTCAACTGAAGTTCTAAAACCAGTGTGCGAAATACAGGGGGGTCCGGGGAGCTCGACCCCCCCCCCCCCCCCCCCCCCCCCGATTAACACCTGAGCCCCCCTGAAAGCCTCAACAGCAAAACTTGAGGGGGGTCTCAAATTATTATATTTATTTGTCACTTGCAATGGTCACTAAAATGTTTTTAAGCTTACTATGTCCAGTATTCATAATTCAAAACATTTATTCACAAATATCCTCTATTTTGGCTGGAAAAAGC
The DNA here is from genome assembly GCA_031216635.1 of Dissostichus eleginoides. Lineage (NCBI taxonomy): Eukaryota > Metazoa > Chordata > Actinopteri > Perciformes > Nototheniidae > Dissostichus > Dissostichus eleginoides. The sequence goes on along the minus strand of CM062272.1, from coordinate 1,105,735 downwards.
ATTTCCTCGCATAGAATCGAAAACAGACGGCTCTTTAACGGTCGCGTATTCATTCATTCATATGAACGTCAGAATATAGAATTATTTGACGCCAGACGGCGCCCGGTTGAGAAACGCTGCTCTAGACTACTGATTGGGTCCGGACTGGCCATCGGGAGGACCGGGAGGTTTCCCGATGGCCTGGCCTGTTAAGTGTTTTTTGTATGTATTGTGAATGCAACGCTGCACAAATGTGGGTCTGCCTCACACAGGGGGACTGTCTGTCTACATCTAGTCTCTTTATTTCCCCCTCAAAATGCACCAGATTGATGCATTTAACTCCAAAATTAAAAAAAAAAATCTTACCGGGGGAGCATGCCCATGGCCCTGACCCAGTAGGCCGCCTTACTGCATATTGAGAAATCTTCGACCGGTATATTGCGCAATAAACGGGAGATGGGGACCCCCCCTGATTATTGACGGGTATTTCGCACACTGTCTAAAACCAAACATTAGAAAGAGAAAACTAATCTGTGCGGTATATAATATCTCTATCAATGCTGAGGACAATGAGGAAGTACTTCAAAAACATTTACAATAAGTGGAATAAAGACCTGGACGTAGAAGACGCAACACAAAAATGAAAGGAGTGCTTAAAACTTACATATAAAATGACTCCAAATGAAAATCTGCTAGTGAATTTTCCGACCGGCCCACTTCGGTCCCGGACGTCCCATGTCCGACATGGAGCAAAGTCAAGGACCCCAAGTAAGTTTTTTATTTTAATGGTACTATTAACGTTACTTCCTTCAAATGAATTTGGTAGTCATATTTGCGGCACATCTATGATAATAATGAGCTTTCAAGTGTTGTACGTTACGTGAACACTGTTGCTAGGCAACTGACAACAAAATGTGTTTCTGTTTTTCTTATTTCATTGTTTAGGAATAGGGAAATATACAGTTTTCTTCATGTCGTTTTTTATGTAAGATCATATGTTGCCCTCACTACATTTGCTTCAGAGAAATGCACAATACATTGTGTAACATGAACTGGACCTAAATTTATTGCTTACTTTTCCTACAGAACCTGCTTAGACGTCATATCTTGGAGAGATTGCAAAGCAAGATGCAATACGTGGTCACCCGTACTGACGTCGACCTCGACTATCTTGATTTCATGTGCACCCATGAATTAATACTCATTGACACATTGGCCAGTGAATATAGTAAATGCCCTTAGAGAACTGTGTAACCTGGTTAGACGTCAGGTGGAGAATGAGCAACATATTCCATCTGTTGAGATACAGGCAGTGCAAGGGGCAAGGGGGCGACCCAAATTGCTCATTCAACAGGACAAGTTACAGGCCTTGATAGACACCCAGTTGCCCAGGCCTTGATAGACACCCAGTTGCCCAGGCCTTGATAGACACCCAGTTGCCCAGGCCTTGATAGACACCCAGTTGCCCAGGCCTTGATAGACACCCAGTTGCCCAGGCCTTGATAGACACCCAGTTGCCCATACCTTGCGTAGCCAAACTGCTGGGAGTCAGTGAAGTTACAGTATTCCGTCGAATGGCGGAATTTGGAATTTCTGTGTCAGGGTCCTACAGTACAATGTCAGACCAGGAGCTTGACATGTTTCTGAGATCAAAGCTCAGATGCCCCAGATTGGCTACAGGTTAGTCATGGGAAGACTAAGGTCCTTAGGCCACAGGGTACAGTGGAGCAGAATGAAGGCAGCTATGCACAGAGTAGATGCAGCTGGGATTCTTGCTCGTTTGACACAGGCTGTGTTGTGAGGAGAACCTACTCTGTAAGGGCATCCCTTTCTCTTGTGCATGTGGATACTAACCACAAACTCATAAGGTACATTTTTTTAATTTTATTTCAGTTGTAAAATAAATGCGGTGGCAAAGATACATACACTTTTCTCCTAAACAGGTATAACATAGTCATTTTTGGGGGCATTGATGGCTTCTCCAGAAAGTTACTTAGATTAAAATAATATATACGTGTGACAGTTATCACAATGATTTTTGGATAGTTTTCCCATGTTAGGTGGCACACTCAAATGCAGCTTCAATGACTTACACTCAGGGTTAACACATGCTGATATTTCCTATATTTCATTATTATATTTGGGTCCAGATCATGTACCTGGAACCTGCCAACAATAATAAGGCCTCTACTGGCTTCACCTTTTTCCTGACCTCTTGTGAGAGGAATGGTTTGCCCTCAAGGTATGTACAAGAGGCCGTGCAGTCTGATATGCATCACATGCACGTTATCAGAACTGTCATTATATACCTGTATAACTTTTTCACATATACTCTGTATCGCAGGGTCAGATGTGATCGAGGTGTGGAGAATGTCGTCATTGCTCGTTTCATGTTCACTGTGCGAGGAACTGACCGGGCAAGTTTTATTTCAGGAAAAAGTGTCCACAACCAGAGGTAAATATAATCAAATGTTTAGCAAGGTCACATTAACCTTGAGTCAGCATTGACAGTCATTCATTTTTCTGTGTATGTATGCAGTTGTATGTCAACATTTAATTTACAACTGCAATTTGAAAACAACTAACTTCATCAGTTTGTGTTAGTATCTACATGAACAAGTAAAAGGGGTGCTTCTCACTGTGTCAAACAAGCAAGAGTCCAAGCTGCATCTACTCTGTGCATAGCTGCCTTTATTCTGCTCCATTGTACCCTGCGGCCCGATGACTTTACCATTTTTCCACGACAGAATCGAACGGCTTTGGCGTGATGTGTGGACTGCCGTAACTAGCACATATTATGATGTCCTGCACACTCTTGAAGAAGAGGGACTACTGGACATCTCAAACATGGTGCACATCTTCCTGGTGCACTTTGTGTTCCTACCCCGTCTCCGCAGCGACCTTCACACCTTCACTGAGGTCTGGAACCATCACCCACTCCGCACCGAGGGAAGCATGACCCTCAGCAGTTGTGGCCGTTGGGCCTGCTGCAAAACAGCACAGATGAGGCTGAGAATGTTGAGGTGCACACTTACTTTTGTAAATTATCTCTGTTGAACATACATTGATTCAAGCTGTACATTCTTGAATATTGCACTGTAAAATCTATGCTTTATTTAAACTGCTATTTGAATCCTAGGATCTGCAAGAACTTGACATAGATTGGAGAGTGCCCTTTACTGTGATGAGTCCCTACAAGAGTCTGGGCTTGTTGTTCCAGAATTACCCACGCCCATAAATGAGCAAGATATGGCAGACCTTCAAGCTGCTGTGGACCCTACAGACCCATCCGACTCCCATGGTCGAGACATTTACTGTCGTTGTCTTCAAATCTTCCAGTGAGCAACTGTCATGTTGGTCGGTCTGAGCACCACCTGCTGTGCCATATACATGTAGACAAATGAAAAAGACCAAGTCAAAGTTTCAAACATTTTTTTTTTAGAACAAATGTTTTCTTCCTGTTTTAAATGTTTTTCATCTGTGGCAGTCTTAAAACTAAAAGTTAAAACTTTTAAAGTGAACTAAACCAGCCACAACAGTTGCGTGAATAACTTATTCATCTACACCAGTGAGAATTCTTGTCCCAGATGGAACGCCTCCACCAGGACTACTTTGAAATCGGCATATGATCTCATGTGTTGGACAGGGAAGGTGATGGTTCTACTGCAAGCTGCAACAGATGGATAACATATGCTGTGTTCCCCAAAATGTGACTGGCAGTGATGATTGAACTTAACATTCACTTTGAAACGTCTCTTCTCTTCCTGCAGGACAGGAACATGGCCTTGCCCGGTTATCCACTGAAGAGACAATGAGGGAAGCATTCTCCGTCCCTGAATCAGTTTGGTCTGAAATTAGAGACAATAAAGACAACTAACATTTTAAGATGACCTTTTCAGGCACAACCTTTGTACTGCAGATGATATATATTTTAAGAGGAAGAGATATTGTAAGTGTGTCATTTATTTGATCCTATGAACCAATAAAGATGGTTACATTTCAGTCACAGAACAGCAAATTATTTTACCTTGCTCCAGTTCCTGGAGGAAATCCTGCAGATGTTTCATTAGAGTCACCTCCACCTGTTCCTTGTTTGAGCCTCTCTCACTGAATTCTGCTTGGCACACAGATATGATGAAGTCTGCGTCAGCCTATCAAATGAAATCAGAGCACCCATTAGCCCAATCCAGTTTTCAGTAGTGATGGCAAAATGAAGCTTTGAATGAAGCATCGAACCACTTGGACAATTGTGTCGGAAATAGGTTCATTTCTCGAACCTTCAGTTACAGCGACCTCTCCTGGCGAAGTGCAAGGCTGCAGTGGGTTTAACGTATCTTTGCCTTGAAAAATATTCGATGCACACACACACTAAGACTGAATATAATGTTCTATTTGCAATTAAAGATTGATAATTGTGTGTATTGGGTTATTGAGAAGAGACTAGAGAGTGCTGGACATTTCTTTGGGCGGAGACGGCCTTTTATCAGTTATTAAAGTATTAAAGTTGAAAAGCAATGATTACAAGTTCATCCGTTCCAGGCTTTGAACCAGCTGCGCGGAGGACATGGCAGCATTCAGGCCGCGGGCTCTATCCACTGGGCTATCTATTCCTTACACAATTAAACTGTTTTTATATTACTCATTGTCTTTTTGTTCACAACTTCACATTTTGAAGTGTTTCCCGAGCCAGAACTACCTATCTTTCTTCCTGGCTTGCTCTATAATGATCCAATTCAAATGCAATACCAACAACAACTCAACAGCAACAACGCAAACTACGACAACAACCCACACATTGCGCATTGTTTAGAGCGGTTATAAAGTGTTGAAGCGCTCAAATTCTGAACTGTTTCAACCTGTCAGCTGTCAGAATAGAGACGAGGCAGTGCATTGAATCGCGTGATTGGACCACGAACCAGTGAGTTGATTCATTCAGGAAATGAAGCAGTTGCTGGTTCGGACGTCACATGTCACGTGATTTGAAGCAGTTGCTGCTTCTGACGTCACATGTCAAGTGATTTGAAGCAGTTGCTGCTTCTGACGTCACATGTCACGTGATTTGAAGCAGTTGCTGCTTCTGACGTCACATGTCACGTGATTTGAAGCAAGCTTCGAATCACTGCTTCTATGGAAAAGGAAGTCCAGGGTTGAAGCTCCGTTCGAAGCTTCAGTGTCAAACTGCCATCACTAGTTTTCAGTGTATATATAAAGATTTAATATAAAAACTGTCTCATCGCCATACCAGAACCTCTTGAGAAAGGCTACATGTCTATAGTACCATTGGACAGATTCATGGTTTGATATTGTTTACAATGGACCATTGTAAAACCATCCATTGGATCCATTGACCATGGATCCATTTGGACCTAGTTGTTAAACGCTGTGATATACTGTACATTGTTACTGAGATCCCTTTACTTTTTCCATCATTCATGAGGCACCTAAGATGTGTAAGAATGTAGACTACATGGGAGCTGTAGAAGTAACCACTCATTCATGTTGTACCTTTTTAGAGACTGAGGGGTCATTGCCTTTTTTGTATAATAGTTTTAGCGTGAAGCAGACCTGTTGAAATCCAGCGAGTATCAGGTGAGTGTGCTATTACCACGTATTTCAACAACAAACAGCTGTATTTTGTTCAGTTTAATAAGGATTTAAGAGAGATTTAAATTGTATTCTTACTATATTTTAGCATATAAACACCTAGATGATGCACTGAAATGTTTTAACAATTCCCAGGGTTCAGATTATGTAGCAATGCATACAAACTGAGTTATGCAATGACACATCTCATCGACAATATTTAAGATCTAATCAATTGATTGCTAATCATTTATCAATCAGTTGGTCACATCTTATTCAAATAAAAGTGGACCCTTGCAATCATACTTACTTCTAACACTGATCCTGCACATCCCCAAGTAATGCAAGTGTTGGTTCTGGTTTGCGATCCCATTGAAGTGATACTCGGAGATAAGTTCTCCTACCTCTCCTATCTTTTGTATTTAATGACGTGGAAGTTCCCTGTGTAAGAAGTCTGATCTACACAAAACAAGTGAGTTGAGCACTTGTCACTCTTGCATTTAAGACTAACTGACGCACACAGAGCACACCATTTCAACTCAATCTACAATCTTCAAATGGTATCTATGGTGCACTTACTGTCATTTCTACCCCTGGTACAAACAAAGGCTGAACGATATCAGGGTATTTGGCCATGATACTGCACAAGCCATACAGGCTCAAGCCATCCTTAATCTGCAGCAGCATCGGGAACAGCCTCAGGTTTGCATGGAGGACAATAGCACTGTTTTTGTACTAAATGACATGCACACACAAACACACATGCACAAATACAAACAACATAACATGTAAAACAAAAATAAACTGATTAATCACAAAATACGTACAACTTTATGAATTTATGGGGAATGTAATATGTAATGTTTTATTAGGGAATACAATTCAAACACATTTTGCAGCATTACTCATTATTCATATGTTAGCCACCAAATTGTATTTAACCAAGGTTGGGGTATTTCATAAAAAAAGGCCATTTTATCCCCAAAACATGGGAACCCAGTTACGGCACAATGGCAAGTCTGGTCGGGCAATACTGACCAGAGCATATACACAACACAGAGACATACTGACCAGAGCATATACACAACACAGAGACATACTGACCAGAGCATATACACAACACAGAGACATACTGACCAGAGCATATACACAACACAGAGACATACTGACCAGAGCATATACACAACACAGAGACATACTGACCAGAGCATATACACAACACAGAGACATACTGACCAGAGCATATACACAACACAGAGACATACTGACCAGAGCATATACACAACACAGAGACATACTGACCAGAGCATATACACAACACAGAGACATACTGACCAGAGCATATACACAACACAGAGACATACTGACCAGAGCATATACACAACACAGAGACATACTGACCAGAGAATATACACAACACAGAGACATACTGACCAGAGCATACACACAACACAGAGACATACTGACCAGAGCATATACACAACACAGAGACATACTGACTTTTCTCAGTGGGAGTATGGTTAAATGATAGACCACAATGAAAAAGTGATTGTTATAGCTTCACCATGTTGTCAGGTGATGATGCCAAAATGTGGAGTTGTAGCTTTTTAGTTTTTTTAGATCAAATCTAGAAACATTCATACACATTACACACACATTTTGTATTCTGAAACAATACATTAAGCACCAACATCTCCAGCATACCGGATTATTTCGCCCTTTTTCTCCATCCTGATTAATCCTGTGTAAGCACAGTTCCAGATCTCCTCTGTGAGAACCTGATCTGTGGTGTCAGTGGCTGCCTCCACCTGAAATTAGAATATTCTTCCTGTTGATCAAGAACGTGTGATCATATCATGGTTGTCTCCGTGCTTTGTCAGATCTAGACTGATGATTAGTCTTTGCTTTTGTATGTCACGAAAGGCTCATGTTACAAAGACTGTAACGGTCAGGTCAGTAATGTTGCTGTAACTAAGGTTAGGCTGCCAACTAAGTGTTTATGTTCTTACTTTGGATAAGAGATCAGTATATTGATCATCTCCCACATCGCTTTTGTCCAAGTGTCCCAGTCCAGGGACCCAGTGCAAAGGAACTTGTAGCACCAAGGCATCAGGACATTGGGAGCTGGTCCTCCTTGGGGTGCTTTTTGTAAATGTATGTACCTGGCTAATCAGTGTGGGTTCACTCTCAGTGGGTTCACTCTCAGTGGGTTCACTCTCAGTGGGTTCACTCTCAGTGGGTTCACTCTCAGTGGGTTCACTCTCAGTGTGGGTTCACTCTCAGTGTGGGTTCACTCTCAGTGGGTTCACTCTCAGTGTGGGTTCACTCAGTGGGTTCACTCTCAGTGGGTTCACTCTCAGTGGGTTCACTCTCAGTGTGGGTTCACTCTCAGTGTTTGGGTTCACTCTCAGTGGGTTCACTCTCAGTGGGTTCAGTGGGTTCACTCTCAGTGTTTGGGTTCACTCTCAGTGGGTTCACTCTCAGTGGGTTCACTCTCAGTGGGTTCACTCTCAGTGGGTTCACTCTCAGTGGGTTCAGTGGGTTCACTCTCAGTGGGTTCACTCTCAGTGTTTGGGTTCACTCTCAGTGGGTTCACTCTCAGTGGGTTCACTCTCAGTGTTTGGGTTCACTCTCAGTGGGTTCACTCTCAGTGGGTTCACTCTCAGTGTGGGTTCACTCTCAGTGGGTTCACTCTCAGTGGGTTCACTCTCAGTGGGTTCACTCTAAGTGTGGGTTCACTCTCAGTGTGGGTTCACTCTCAGTGGGTTCACTCTCAGTGTTTGGGTTCACTCTCAGTGGGTTCACTCTCAGTGGGTTCACTCTCAGTGTTTGGGTTCACTCTCAGTGGGTTCACTCTCAGTGGGTTCACTCTCAGTGGGTTCACTCTCAGTGTTTGGGTTCATTCTCAGTGGGTTCACTCTCAGTGGGTTCACTCTCAGTGTTTGGGTTCACTCTCAGTGGGTTCACTCTCAGTGGGTTCACTCTCAGTGGGTTCACTCTCAGTGTTTGGGTTCACTCTCAGTGGGTTCACTCTCAGTGGGTTCACTCTCAGTGTTTGGGTTCACTCTCAGTGGGTTCACTCTCAGTGGGTTCACTCTCAGTGGGTTCACTCTCAGTGTTTGGGTTCATTCTCAGTGGGTTCACTCTCAGTGGGTTCACTCTCAGTGTTTGGGTTCACTCTCAGTGGGTTCACTCTTAGTGTTTGGGTTCATTCTCAGTGGGTTCACTCTCAGTGGGTTCACTCTTAGTGTTTGGGTTCACTCTCAGTGTGGGTTCACTCTCAGTGGGTTCACTCTCAGTGGGTTCACTCTCAGTGGGTTCACTCTCAGTGTGGGTTCACTCTCAGTGGGTTCACTCTCAGTGGGTTCACTCTCAGTGGGTTCACTCTCAGTGGGTTCACTCTCAGTGGGTTCACTCTCAGTGGGTTCACTCTCAGTGGGTTCACTCTCAGTGGGTTCACTCTCAGTGGGTTCACTCTCAGTGGGTTCACTCTCAGTGTGGGTTCCCTCTCAGTGGGTTCCCTCTCAGTGGGTTCACTCTCAGTGGGTTCACTCTCAGTGTGGGTTCACTCTCAGTGGGTTCACTCTCAGTGGGTTCACTCTCAGTGTGGGTTCCCTCTCAGTGGGTTCACTCTCAGTGGGTTCACTCTCAGTGGGTTCACCCTCAGTGTGGGTTCACTCTCAGTGTGGGTTCACTCTCAGTGGGTTCACTCTCAGTGGGTTCACTCTCAGTGGGTTCACTCTCAGTGGGTTCACTCTCAGTGTGGGTTCACTCTCAGTGGGTTCACTCTCAGTGGGTTCACTCTCAGTGGGTTCACTCTCAGTGTGGTTCACTCTCAGTGGGTTCACTCTCAGTGGGTTCACTCTCAGTGGGTTCACTCTCAGTGGGTTCACTCTCAGTGGGTTCACTCTCAGTGGGTTCACTCTCAGTGGGTTCACTCTCAGTGTGGGTTCACTCTCAGTGGGTTCACTCTCAGTGGGTTCACTCTCAGTGTGGGTTCACTCTCAGTGGGTTCACTCTCAGTGGGTTCACTCTCAGTGGGTTCACTCTCAGTGGGTTCACTCTCAGTGGGTTCACTCTCAGTGTGGGTTCACTCTCAGTGGGTTCACTCTCAGTGGGTTCACTCTCAGTGTGGGTTCACTCTCAGTGGGTTCACTCTCAGTGGGTTCACTCTCAGTGGGTTCACTCTTAGTGGGTTCACTCTCAGTGGGTTCACTCTCAGTGGGTTCACTCTCAGTGGGTTCACTCTCAGGGGTTCACTCTCAGTGTGGGTTCACTCTCAGTGGGTTCACTCTCAGTGGGTTCACTCTCAGTGTGGGTTCACTCTCAGTGGGTTCACTCTCAGTGGGTTCACTCTCAGTGGGTTCACTCTTAGTGGGTTCACTCTCAGTGGGTTCACTCTCAGTGGGTTCACTCTCAGTGGGTTCACTCTCAGTGGGTTCACTCTCAGTGTGGGTTCACTCTCAGTGGGTTCACTCTCAGTGGGTTCACTCTCAGTGGGTTCACTCTCAGTGTGGGTTCACTCTCAGTGGGTTCACTCTCAGTGGGTTCACTCTCAGTGGTTCACTCTCAGTGGGTTCACTCTCAGTGGGTTCACTCTCAGTGGGTTCACTCTCAGTGGGTTCACTCTCAGTGGGTTCACTCTCAGTGGGTTCACTCTCAGTGGGTTCACTCTCAGTGGGTTCACTCTCAGTGGGTTCACTCTCAGTGTGGGTTCCCTCTCAGTGGGTTCCCTCTCAGTGGGTTCACTCTCAGTGGGTTCACTCTCAGTGTGGGTTCACTCTCAGTGGGTTCACTCTCAGTGGGTTCACTCTCAGTGGGTTCCCTCTCAGTGGGTTCACTCTCAGTGGGTTCACTCTCAGTGGGTTCACCCTCAGTTCGGGTTCACTCTCAGTGTGGGTTCACTCTCAGTGGGTTCACTCTCAGTGGGTTCACTCTCAGTGGGTTCACTCTCAGTGGGTTCACTCTCAGTGTGGGTTCACTCTCAGTGGGTTCACTCTCAGTGGGTTCACTCTCAGTGGGTTCACTCTCAGTGTGGGTTCACTCTCAGTGGGTTCACTCTCAGTGGGTTCACTCTCAGTGGGTTCACTCTCAGTGGGTTCACTCTCAGTGGGTTCACTCTCAGTGGGTTCACTCTCAGTGGGTTCACTCTCAGTGTGGGTTCACTCTCAGTGGGTTCACTCTCAGTGGGTTCACTCTCAGTGTGGGTTCACTCTCAGTGGGTTCACTCTCAGTGGGTTCACTCTCAGTGGGTTCACTCTCAGTGGGTTCACTCTCAGTGGGTTCACTCTCAGTGGGTTCACTCTCAGTGTGGGTTCACTCTCAGTGGGTTCACTCTCAGTGGGTTCACTCTCAGTGTGGGTTCACTCTCAGTGGGTTCACTCTCAGTGGGTTCACTCTCAGTGGGTTCACTCTTAGTGGGTTCACTCTCAGTGGGTTCACTCTCAGTGGGTTCACTCTCAGTGGGTTCACTCTCAGTGGGTTCACTCTCAGTGTGGGTTCACTCTCAGTGGGTTCACTCTCAGTGGGTTCACTCTCAGTGTGGGTTCACTCTCAGTGGGGTTCACTCTCAGTGGGTTCACTCTCAGTGGGTTCACTCTCAGTGGGTTCACTCTCAGTGTGGGTTCACTCTCAGTGGGTTCACTCTCAGTGGGTTCACTCTCAGTGGGTTCACTCTTAGTGGGTTCACTCTCAGTGGGTTCACTCTCAGTGGGTTCACTCTCAGTGGGTTCACTCTCAGTGGGTTCACTCTCAGTGTGGGTTCACTCTCAGTGGGTTCACTCTCAGTGGGTTCACTCTCAGTGTGGGTTCACTCTCAGTGGGTTCACTCTCAGTGGGTTCACTCTCAGTGGGTTCACTCTTAGTGGGTTCACTCTCAGTGGGTTCACTCTCAGTGGGTTCACTCTCAGTGGGTTCACTCTCAGTGGGTTCACTCTCAGTGTGGGTTCACTCTCAGTGGGTTCACTCTCAGTGGGTTCACTCTCAGTGGGTTCACTCTCAGTGTGGGTTCACTCTCAGTGGGTTCACTCTCAGTGGGTTCACTCTCAGTGGGTTCACTCTCAGTGGGTTCACTCTCAGTGGGTTCACTCTCAGTGGGTTCATTCTCAGTGGGTTCACTCTCAGTGGGTTCACTCTCAGTGGGTTCACTCTCAGTGGGTTCACTCTCAGTGGGTTCACTCTCAGTGGGTTCACTCTCAGTGGGTTCACTCTCAGTGGGTTCACTCTCAGTGTGGGTTCCCTCTCAGTGGGTTCCCTCTCAGTGGGTTCACTCTCAGTGGGTTCACTCTCAGTGTGGTTCACTCTCAGTGGGTTCACTCTCAGTGGGTTCACTCTCAGTGTGGGTTCCCTCTCAGTGGGTTCACTCTCAGTGGGTTCACTCTCAGTGGGTTCACCCTCAGTGTGGGTTCACTCTCAGTGTGGGTTCACTCTCAGTGGGTTCACTCTCAGTGGGTTCACTCTCAGTGGGTTCACTCTCAGTGGGTTCACTCTCAGTGTGGGTTCACTCTCAGTGGGTTCACTCTCAGTGGGTTCACTCTCAGTGGGTTCACTCTCAGTGTGGGTTCACTCTCAGTGGGTTCACTCTCAGTGTGGGTTCACTCTCAGTGGGTTCACTCTCAGTGGGTTCACTCTCAGTGTGGGTTCACTCTCAGTGGGTTCACTCTCAGTGGGTTCACTCTCAGTGTGGGTTCACTCTCAGTGGGTTCACTCTCAGTGGGTTCACTCTCAGTGGGTTCACTCTCAGTGGGTTCACTCTCAGTGTGGGTTCACTCTCAGTGGGTTCACTCTCAGTGGGTTCACTCTCAGTGGGTTCACTCTTAGTGGGTTCACTCTCAGTGGGTTCACTCTCAGTGGGTTCACTCTCAGTGGGTTCACTCTCAGTGGGTTCACTCTCAGTGGGTTCACTCTCAGTGGGTTCACTCTCAGTGGGTTCACTCTCAGTGTGGGTTCACTCTCAGGGTTCACTCTCAGTGGGTTCACTCTCGTGGGTTCACTCTTAGTGGGTTCACTCTCAGTGGGTTCACTCTCAGTGGGTTCACTCTCAGTGGGTTCACTCTCAGTGGGTTCACTCTCAGTGTGGGTTCACTCTCAGGGTTCACTCTCAGTGGGTTCACTCTCAGTGGGTTCACTCTCAGTGTGGGTTCACTCTCAGTGGGTTCACTCTCAGTGGGTTCACTCTCAGTGGGTTCACTCTCAGTGGGTTCACTCTCAGTGGGTTCACTCTCAGTGGGTTCATTCTCAGTGGGTTCACTCTCAGTGGGTTCACTCTCAGTGGGTTCACTCTCAGTGGGTTCACTCTCAGTGGGTTCACTCTCAGTGGGTTCACTCTCAGTGGGTTCACTCTCAGTGGGTTCACTCTCAGTGTGGGTTCCCTCTCAGTGGGTTCCCTCTCAGTGGGTTCACTCTCAGTGGGTTCACTCTCAGTGTGGGTTCACTCTCAGTGGGTTCACTCTCAGTGGGTTCACTCTCAGTGTGGGTTCCCTCTCAGTGGGTTCACTCTCAGTGGGTTCACTCTCAGTGGGTTCACCCTCAGTGTGGGTTCACTCTCAGTGGGTTCACTCTCAGTGGGTTCACTCTCAGTGGGTTCACTCTCAGTGGGTTCACTCTCAGTGGGTTCACTCTCAGTGTGGGTTCACTCTCAGTGGGTTCACTCTCAGTGGGTTCACTCTCAGTGGGTTCACTCTCAGTGTGGGTTCACTCTCAGTGGGTTCACTCTCAGTGGGTTCACTCTCAGTGGGTTCACTCTCAGTGGGTTCACTCTCAGTGGGTTCACTCTCAGTGGGTTCACTCTCAGTGGGTTCACTCTCAGTGTGGGTTCACTCTCAGTGGGTTCACTCTCAGTGGGTTCACTCTCAGTGTGGGTTCACTCTCAGTGGGTTCACTCTCAGTGGGTTCACTCTCAGGGGTTCACTCTCAGTGGGTTCACTCTCAGTGGGTTCACTCTCAGTGGGTTCACTCTCAGTGTGGGTTCACTCTCAGGGGTTCACTCTCAGTGGGTTCACTCTCAGTGTGGGTTCACTCTCAGTGGGTTCACTCTCAGTGGGTTCACTCTCAGTGGGTTCACTCTCAGTGGGTTCACTCTCAGTGGGTTCACTCTCAGTGGGTTCACTCTCAGTGGGTTCACTCTCAGTGTCTCTATGTGTGTGTTTTGATGATGCCTGGAGTAGCAGTGAGTTATTATTATAGTAATTCAAAATGTAAGGTAGAGTGAAAACATACTTTTCAATTTGATCTTCGGTTGATTTAGAGGCATCTTGCATCCTGGAGGGCGTTTCCTCCACACTGTCAAGTAAAACACGAGGATTACAAATGACCATGATGTACATTTCAAACTGCAAAGAGTTTCCATGAAAGCCTTTATGTTGCTGTAGACGTATACAGTAGAAGCGAACAGATGAACATTACCGGGGAGCCTCTGGATTGCTGGATTACTAAATGCATCCCAGAATTTCTACTTTTTATTCAGAGTCTAATGAGATCAAAATGACCAGTCAGAACAGTGCTTCTATTATGTTATATATACTAATTGCACACAATGTTCTCCATGGAGTGCTTTAACTTGTAATGATCCTGTCCTTTATTCCAAATAGACATTTTCTCTTTATCTTTTACAGAAGAAATGATGTATTTATTTCACCTGTCTCCACATGAGCTGGCATGGACTTGTAAATAATCCAGTGGGTATTCAATCAGACATACTGGACAGCCTAAATGCAAACGCAGTGACGTGGAAAGACAAGAAAACCACTTACATTAATGAAATAATTGCTATTGGTTGCGTGACAATGTTATCTTTATAGGCTGGTATCACATGTGTTTGTATTCCCACATGTGGTCTCATGGTACTACTGGTCCCTGGTGGAGATTCTGGTGGAATGGACTCAGCAACAATTGTCACTTCAGGGGAAGACTACAAAAGCTATTAGGTTTTACACTTATATATTATATATATATGATATTTTTAAAATTATGAGAACAATCAAAAGCTGTTCACATTTTGACTAACCCCTCGATCAAAGTCATCTCCTGATGATGGCTGTTCCACACAGGACTTCACATGCGCAGCCAATACTTGTAACGGCATGCAAGATCCACAGACTCGAAGACGCCTTAGGCATCTTCTGAAACTCATTTGCATCTGGAGGAAGAGGGGATGTTTCCAATTCATCCCGGAGTGGAAGAATGTAGATTGTGTTCTTTCCTCCTCCGGTCACAGTTTTGAGAAAGTGGCCGTTATAACCTCCAGTTTCTGGGGGGATAACTGAGAGTTTGCGTTGTCCCGATCCACCTGAAATGAGCAATAACTGAATAAAGGAAGACTAAAAACATAAATAAATGATTCAGTACACAGCTTTAGTAGATCTACAATACCGAGGGCTTTATACAGCAGCCAGCCTCCTGATATAGTCTCAAGGTTCGGGTACTGACTGGTCAGGAGTCTTGAGATCTGTACAAAACACAATACACCCATCATATGAAAGAAGTACACCTTTCATCCATATTCTATGTTTGAAAGCTTTGCATGAGGGTATACACCACATTTTAGGTAGACGTGTTCAAATATTAAGGATATATTGTACATTTTCTATTCTTAAAGTTTGTTTTGTACAAAAACACAGTAGTTAATGAATCCAGGTTGGCTTAATTTCCCTCAAAGTGGTCAGCAGACTGGGGTAGTGTGATGGTGCGACTCCCCGTCCCAGCAAGGAGGAGTGTTCATTCGCTGCTTGCTGTTGATGTCCTGTCTGGGTTTCCTTTCAACATCTAGACCTGCAGGGCTCCAGTCTTCCCACTGCTGGCGACCCCCTGCAGGGCTCCAGTCTTCCCACTGCTGGCGACCCCCTGCAGGGCTCCAGTCTTCCCACTGCTGGCGACCACCTGCAGGGTTCCAGTCTTCCCACTGCTGGCGACCCCCTGCAGGGCTCCAGTCTTCCCACTGCTGGCGACCCCCTGCAGGGCTCCAGTCTTCCCACTGCTGGCGACCACCTGCAGGGTTCCAGTCTTCCCACTGCTGGCGACCCCTGCAGGGTTCCAGTCTTCCCACTGCTGGCGACCCCCTGCAGGGCTCCAGTCTTCCCACTGCTGGCGACCCCCTGCAGGGCTCCAGTCTTCCCACTGCTGGCGACCACCTGCGGGGTTCCAGTCTTCCCACTGCTGGCGACCACCTGCGGGGTTCCAGTCTTCCCACTGCTGGCGACCACCTGCGGGGTTCCAGTCTTCCCACTGCTGGCGACCACCTGCAGGGAGACCGGAATCTTTTTCTTCCCCTTGCAGGCGCTTTTGAGAAGTAGCCTGGAAATGACCTGTGGATTTACATAAAGTCATATTCATTAGGCCCAATCTTAATTTTAAGACATGATTTATTCAAAGATACATATTGGTTGTCTTAACCATATAATGCACCGAGTAGGTGCATGCTACATGTACAGAACCTGGCCATTTCATGTTGAATTCTAGACTGTTGCTGTGCTGACTGCTGTTGCTGTGCTGACTGCTGTTGCTGTGCTGAATGGGCACATAAGGGGGGGAAAACACATCTAGTGTATGTGTGTGTGGGTGTGTGTGTGTGTGTGTGTGTGTGTGTGTGGTGTGTGTGTGTGTGTGTGTGTGTGTGTGTGTGTGTGTGTGCCAGGGGATACGTCCCCTCCTGACCCAGAAAGCGACGCAGGTTCTGGCCCAGGCTCTCGTCATCTCACGCCTAGACTACTGCAACTCCCTCCTGGCTGGTCTACCTGCATGTGCCATCCGACCTCTGCAGCTCATCCAGAATGCAGCAGCTCGTCTGGTCTTCAACCTTCCTAAATGTTCCCACACCACGCCGCTCCTCCGCTCCTCCGCTCCCTTCACTGGCTTCCAGTAACTGCTAGAATCCACTTCAAGACACTGGTACTTGCGTACCATGCTGTGAATGGATCTGGCCCTTCCTACATCCAGGACATGGTTAAACTGTACACCCCAGCACGTGCACTCCGCTCTGCATCAGCCAATCGGCTCGCTGCACCCGCACTGCGAGGGGGACCCAAGTTCCCATCAGCAAAAACACGTGGGTTTGCTATCCTGGCTCCAAAATGGTGGAATGAGCTCCCCATTGACATCAGGACAGCAGAAAGCTTACACATCTTCCGGCGCAGACTGAAAACTCATCTCTTTCGACTCCACTTCGAGCGATAGAATTGCTAACAAAGCACTTAGATACTAAAAAAGGACTGGCTTATCTAAAGCCAGCTGAGTAGCACTTGAAATGTTTTGGCTCTATGAAACCTGATGTTCTTAAATGATTCTGTTTTCTTCTAGTTTGTATCTTCTTGGTCGAATGCACTTATTGTAAGTCTCTTTGGATAAAAGCCTCAGCTAAATGTAATGCAATGCCAGGTGTGATTCACATGGGGGATGGGCACATAAGGGGGGAAACACATCTAGTGTATGTGTGGTGTGTGTGTGGTGTGTGTGTTGTGTGTGTGTGTTTGGGTGGGTGGATGTGTGTGTGTGTGTGTGTTTGTGTGTGTGTGTTTGTGTGTGTGTGTGTGTGTGTGTGTGTGTGTGTGTGGGGGGGTGGTGTGGATGTGTGTGTGTGGTGTGGGTGGGTGGATGTGTGTGTGTGTGTTTGTGTGTGTGTGTGTGTGTGAGTGGGTGTGGGTGGGTGGATGTGTGTGTGTGTGTGTGTGTTTTATCTGATCCGTATGGTAACTAATTCCTTTTCTTCATGGGAACACCATGGCTGTTACGAAGTGGTGATCAGCTCTTGATCAAACGTCTGAAGGACATCATGAATCCTGAATGCAATCGAATGTAAAACAAAAAGCTCTGATTGATGAAAGCAGTGAATCGGTCAGATTTGACCCGAACACAGCGGGAGGGTTGAAGCAGTTTTATTGTTTTTTTTGGACATAGCAAATGACAGCGATTGATTTATTACAGAGATGTTATGTTTATGATTCCTGAAGCTTCTGCTTCACCTGCTCATCATTTCATTTCTGGCCTTATTATAGCCTGAGTGATAACAAGTCAGAGCACTGAAGTACACAGAACCAACGAGGCAGATTCAGAAGAAAGAAAACTGTTTGAACAAAATCTAATTTATGAAAGAACAAAATGAATTATAATTCTTCTGAAACAACTCCAATCCTCAGATGTAGAAAACACATAAGCACATTTCTTGATTACATAACTGAGCGCAACACTTCCAACAACATGCTCATTCAAACATTAAGTACAATTACAAACTGATTATGAACCTGAAGAATCCTGGTACAAAAAAAAGCCAAATTCTTCAGAAAATGCTAAATATTTCTCAGCAATTGTTTTTATAAAAGATAAAAATCCCCAAATTCAGAAAGAACAATAATTATGATGGGATTAGCACATTCCTCACTTATTAAAATCAAACGAATTTCTTGATCCCGTAACTAAAGAGGAGCTTATTACAGAATTAGGTCAATTACTACATTTCTTAAAAAGAGCGAAATTCTTACCAAATACAAACAATTAGTAAAAACTAAAAGAATTACAATTAATTTGAGGAAAACCAAATCCTGATGAAAGATAATTGGAAAACTGAGCCCAGAGAATATGAAGTAAGAACAGCTGATAATTAAAAGTCTTTTTGAACCAATTACTAAAATACTCATTAAAGCAGAATTCTTAAAAAGCTAAATTCTTATGAAATACAAACAATCTCTTCAAACCTTCTTTATTTACAAAAATAGATCTCACTCACTAAAGATGAGCTGCTGTGAAAAGCCTCAGGTATTAAACACTTTGACACAAACACAGACCCCCAAGATCACCAACTGCAACACTAGGTGGCGCTGCAGCACGATCCTCCTGTTCCCTCAGGACTCACTGGCTCTAATGTCCCTACGTTGATTCTGATCTCAGGGGATATTTGACTCATTTTGAATTCAATCGGTCACATTAATCGGCCACACATTCCCTCCCCGGGTCTGTGGTTTCAAACTGCACTCACTGATTGGACTTTTCAAAATAAAACAAACTTGTGATGTTTTTTAAGATCTTCATCTTCAGTGGGAACCAATGGGCTTGGAGCTGACAGGAAGTCAGGAACCATGAGGCACTAACACATTGCCGGTGACTTTCAGAGTAAAAGCTATATTTTATTACGTTGGTTAAAAGCTATAAGAGCTGATGAACCCATGTGTGTGAGAGGAGGGCCCAATCCCAAACCACGCCCTACACCCTACCTCTACACACTACCCCTCCATTTGCGCGTTCGCGCGGAGGGTCCGCCACATTGAGTGCCGTTCCAAAGCAATCAGGGGGAGGGGTAGTGGGTTATAAAAGCCTCCGACAGCGAGTCTGCATGGATGCAGGCTCGATAGTCTCACTCCACGGATGTGCAACAATTTTTCGTGCATGGAGGAAACAACTGCGTACAAATGTGAGTTCCATGTGGTTATTTTTTTAAAAGATAATTAATACGTTGCCTTACCTAAAACATGCCTTTGTGAAACATGTATTTTGAACTCTGCACGTGTTAATTTGATTTGGCAAGATTAAATTACATTTTTTGTCAGTTCATGTATCTCACATCCATTCACTTAAAAAATCGGTTTAAACTTAAGTGTGATTTGTAATTTCAGGGACTGTGGAAAAAACCACGGCACTTATCGAATTAAGGATGGGTTAGGGTTAAAGAAATGCTGCCAAAGAAGCATGGGAGTGAGTTATATTATGCACTCAATTCATATTTTGTGCATATTTTCAGTTTCCTACGGAGAGAGGGGAGGGCGTCCCAAAGCGTTGCGCTGTATTTATACCCTTAACCCTTAATGGAGGGAACTTCATTCAGCTGCGAGGGTGGCTACAGACGGAGTTCACTCCGTCACGGAGGGGTAGGGTGTAGGGCGTGGTTTGGGATTGGGCCGAGGTCTTTGGAGCTGCTACTCTGCTCCCGGAGCTCCTTCCTCTTCAGCAGGAACACCCAGGTCATCATAATCCAGCTCAATGTCCTCCTGTCGGCTCGGCCTCCGCCCCCTGGTGGCCTGGAGAGACATGACAGCACACAGTGAGACTTCCTGCATCACTCCTGTTCAATAACACACACTGTTTCATTCAGTCAGTGGAACAACAACATGTTTCAGTCCCTCATCATTCAGTCAGTGGAACAACAACATGTTTCAGTCCCTCATCATTCAGTCAGTGGAACAACAACATGTTTCAGTCCCTCATCATTCAGTCAGTGGAACAACAACATGTTTCAGTCCCTCATCATTCAGTCAGTGGTGGAACAACAACATGTTTCCGTACCTTAAAGTAGAAGTAAAGTCCGATGGTCACCAGCAGCTGAGTCAGCGGCAGGACGACGGCTCGGATGATAAAAGGTTCTGGATCTGATCGAACACCTGGACAGCATCACATCAAGAGTCAGCAAACACACAGAGACCTGAACCCACTTCAGCATGGAGACTCCTCTCTACAGTTATATTACAATAAACTACATCTTCTTAAGAACTTCATTCAACCCCAACCCTTTTTCCTGTTCATACCAGACAGTAGGACTGTAGGGAGAAGCTGCTAGCTGTATCTGTTGAACAGTCAGTACTCATGGCAATACTCCAATGTAAACTACAGCTGACTGGAGAATGTGTGTTCTGGATTCATGTCTTCATTGCACTTATTGTACGTTGCTCTGGAAAGCTAAATGTGATGTAAGGGTGTGAGTGCTTCAGGGCTCACAGTAAAACACTCAGTCCTCACCAGCGTTCTCCTGGGGAGCATCACGCTCTGT
Organism: Dissostichus eleginoides; assembly: GCA_031216635.1. Lineage (NCBI taxonomy): Eukaryota > Metazoa > Chordata > Actinopteri > Perciformes > Nototheniidae > Dissostichus > Dissostichus eleginoides. The sequence goes on along the minus strand of CM062272.1, from coordinate 1,085,427 downwards.
CCTACAGTCAACTCTAACAGCTCACCTGTGACGGTGACGGAGAGCAGACGGCTCTCAGAGGAGAAGTCCTGAGAAACAGCAGAGACGTGATAAACACAGCTGTAGCTTCCCTGGTGGGCGGGCTCTGCAGCCGGGAACAGGAAGTGGGCAGAGTGATTGACAGCTGGCTGGATGTCGTAGGTGTTTGCTGAGTTGATGGAGGTGAAGTTGAGCTGGAAGGAGCCTCCTGGGTACTGAGGCTGGATGGAGCAGCTGATGGTGAAGGTGGAGCCTCTGAACACCTGGAACCCCTGCTGCTGGGCCCCGGAGACCCCGTACATGGAGGAGGACACAGAGATGTTGGGCTGAAACAGCTTATCTGTCAGAGAGAGAGAAAGAGAGAGAGAGAGAGAGAGAGAGAGAGAGAGAGAGAGAGAGAGAGAAGAGAGAGAGAGAGAGAGAGAGAGAGAGGGAGAGAGGAGAGGAGGGAGAGAGAGGGAGGGGAGAGAGAGGACAGACATTCACCTTCAACAAAAAGTCTTCTGAAAAGGAAATGATGTCAGGGTACTGACAAACAAAGAGACAGATGACATGATGTCACAGATGATGTCACAGTTGGGTTTACCTGAGCAGGTGAGATTCACGATGTAGTGAGAGGAAACTGATTCTGCACACTCCCTCAGAGGAGATCCAGAATGAACACAGTCAGATCTCATCATCCACACAGGTCTCTCTGAGGACTGCTCTCTCCAGCCTAAAGAAACAGCAGGGCCACATTCGAGATGTCTGCATGCAAATTGACCCGTCTTCAGGTTCCATCTATAGTCCTCCACTGGTCTCCATTCTCCCTGATGTTTCACTTCCAGTTTTCCTGCACAGCGACTCTCTCCTCCCACCATCCTAACACCAGGCTCTGAAGAGAAACAAGAGAGTGATCAGAGAAAGAATAAAGTGAGTTTGATGAGAACAGAATGAACCAATCACAGCTCCTCTCTACCTGAGCAGGTGAGGCTAACAGCTCTGCCAGGTGAGCAGGTGTTTCTCTCTGAGGCTGAGCTACAGTCCAGGAGAGCAGACTCATGGCCTCCACACTGGAACTCTTTGGTCCACATTGGAGCCTCCCCTTCTCCATAGAGCGCCCCCTGGAGGACTGAAGGAGCCCCACAGCCGAGCTGCCGGCAGACCACCTGAGCATCCTGCTGGTCAAAGTCAGCCTCACACACTGAGGACCAGGACGGGTCAGACTGGTTAGACTGGTTAGACTTCACCTCCAGTCTGCCTGAGCACAGACCAGCCCCCCCAGCAGCTTGACAGAGTCTGCAGAGGACAGAAGATCAAACAGAGAGAGGTCAAAGACACACAATAAAAGAGGCGGGCGGATGGTCCGGGGCCAAGGCAGAGGCATAGCAGGGGCGGCAGGACCCCCAACGGAGAAGGGACTTGAGTCAGGACTGGAGTCGGCCGGACTGCCGACAAGACACGGGGGGCTGGAGTGGGCCGGGGAGCCGGAACCATGGATGCCGGGGAACGGGCTGGTTGCCTGGCCCTCCGTCTCTTATTAGTCCGTTGAAGGCTCCGCGGACCTCCGAAGGCCAGGCGGGATCCCAAGAACGAATCAGGGGCAGAGGAAGGAGACAGGCCTGGAGTTGTGGAAGGTTGGCAACCAGGAGTGCTGGCAGGCCGGTAGTTAGCATGCTTCCAGTTAGCAGACTGGGAATCGCATGTCTGGAGGAAGTCCTTAAGTCCTGGTTTCTCTGTTGCCTTCAGGTGCGCCTCAGCCAGAGCAGCCCCTCTGCTCAACACTGGACGCTCCCCTCCACTTACCATAGCAGAAAGCCAACAAATATGTAAGTGAATATAACCATCTTTGGTTCGGTCGTTCCGTCAGGATTGGGGAAAATCAGGACCCAAATGCAGAATGAGGAGAAGCGGTTCAAACTAAAAGCGAGCTTTATTTAACAAAAAAGCTGTTGACAATGAACAAACAAAAAAAACCTAAATCCATAAACCGGAAGCACGAGGAAACATCCAGACAAAAAACACAGGGACAAACATGGAGGTGCAAGGAAGACAGACACAGGGACAACAGAATTTCAAAATAAAACCATGACTAAACACACAAAACTAAAATCATGACAACACGTCATCCTCTGCAGATTCAACCCTCGAGCCCTCCTCCAGTTTATTCACAAAACTGCTATTAAATCACATCAATATCTGTTTGTGTTTTTTCAATACTTATCGGAGATTAAACTTGTGGTTTGAATGGAAGTCAATGAGGCATTTTTGACCACGAAGGAGTCCAGAGGGAGTATCTGACACTAAATAAAAGATACTCATGCAATCAAATCAATTTAGTTGATTGATTTAACACAGCTGTCACAGATGATGTCACTGATGATGTCACTGATAGGCTTACCTGAGCAGGTGAGATTCTGGATGTAGTTAGAAGATCCTGCTGTTGCACACTCGCTCAGAGGAGATCCAGACTGAACACATTCAGAGCTGATCCTCCACACAGGGTTCAATGAGGAATCCTCTCTCCGTTCCAGAGAAACTACAGAGCCACAGTCTAGCTCTCTGCAGAAAACATCGGCTGCCTTCAGGGTCCAGGGAGATTGATCGCGGTCCACTGGTCTCCATTCGCCCTGATGTTTCAGCTCCAGAGTTCCTGCACAGCGACTCTCTCCTCCCGCCAGTCTGACCGGCTCTGAAGAGAAACAAGAGAGTCGTGTACTTTAACTGCTTGTAGCAGTTTTAATAATCCATACTTTAATATTGAATACTAATTGCTCACAAAGGTCAAAGATAG
>CM062272.1:1067636-1077636 GCA_031216635.1 Dissostichus eleginoides | reverse complement strand
CTCTCTCTCACTTTATTCGGAGCATGTGTTGTCGTCAAATGATATCAGCATAAAGGGCGGAGCTTCAATGGAACATTTCGGATCGTATTTTGATGGTATTTATATCTGATGGAATTTATATCTGATGGTCACATCGCGCCTCTCTTTTTTCTTCAGCAACATGTGAAATGCTCGCATGAGAGGATTAAAGTGATCCTATTTTGAGGGAAATTATTAAACGCTGGTCATTAGCAGGAGAACAGCTAGTCATTAGCAGGAGAACAGCTAGTTATTAGCAGGAGAACAGCTAGTTATTAGTCATTAGCAGGAGAACGGCTAGTCATTAGCAGGAGAACAGCTAGTCATTAGTCATTAGCAGGAGAACGGCTAGTCATTAGCAGGAGAACGGCTAGTCATTAGCAGGAGAACAGCTAGTCATTAGCAGGAGAACAACTAGTCATTAGCAGGAGAACAGCTAGTCATTAGCAGGAGAACAGCTAGTCATTAGCAGGAGAACAGCTAGTCATTAGCAGGAGAACAGCTAGTTATTAGCAGGAGAACAGCTAGTCATTAGCAGGAGAACAGCTAGTCATTAGCAGGAGAACGGATTGTCATTAGCAGGAGAACGGCTTGTCATTAGCAGGAGAACGGCTAGTTATTAGCAGGAGAACGGCTTGTCATTAGCAGGAGAACAGCTAGTCATTAGCAGGAGAACAGCTAGTTATTAACAGGAGAACAGCTAGTTATTAGCAGGAGAACAGCTAGTCATTAGCAGGAGAACAGCTAGTTATTAGCAGGGGAACAGCTAGTCATTAGCAGGAGAACGGCTAGTCATTAGCAGGAGAACAGCTAGTCATTAGCAGGAGAACGGCTAGTCATTAGCAGGAGAACAGCTAGTCATTAGCAGGAGAACAGCTAGTCATTAGCAGGAGAACAACTAGTCATTAGCAGGAGAACAGCTAGTCATTAGCAGGAGAACAGCTAGTCATTAGCAGGAGAACAGCTAGTCATTAGCAGGAGAACAGCTAGTTATTAGCAGGAGAACAGCTAGTCATTAGCAGGAGAACAGCTAGTCATTAGCAGGAGAACAGCTAGTCATTAGCAGGAGAACGGCTTGTCATTAGCAGGAGAACGGCTAGTTATTAGCAGGAGAACGGCTTGTCATTAGCAGGAGAACAGCTAGTCATTAGCAGGAGAACGGCTAGTTATTAACAGGAGAACAGCTAGTTATTAGCAGGAGAACAGCTAGTCATTAGCAGGAGAACAGCTAGTTATTAGCAGGGGAACAGCTAGTCATTAGCAGGAGAACGGCTAGTTATTAACAGGAGAACAACTAGTCATTAGCAGGAGAACAGCTAGTTATTAGCAGGAGAACAACTAGTCATTAGCAGGAGAACAGCTAGTCATTAGCAGGAGAACAGCTAGTCATTAGCAGGAGAACAGCTAGTCATTAGCAGGAGAACAGCTAGTTATTAGCAGGAGAACAGCTAGTCATTAGCAGGAGAACAGCTAGTTATTAACAGGAGAACAGCTAGTCATTAGCAGGAGAACAGCTAGTTATCAACAGGAGAACAGCTAGTCATTAGCAGGAGAACAGCTAGTCATTAGCAGGAGAACAGCTAGTCATTAGCAGGAGAACAGCTAGTCATCAACAGGAGAACAGCTAGTCATTAGCAGGAGAACAGCTAGTCATTAGCAGGAGAACAGCTAGTCATTAACAGGAGAACAGCTAGTCATTAGCAGGAGAACAGCTAGTCATTAGCAGGAGAACAGCTAGTTATTAACAGGAGAACAGCTAGTCATTAGCAGGAGAACAGCTAGTCATTAGCAGGAGAACAGCTAGTCATTAGCAGGAGAACAGCTAGTTATTAGCAGGAGAACAGCTAGTTATTAACAGGAGAACAGCTAGTCATTAGCAGGAGAACAACTAGTCATTAGCAGGAGAACAGCTAGTTATTAGCAGGAGAACAGCTAGTTATTAACAGGAGAACAGCTAGTCATTAGCAGGAGAACAGCTAGTTATTAGCAGGAGAACAGCTAGTTATTAACAGGAGAACAGCTAGTCATTAGCAGGAGAACAGCTAGTCATTAGCAGGAGAACAGCTAGTTATTAGCAGGAGAACAGCTAGTTATTAACAGGAGAACAGCTAGTCATTAGCAGGAGAACAGCTAGTCATTAGCAGGAGAACAGCTAGTCATTAGCAGGAGAACAGCTAGTCATTAGCAGGAGAAAAAGTAGACATAACTGTCTACTTTCAAATAACCAATGCTTTCACACACCTACAAAAATACTAACATTAGGTTTCGCTGCTTAATATATATTTTTAATAATATCTTTATTACACTTTTCAAATACCACACAAAACAGAACAGCTCAGACACGACATGAGAAGTAAGGTGCGTAGATAAGAGTAAGAAAAACACTGAACAATGTAGGGATCCCCAACCTCCTCCATCCTCTACCCGAGGGATAGAGGCAACAACAACAACATGAAGTTAGATAGTAATAATTATAAGATAAGATGAGACTTTATTTATCCCGAAGGAAATGCTTGTGCCAGAGTTACACACATACAATACACACAGCAGCATGATGATAAAACTCTACTCTAACAGAACAGTAAAAAGAGCAATTAAATATCTACAGGAAACACAGACGGTCACATCATTAATATATTAACAGGATTTAGTAGTGCAAAAAACCGTAGTGGCAGATACGTAACTGCACGTTATCATAGCACATTATTAATAATACTAATATTGCACATGTTATATAGCAGCGAGTGTTTTGTAATGATGGTAATGATATTTATCAAAAGTAAAGAAACAAATACAGATGAATGTATTCAGGGGTTTATATGTTCGAGGAAGCCACTAAAGAACAAAAAGCCCAGCTGAACAAAGGCAGCAGCAAAAAGAAAGTGAAGAGGAAGGACTCCGAGATCAGAGTCCGGGGAGAAACAGGTCCAGGTGGATCCAGAACCCCCCGCTGTGTGAAGGCCTCTACAGTGAGTCACGTGATCAGCTGTTTCTGTAGGCCATGATCCATCCCATAATGTTTACACAAACACATCAAAGTGAACTCGTCTAACCACTCTCTGCCTCCATGAGAAGTGTAGACATGTCGCTTGAGGCTTGAGGCTTGAGGCTTGAGGCTTGAGGCTCAGGGGGCTTTAACTCACAGAGGAAACCAATACAGATCAACAAAGACAAACCAACGGACAACATGTTAATGTGAAATAAAGAAATATAATACAAAGAAATGAAAAGAAAAGAAGAAATAAATAAATGAATAAGTTAATAAATGAATATATTAGATAAAGGACCGATGAGGGTGTTGACGTCAGGCCTGACTCAGCTTTATAAAAAGGGAAGCCTTCAGCTGCTCTTTAATGTGGACCCCCCCCCCCCCCCTGACAGACTGGGAGCTGGTTCCACAGAAGAGGGTCCTGAGAGCTGGAGGCTCAGAAAACCGGTTCTTATCTGGCCGCCAAGAACCAAATACATCACGCTTCAGTCAGAGGCGGGGGGGCGCTGAGCAGTGTGTCTTCAGAGAGTGTGTCTTCAGAGAGTGTGTCTTCAGAGAGTGTGTCTTCAGAGAGTGTGTCTTCACAGAGTGTGTGTCTTCAGAGAGTGTGTCGTTAGAGAGTGTGTCTCTAGAGAGTGTGTGTTCAGAGAGTGTGTGTTCAGAGAGTGTGTGTTCAGAGAGTGTGTGTTCAGAGAGTGTGTGTTCAGAGAGTGTGTCTTCAGAGAGTGTGTCTTCAGAGAGTGTGTCTTCACAGAGTGTGTATCTTCAGAGAGTGTGTCTTCAGAGAGTGTGTCTTCAGAGAGTGTGTCGTTAGAGAGTGTGTCTCTAGAGAGTGTGTGTTCAGAGAGTGTGTCTTCAGAGAGTGTGTCTTCAGAGAGTGTGTCTTCAGAGAGTGTGTCGTTAGAGAGTGTGTCTCTAGAGAGTGTGTGTTCAGAGAGTGTGTTCAGAGAGTGTGTCTTCAGAGAGTGTGTCTTCAGAGAGTGTGTCTTCAGAGAGTTTGTCTTTAGAGAGTGTGTCTTCAGAGAGTGTGTGTCTTCAGAGAGTATGTCTTCAGAGAGTGTGTCTCTAGAGAGTGTGTCTTCAGAGAGTGTGTCTTTAGAGAGTGTGTCTTCAGAGAGTGTGTCTTTAGAGAGTGTGTCTTCAGAGAGTGTGTCTTCAGAGAGTGTGTCTTTAGAGAGTATGTCTTCAGAGAGTGTGTCTTCAGAGAGTGTGTCTTCAGAGAGTGTGTCTGCAGAGAGTGTGTCTTCAGAGAGTGTGTCTTCAGAGAGTGTGTCTTTAGAGAGTGTGTGTTCAGAGAGTGTGTCTTTAGAGAGTGTGTCTTCAGAGAGTGTGTCTTCAGAGAGTGTGTCTTCAGAGAGTGTGTCTTCAGAGAGTGTGTCTCACAGTTGTGCAATACACTGCATGTCCTTATCACTCTTGATGTGTCTGTCTGTCTGTGTGTGAGTGTGTGTGTGTGAGTGTGTGTGAGTGTGTGTGTGTGAGTGTGTGTGTGTCTGTCTGTGTGTGTGTGTGTGTGTGTGAGTGTGTGTGTGTGTGTCTGTGTGTGAGTGTGTGTGTGTGTGTGTGTGTGTGTGTGTGTGTGTGTAAGTGTGTGTGTGTGTGTGTGTCTGTGTGTGAGTGTGTGTGTGTGTGAGTGTGTGTGTGTGTCTGTGTGTGAGTGTGTGTGTGTGTGGTTGAGATGTGCGTAAGTACATGTTTTTTTATAATAATTTGTACTTTAAGATAAGACCACATGTTTGAAACGACCCACGCAGACGACTCGTCCTCAAACACCACGTGCAGCAGATCAGAGCAGCAGAGATGGCCAGTCAGCAGCAGCATACAAAGAGCCGTGGTGTACACGATGTCCACATCCAGTAACAACACGTGATGCACGATGGATCACAGGACTTCTTTGGGCCCTGGATGGGTTCCTGTGAAGCAGATCACCAGAACCCAGAACCGTCAGAACGTTGCAGAGATCACGTGTTCCCGTGCCTGAACCAAACCTAGTTTTAGTTTAAGCTTCGAAACAACATTTTCAGTTTGTGACTTGAACGATGAGCTTTGATCAAAAATAAAACCTAGATATTTGTATGCAGCGACACACGCACACACACACACACACACACACACACACACACACACACCTCTAACTCTCTACCTCTCTACCTACCTCTCTACCTCTCTACCTCTCTACTCTACCTCTCTACCTCTCTACCTACCTCTCTACCTCTCTACCTCTCTACTCTACCTCTCTACCTCTCTACCTCTCTACCTACCTCTCTACCTCTCTACCTCTCTACCTCTCTACCTACCTCTCTACCTCTCTACCTCTCTACTCTACCTCTCTACCTCTCTACCTCTCTACCTACCTCTCTACCTCTCTACCTCTCTACCTACCTCTCTACCTCTCTACCTCTCTACCTACCTCTCTACCTCTCTACCTCTCTACCTACCTCTCTACCTCTCTACCTCTCTACCTCTCTACTCTACCTCTCTACCTCTCTACCTCTCTACTCTACCTCTCTACCTCTCTACTCTACCTCTCTACCTCTCTACCTCTCTACCTCTCTACCTACCTCTCTACCTCTCTACCTACCTCTCTACCTCTCTACCTCTCTACCTCTCTACTCTACCTCTCTACCTCTCTACCTCTCTAACTCTCTACCTCTCTAACTCTCTACCTCTCTACCTCTCTACCTCTCTACCTCTCTACCTCTCTACCTCTCTAACTCTCTACCTCTCTACCTCTCTACCTCTCTAACTCTCTACCTCTCTACCTCTCTAACTCTCTACCTCTCTACCTCTCTACCTCTCTAATCAAATCAAATCAAATCAAGTTTTATTTATATAGCACATTTTTAAACGATTTTTGGTCGAGCCAAAGTGCTGTACATATAATAAAAAAGTACCCTACAGTAAAGACATTTTACAGCAAATACAACAGCACAGTTTGTACAGAATATCAGTATGAGAAAAACGACCCCCTCTGTCCTTAGACCCTCACATCGTACAAGGAAAAACTTCCAGAGAAAAAACCCACAGTTTAAAGGAAAAATGGGAGAAACCTCAGGGAGAGCAACAGAGGAGGGATCCCTCTCCCAGGACGGACAGACGTGCAATAGATGCCGTGTGTAAATCGAAGAGATAATACATTTTACAGCGTAGGTAGACCGAATGTTTGGAAATGCATGTGTCTATAATAAGAAGATGAATCCACGAAGATGTCAAAAACAATCCTGTGGGAGCCATCAGGGAAGCAGCATGACGAGACCCAGGCAGGACCGCAGAGACACGCCCAGCCACGACCCGAAGTCCACGACTTAATCCAGAACTCAGGATAGAGGATCCAGGGCACACGACCACAGCAGACCGGATCAGCCTCGGCTCCGGATCCCGGCGTAGATGTAGACACAAAACACGAAAAATTTGGGGGAAGCTGGGATTAATCGGAACATGAGAATACACAGACACAGACAGACAGAAGGAAGAAAGAAGAACAAGCACTCCCTTAGGATAGGTTGAGGGAAAAGGGTAGCAAGTAAGAGAGTAAGAAACAGAGGTGGAGAGGCAAAACGCAGGGAGCAAAGGTCCCCACTGGAGCCTTAGTTGGAATTGATCAGAGGTAAGGAGGTAAGCTGTGAATACGGTCTGAACACTCCCCGGCCTGAATAGGCCTCTCTGCAAACCTGTTTCCCTCTAATAAAACCTCGAGAAGTCAGAGAGGGAAAAGGTTTTTGGATAAAGAGAGAATAGAAAGAATAGATTACAGGAGTAGAGAGTATGAGAAGTAGAGAGAGAAAAGATTTAGAAGAATGAGTAGTAGTAATAACCTTAGTTTTAAATATATGATCCAAGTTTTTAGGATTTAAGTGAAAGAGCAAGAACAAAGATGTAGGTGAAGAGACACAGCGTGTCTACGTCAATGCACTCAGATTAATTTATCAACTAGAAGCTTTATCAAAAAGGAAGGTCTTTAGCGTACTCTTAAAACGGAAAGGCTGTCGGCCGCCCGAACACAAACTGGAAGCTGATTCCAAAAAAGTGGAGCTTGATAAGAAAAGGCTAGAAGGCCAGAGAGAAGAAGTGAGTCTTAGTGAGGGTTTAAACCCCTAGGGTCTGGGCCGACCTCACCTGGAGGGGCAGAGTGCTCCAGAGCCTGGGGCCAGCTGCTGCGAAGGCTCGGTGCCCTCGGGTTTTGAGCCTGGTCTTGGGCACTACCAGCAGCAGCTGGTCAGCAGACCTTAAAGCTCTGGGGTGTAGCGCTGGAGGAGTTCTGCTATATAGGCCGGAGCCAGCCCATTCAGGGCTTTGGAAACTAATACAAGGAGTTTAAAATCAATTCTGAACCGAACTGGAAGCCGGTGCAGTGAGGCCAGAATTGGGGTGATGTGGTCACGCTTTTTGTGTCCAGTCAGAAGGCATGGTCCATACCCACATACAGAGCGTTGCAGTAATCCAGTCTTGAGGTTACAAAGGCGTTAACAACCCTTTCTAGGTCTTTAAAAGATAAATACGACTTGGTTTTGGCCAATAGTCTTATTTTAAAAAAGCAGGATTTGACTACGGTGCTGACCTGCTTATCAAATGTAAAAGTGCTAGTGAAGGTCACTCCAAGGTTCATGACAGAGGGGAGGATGTTTTCATTGAGGGAGCCCAGAATATCAACCGGAGAGGCTGGAGGTTGGGGTCCAAAAAAGATGACCTCTGTCTTGCTCTCGTTGAGGTTGAGGACATTTTGTCTCAGCCAGGATTTGATCTCTATCAAGCAGTCCATCAGCTGCTGTAGTGAGTGTTTGACACTTGCTTTGAGAGGCAGATCTGTACATCGTCGGCGTAACAATGGAAGGGGATATTGTGTTTAATGAGAATTTAACCTAGGGGCAGTATGTACAGTAGAAAAAGGATGGGGCCCAGGATAGAGCCTTGGGGAACCCCACAGGTAAGAGGGGCTTTAGCAGAGGAGAAGGCACCTAGCTGCACTGAGAAGCTACGGTCTCTAACTCTCTACCTCTCTACCTCTCTACCTCTCTACCTCTCTACCTCCCTACCTCTCTACCTCTCTACCTCTCTACCTCTCTACCTCTCTACCTCCCTACCTCTCTACCTCTCTACCTCCCTACCTCTCTACCTCCCTACCTCTCTACCTCTCTACCTCTCTACCTCCCTACCTCTCTACCTCTCTACCTCTCTACCTCTCTACCTCTCTACCTCTCTACCTCTCTACCTCTCTACCTCTCAAACTCTCTACCTCTCTACCTCTCAAACTCTCTACCTCTCTACCTCTCTACCTCTCTACCTCTCTACCTCTCAAACTCTCTACCTCTCAAACTCTCTACCTCTCTACCTCTCTACTCTTACCTCTCTACCTCCTAACTCCTACCTGTCTCAATAGAAGTTAACGGGGGAAACAGATCATGAAGAGAAAGATATTTTCTATAAATGAAGAACACTGTGTGTATGATCACTTATTATTAAAATAAAGATAAATCATTTGAAAAGTGAAAGAATCTGTGATGTGTCTTACCCTGCATCAGATCAGTGGATCCTGCAGCGTCCAATCAGTGACTGGTACACAGAAAGGGGGCGTGTCTGAGGATGAGGATCCTCACATGCACCCTGAAGCCAGAGTAACACCCCCTGCTGGGTGGAGGGGGTATTGTGCGTGTTCCCCTGCATTCAGCTCAACATTTCCCACACACCACCACGACCATTCTGATAAAAGGCATTTCAAGTGGAGGGGGGGGGGGGACTCTTTAAATTCTTTACATTTTACAGGATAAGACTTTGTTTCAAAATAAAAGCCCCATAGAGACACGTTTTTTTAACAGAAAGTCCAGGGGGAACGCTTCTGTTTCAAAATAAAAGCCCCACAAATTGTATCTTAGCAAGCACTGGGTAAAACTTGATTTTCAAAATAAAAGCCCCCATAGGGAAAGTATTTTCTCAGGATGATACTAGTTATTCCAAAATAAAAGCCCAAAACACTCAACAACAAAGAAAGGCGTTTCCTGTCCAAACATTGTCAGACCCGAATGAGAACATGAAGATTTGATACTTTTTGTATGTATTTTTAATTTCAATATTGAGTATTTTCTTGAATTATTGTATTTATTGATATATTATATTATATTATATTATATAATATAATATTATATTATATTATATAATATTATATTATATTATATTATATTATATTATATAATATAATATAATATTATATTATATTATATAATATTATATTATATTATATTATATTATATAATATTATATTATATTATATTATATTATATTATATTATATTTCTTCACTTTTTAATTCACCATTTAATATCTTTGTTGGACATCTTTAGGTTAATATTTGACTACAGAGAGCTCTCTGATTGGTCCTCCTCCTCTGGTCCTCCGCAGAGAGAGCCTTGATTGGTCCCTCCTCCTCTCCTTTGCAGAGAGAGCCTCTCTGATTGGTCCTCCTCTCCTCGCAGAGAGAGCCCTCGATTGGTCATCTCCTCGCAGAGAGTGCCCTCTGATTGGTCCTCCTCCTCTCTGCAGAGAGTGCCCTTGATTGGTCCTCCTCCTCTCCTCTGCAGAGAGAGACTCTATGATTGGTCCTCCTCTCCTCTGCAGAGAGAGCCCTCTGATTGGTCCTCCTCCTCCTCTGCAGAGAGAGCCTATGATTGGTCTCCTCTCCACAGAGAGAGCCCTCTGATTGGTCCTCCTCCTCTCCTCTGCAGAGAGAGCCCTCTGATTGGCCCCTCTCCTCTGGTCCCCGCAGCGAGAGCCCTCTGATTAGTCCTCCTCTCCTCTGCAGAGGAGCCCTCTGATTGGTCCTCCTCTCCTCTGCAGCGAGAGCCCTCTGATTGGTCCTCCTCTCCTCTGCAGCGAGAGCCCTCTGATTGGTCCTCCTCTCCTCTGCAGAGAGAACCCTCTCATTGGTCCTCCTCTCCTCTGCAGAGAGAACCCTCTCATTGGTCCTCCTCTCCTCGCAGAGAGAACCCTCTGATGGTCCTCC
>CM062272.1:1044447-1064447 GCA_031216635.1 Dissostichus eleginoides | reverse complement strand
CAGACAAGAAGAGTACGTGACAGACAAGAGTCTGTGACAGACAAGAAGAGTACGTGACAGACAAGAAGAGTACGTGACAGACAAGAAGAGTCTGTGACAGACAAGAAGAGTGTGTGACAGACAAGAAGAGTGTGTGACAGACAAGAAGAGTGTGTGACAGACAAGAAGAGTGTGTGACAGACAAGAAGAGTCTGTGACAGACAAGAAGAGTACGTGACAGACAAGAAGAGTACGTGACAGACAAGAAGAGTACGTGACAGACAAGAAGAGTACGTGACAGACAAGAAGAGTACGTGACAGACAAGAAGAGTACTTGACAGACAAGAAGAGTGTGTGACAGACAAGAAGAGTACGTGACAGACAAGAAGAGTACTTGACAGACAAGAAGAGTGTGTGACAGACAAGAAGAGTACGTGACAGACAAGAAGAGTACTTGACAGACAAGAAGAGTGTGTGACAGACAAGAAGAGTACGTGACAGACAAGAAGAGTACTTGACAGAGAAGAAGAGTACGTGACAGACAAGAAGAGTGTGTGACAGACAAGAAGAGTACGTGACAGACAAGAAGAGTACGTGACAGACAAGAAGAGTACTTGACAGACAAGAAGAGTACTTGACAGAGAAGAAGAGTACTTGACAGACAAGAAGAGTGTGTGACAGACAAGAAGAGTCTGTGACAGAGAAGAAGAGTCTGTGACAGACAAGAAGAGTCTGTGACAGACAAGAAGAGTGTGTGACAGACAAGAGAGTGTGTGACAGACAAGAAGAGTGTGTGACAGACAAGAAGAGTGTGTGACAGACAAGAAGAGTACGTGACAGACAAGAAGAGTACGTGACAGACAAGAAGAGTGTGTGACAGACAAGAAGAGTACGTGACAGACAAGAAGAGTGTGTGACAGACAAGAAGAGTAAGTGACAGACAAGAAGAGTGTGTGACAGACAAGAAGAGTACGTGACAGACAAGAAGAGTGTGTGACAGACAAGAAGAGTGTGTGACAGACAAGAAGAGTGCGTGACAGACAAGAAGAGTGTGTGACAGACAAGAAGAGTATGTGACAGACAAGAAGAGTACGTGACAGACAAGAAGAGTACGTGACAGACAAGAAGAGTGTGTGACAGACAAGAAGAGTACGTGACAGACAAGAAGAGTGTGTGACAGACAAGAAGAGTACGTGACAGACAAGAAGAGTGTGTGACAGACAAGAAGAGTCTGTGACAGACAAGAAGAGTAAGTGACAGACAAGAAGAGTGTGTGACAGACAAGAAGAGTACGTGACAGACAAGAAGAGTGTGTGACAGACAAGAAGAGTGTGTGACAGACAAGAAGAGTGTGTGACAGACAAGAAGAGTACGTGACAGACAAGAAGAGTGTGTGACAGACAAGAAGAGTGTGTGACAGACAGGAAGAGTACGTGACAGACAAGAAGAGTCTGTGACAGACAAGAAGAGTCTGTGACAGACAAGAAGAGTACGTGACAGACAAGAAGAGTGTGTGACAGACAAGAAGAGTGTGTGACAGACAAGAAGAGTGCGTGACAGACAAGAAGAGTGTGTGACAGACAAGAAGAGTATGTGACAGACAAGAAGAGTACGTGACAGACAAGAAGAGTGTGTGACAGACAAGAAGAGTACGTGACAGACAAGAAGAGTGTGTGACAGACAAGAAGAGTACGTGACAGACAAGAAGAGTACGTGACAGACAAGAAGAGTGTGTGACAGACAAGAAGAGTACGTGACAGACAAGAAGAGTGTGTGACAGACAAGAAGAGTAAGTGACAGACAAGAAGAGTGTGTGACAGACAAGAAGAGTACGTGACAGACAAGAAGAGTGTGTGACAGACAAGAAGAGTGTGTGACAGACAAGAAGAGTACGTGACAGACAAGAAGAGTGTGTGACAGACAAGAAGAGTACGTGACAGACAAGAAGAGTGTGTGACAGACAAGAAGAGTAAGTGACAGACAAGAAGAGTGTGTGACAGACAAGAAGAGTACGTGACAGACAAGAAGAGTGTGTGACAGACAAGAAGAGTGTGTGACAGACAAGAAGAGTGTGTGACAGACAAGAAGAGTACGTGACAGACAAGAAGAGTGTGTGACAGACAAGAAGAGTGTGTGACAGACAGGAAGAGTACGTGACAGACAAGAAGAGTCTGTGACAGACAAGAAGAGTCTGTGACAGACAAGAAGAGTGTGTGACAGACAGGAAGAGTACGTGACAGACAAGAAGAGTCTGTGACAGACAAGAAGAGTGTGTGACAGACAAGAAGAGTACGTGACAGACAAGAAGAGTCCGTGACAGACAAGAAGAGTACGTGACAGACAAGAAGAGTACGTGACAGACAAGAAGAGTACGTGACAGAAAGGAAGAGTACGTGACAGAAAGGAAGAGTACGTGACAGACAAGAAGAGTACGTGACAGACAAGAAGAGTCTGTGACAGACAAGAGAGTGTGTGACAGACAAGAAGAGTACGTGACAGACAAGAAGAGTACGTGACAGACAAGAAGAGTCTGTCACAGACAAGAAGAGTACGTGACAGACAAGAAGAGCACGTGACAGACAGGAAGAGTCTGTGACAGACAAGAAGAGTGTGTGACAGACAAGAAGAGTACGTGACAGACAAGAAGAGTCCGTGACAGACAAGAAGAGTACGTGACAGACAAGAAGAGTACGTGACAGACAAGAGTGTGTGACAGACAAGAAGAGTGTGTGACAGACAAGAGAGTGTGTGACAGACAAGAGAGTGTGTGACAGACAAGAAGAGTACGTGACAGACAAGAGTGTGTGACAGACAGGAACAGTACGTGACAGACAAGAAGAGTGTGTGACAGACAAGAAGAGTCTGTGACAGACAAGAAGAGTGTGTGACAGACAAGAAGAGTACGTGACAGACAAGAAGAGTCTGTGACAGACAAGAAGAGTGTGTGACAGACAAGAAGAGTCTGTGACAGACAAGAAGAGTGTGTGACAGACAAGAAGAGTACGTGACAGACAAGAGTGTGTGACAGACAGGAACAGTACGTGACAGACAAGAAGAGTACGTGACAGACAAGAAGAGTCTGTGACAGACAAGAAGAGTACGTGACAGACAAGAAGAGTCTGTGACAGACAAGAAGAGTGTGTGACAGACAAGAAGAGTACGTGACAGACAAGAAGAGTCTGTGACAGACAAGAAGAGTGTGTGACAGACAAGAAGAGTACGTGACAGACAAGAGTGTGTGACAGACAGGAACAGTACGTGACAGACAAGAAGAGTACGTGACAGACAAGAAGAGTCTGTGACAGACAAGAAGAGTACGTGACAGACAAGAAGAGTCTGTGACAGACAAGAAGAGTACGTGACAGACAAGAAGAGTCAATTCTAATGTCTAACACTTAATGTGGAGAAAGAGAGGTCCTGTATGGGTTGATTGTGCGTTGATCTGTTGGTAATGCCTCGGGGTTCCGGTGGGCATGTAAACAAATGCATAATGCTGCGCTATACTTTGTGGCCTCACCCGGTTGCATAGCGACGCTTATTGTTTAGGTGTCTTTTAATAAGCAGGTAGTCATATCATTAGCTAGAACTAGCTAGATCTGATCGATATGGACATAAACGCGAGTGAAGTCTAATCTGACGGGAGAGAGAGATCAGCTGCTGCTGACGAGTCGACACGCAGCTCTGCATGATCACCTGCAGCGGTGAGCGGAGCAACACACACACTTCAGGTTAGATCATCACACGTAGCTATTTGAATGACCTCTCAAGCTACCTACACTAGTTATAGATATGTTTAGTTTTACTGTCGGGTCACTCTGGATCCGCGAGCTGCATGATACTGGCGGGCTGCCAGGAGAGAGAGAGAGCGCTCCGTTATTCCCGTGTTATTGTAAGTTACTGTACACTTTTGAAGAATGTAGTTCATCTACGATAATTAGTTTGTTTAATATCGAATCATATCAATTTGTTTTAAAGCTCAATAAATAAGAAAGAAGTCCTTTGACCGGAAGATTTCAACTTTAATGGACATTTTGACCGGCAAAAAAATATTCAAACGGGAACTGTGTGTGTGTGGTGTGTGTGTGTGTGTGTGTGTGTGTGTGTGTGTCTCTCACAGGGTACACAGGTGTAGGTTGCTGTATGGATGGAGGCAGACTCTCCCCTCTGGTGATGCCGACGGCCTCCACACTGAAGCTCATCGTCCTCCTTCCCCCCCGCCCTGACATCCTACACACACACACACACACACACACACACACACACACACACACACACACACACACACACACACACACACACACACACACCACACACACACACCACACACACACACCACACACACACACACACACACACACACACACACACACACACACACAGCAGTCAGTAATAAGGATAATTTCAACAGGAACATCATGAATAGCTGTAGTCGTTGTTGTTGTTTTACAGTCTGTCTGTGTGTGTGTGTGTGTGTGTGTGTGTGTGTGTGTGTGTGTGTGTGTTCAGTGAACAGCATCAGACATCAGGCTGTTGATCATTCACCTGTTTGCATCTTTAGAATATATTTAATGTACTATCTTTATAGTTCATTGTATTTCTCTGCACAGTCTGTTCCCCCCCCGCTCGATATCAGGCGCAGGCATCCTCCGCACTATCTCTATTATTGTCCTGTATATCATCTGCTGCACGGAGGGTCTCATCACCATGACTACACTGTAGTTACTGTGCATGTGATAATAACACCCTTTACTCTGACACGTCTTTAGTTTAAAGGACTCGTTACAGAGTGTAGAGTTTATCTGACACGTCTTTAGTTTAAAGGACTCGTTACAGAGTGTAGAGTTTATCTGACACGTCTTTAGTTTAAAGGACTCGTTACAGAGTGTAGAGTTTATCTGACACGTCTTTAGTTTAAAGGACTCGTTACAGAGTGTAGAGTTTATCTGACACGTCTTTAGTTTAAAGGACTCGTTACAGAGTGTAGAGTTTATCTGACACGTCTTTAGTTTAAAGGACTCGTTACAGAGTGTAGAGCTTATCTGACACGTCTTTAGTTTAAAGGACTCGTTACAGAGTGTAGAGCTTATCTGACACGTCTTTAGTTTAAAGGACTCGTTACAGAGTGTAGAGTTTATCTGACACGTCTTTAGTTTAAAGGACTCGTTACAGAGTGTAGAGCTTATCTGACACGTCTTTAGTTTAAAGGACTCGTTACAGAGTGTAGAGCTTATCTGACACGTCTTTAGTTTAAAGGACTCGTTTACAGAGTGTAGAGCTTATCTGACACGTCTTTAGTTTAAAGGACTCGTTACAGAGTGTAGAGTTTATCTGACACGTCTTTAGTTTAAAGGACTCGTTACAGAGTGTAGAGTTTATCTGACACGTCTTTAGTTTAAAGGACTCGTTACAGAGTGTAGAGTTTATCTGACACGTCTTTAGTTTAAAGGACTCGTTACAGAGTGTAGAGCTTATCTGACACGTCTTTAGTTTAAAGACTCGTTACAGAGTGTAGAGTTTATCTGACACGTCTTTAGTTTAAAGGACTCGTTACAGAGTGTAGAGCTTATCTGACACGTCTTTAGTTTAAAGGACTCGTTACAGAGTGTAGAGCTTATCTGACACGTCTTTAGTTTAAAGGACTCGTTACAGAGTGTAGAGCTTATCTGACACGTCTTTAGTTAAAGGACTCGTTACAGAGTGTAGAGCTTATCTGACACGTCTTTAGTTTAAAGGACTCGTTACAGAGTGTAGAGTTTATCTGACACGTCTTTAGTTTAAAGGACTCGTTACAGAGTGTAGAGCTTATCTGACACGTCTTTAGTTTAAAGGACTCGTTACAGAGTGTAGAGTTTATCTGACACGTCTTTAGTTTAAAGGACTCGTTACAGAGTGTAGTGTTTATCTGACACGTCTTTAGTTTAAAGGACTCGTTACAGAGTGTAGAGTTTATCTGACAAGTCTTTAGTTTAAAGGACTCGTTACAGAGTGTAGAGTTTATCTGACACGTCTTTAGTTTAAAGGACTCGTTACAGAGTGTAGAGCTTATCTGACACGTCTTTAGTTTAAAGGACTCGTTACAGAGTGTAGAGTTTATCTGACACGTCTTTAGTTTAAAGGACTCGTTACAGAGTGTAGAGTTTATCTGACACGTCTTTAGTTTAAAGGACTCGTTACAGAGTGTAGAGTTTATCTGACACGTCTTTAGTTTAAAGGACTCGTTACAGAGTGTAGAGTTTATCTGACACGTCTTTAGTTTAAAGGACTCGTTACAGAGTGTAGAGTTTATCTGACACGTCTTTAGTTTAAAGGACTCGTTAGAGCAGGAGAGAGGAGACGCTCTGACTCCTCGGGGGGTGCTGAGGGCGCTGCAGCCCCCCCTAGCGGCAGGCAGGCGGAGCATTGTATTTAAAGGGGACCTATCATGCTATATTAGAATGATGTATTGTAGGGCCAGACCTTATAAAACAAGTCTGTGAAGATCATGCATTTTAGCCACGCCTCGTTTCGCTCTATTTGCTCTTTTCCAGCCCTGTTTTTGCAAGAGCTGATTCTGTGAGAAGTCTTCTTCGCTGCTTTTGTGGCAGGCTACAGCGCCACCTACAGGCCTGGCATATGTACTACAGCGTCTCCAGCGCTTTCGAGCGGCAATGGCCGTGGCCGTCTCCTCCTGATAGGTGGAGAGTCGCCCATATAGGCGGAGCCCCTCGTTTCTGACGTCAGAACAATTTCTAATCTGGATCAGCTCTGTTTTTAGAGACTTGGGTACGGAGGAAAAGAGAGAGGGTTGTGTTTTCTGACACTTGGTGAGTTCCCTGACACACCGGGGACACACCGGGGACACACCGGGGACACACCGGGGACACACCGGGGACACACCGGGGACACTTGTTCATGTATAAAAGACGTACAAAAGTGCATTTTGCATGACAGGTCCCCTTTAATTTAAAAAAAAATGTTGTTAGTTTTTAGTCGGCTACCTTTAACGTGAGGCACAACAACACACGTGACGCACAACAACACACGTGACGCACAACAACACAAGTGAAGCACAACAACACACGTGACGCACAACAACACAAGTGAAGCACAACAACACACGTGACGCACAACAACACAAGTGACGCACAACAACACAAGTGAAGCACAACAACACAAGTGACGCACAACAACACACGTGACGCACAACAACACAAGTGAAGCACAACAACACACGTGACGCACAACAACACAAGTGAAGCACAACAACACACGTGACGCACAACAACACACGTGACACAACAACACAAGTGAAGCACAACAACACAAGTGACGCACAACAACACACGTGACACAACAACACAAGTGACGCACAACAGCACACGTGACGCACAACAACACAAGTGAAGCACAACAACACAAGTGACGCACAACAACACACGTGACACAACAACACAAGTGACGCACAACAACACAAGTGAAGCACAACAACACACGTGACGCACAACAACACAAGTGAAGCACAACAACACAAGTGACGCACAACAACACACGTGACGCACAACAACACAAGTGAAGCACAACAACACAAGTGACGCACAACAACACACGTGACACAACAACACAAGTGACGCACAACAACACACGTGACGCACAACAACACACGTGACGGACAACAACACACGTGACGCACAACAACACACGTGACGGACAACAACACACGTGACGGACAACAACACACGTGACGCACAACAACACACCTGACGGACAACAACACACGTGACAGACAACAACACACGTGACAGACAACAACACACGTGACGCACAACAACAGAAGTGACGCACAACAACACACGTGACGCACAACAACACACGTGACTGACAACAACACAAGTGACTGACATGGCGCAAAAACGTATCTCGGAATGTTTTCTCTCTAAATCCTGTGCATAATGTGTAAACTGGTCGACATCCTGTGTGTGGTACTTGAATGAGGATGCGATGGTTATTGTTGCCGCCGCGTGCATAATCTGTAATATGAAGCCAATCAATTCCACATTGATGGTCAAATAATATTTTACATCTTTGTAGTGTGTGTGCTCGCGCTTTTGTGCGTGCTCTATAGTGCCCGTAATAGTGTTGGAGTCCATTGTTATGCCACTGTGTGTGGGTGGTTCCCCCCCCCCCCCGTTGGTGCCTAATTAGCACATCGGACAGCACCTCAGCGCCCACTCAAAATACCTTCCCGCGCCTCTGAGTGTGTGTACCTGTATATATATCTGTGTACCTGTATATATATATATATATCTGTGTACCTGAGTACAGGTGCGTCCAGGTGAGCCTCGCAGGGCTCGCACTGACCTTCAGCTCCTCGGTTAAACTTCTCCAAACATCGCGAGGATCAGATCTTTGTTTACTTCTGCGCCATCTTCTCTTCTTCTTCTTCTTCTTCCTCCTCCCCGCCTCCTCCTCCTCTTCTTCTTCTTGTAATTAAAGGTAGTGGTCTGAACACAGGAGGAACCCCCCGCCCCCTGCCGGCGGGAGGGCGCAGCTGCACCACAAACACACACCTTTAATACTAATACTAATAATAATGGGATTTCTATAGCGCTTTCCCTAATGCTCAGAGAAGGTTCTCCCGACAGGAGGACAGGAGGACAGCAGGACAGGAGGACAGGAGGACAGGAAGACAGCAGGACAGGAGGACAGGAGGACAGCAGGACAGGAGGACAGGAGGACAGGAAGACAGCAGGACAGGAGGACAGGAGGACAGCAGGACAGGAGGACAGGAGGACAGCAGGACAGGAGGACAGGAGGACAGCAGGACAGGAGGACAGCAGGACAGGAAGACAGGAAGACAGGAGGACAGGAGGACAGGAGGACAGGAAGACAGGAGGACAGGAGGACAGCAGGACAGGAAGACAGGAAGACAGGAGGACAGGAGGACAGGAAGACAGCAGGACAGGAAGACAGCAGGACAGGAGGACAGGAAGACAGGAGGACAGCAGGACAGGAGGACAGGAGGACAGGAAGACAGGAGGACAGCAGGACAGGAGGACAGGAGGACAGGAAGACAGCAGGACAGCAGGACAGGAAGACAGGAGGACAGGAGGACAGCAGGACAGGAAGACAGGAGGACAGGAAGACAGGAGGACAGGAAGACAGGAGGACAGCAGGACAGCAGGACAGGAAGACAGGAGGACAGGAAGACAGGAGGACAGCAGGACAGGAGGACAGCAGGACAGGAAGACAGGAGGACAGGAGGACAGGAAGACAGGAGGACAGGAGGACAGCAGGACAGGAGGACAGGAAGACAGGAGGACAGGAAGACAGGAGGACAGCAGGACAGGAGGACAGGAAGACAGCAGGACAGGAGGATAGGAGGACAGGAAGACAGGAGGACAGCAGGACAGGAGGACAGGAAGACAGGAGGACAGCAGGACAGGAGGACAGGAAGACAGGAGGACAGGAAGACAGGAGGACAGCAGGACAGGAGGACAGCAGGACAGGAAGACAGGAGGACAGGAGGACAGCAGGACAGGAGGACAGGAAGAAAGGAGGACAGGAGGACAGCAGGACAGGAGGACAGCAGGACAGGAGGACAGCAGGACAGGAAGACAGGAGGACAGGAAGGCAGGAGGACAGGAGGACAGCAGGACAGGAAGACAGCAGGACAGGAGGACAGGAAGACAGGAGGACAGGAGGACAGCAGGACAGGAAGACAGGAGGACAGCAGGACAGGAAGACAGGAGGACAGGAAGACAGGAGGACAGGAGGACAGCAGGACAGGAGGACAGGAAGACAGCAGGACAGGAGGACAGGAAGACATGAGGACAGGAGGACAGCAGGACAGGAACGTTAAAAATGATATGAATGAAGTGACATAGATACATTAATATCTTCATATCTGCACTGCCCCCCCGTGACCACATATTATATTACTTTCTATATATATATATATATATATATATATCAGCTGTTCTGTGTTTATATATATCAGCTGTTCTGTGTTTATATATATCAGCTGTTCTGTGTTTATATATATCAGCTGTTCTGTGTTTATATATATCAGCTGTTCTGTGTTTATATATATATATCAGCTGTTCTGTGTTTACATATGTTTTAAAGTCACATTACTGAATGCTCTGCCTCTAACTCAGTAAAGCTGATCCTGATTTTCTCTTCTTCTCTCATTGTAATTCTGCAGCTCATCAGCTGGGCCCCCCCCCCCTCCATGCCCCCGCCAGCAGCCCCGCCCCCACCAGCAGCCCCGCCCCCACCAGCAGCTCCTCAGGTCAGTCTGATGCTGATGATCAGGAGGTGAGCAGCTCCTCTCTGCAGGAGACCAGGGACAAGAGAAGGAAACGTTATTACACTTATGTTATGATTTAGATTATAAACCAGTATTACACCTGCTATGTTCCTGATGGTCTGACTGAAGATGATGAAGATGATGAAGATGCTGCTGGCGCTCTGCTGCTCAGGTTGGAGATCTTTATATATTTATTATTATATTTGATATAAATGTTGGAGGAAACAGACTGGGTTAGGGTCTCTCAGGTGACGGGTTAGGGTCTCTCAGGTGACGGGTTAGGGTCTCAGGTGACGGGTTAGGGTCTCTCAGGTGACGGGTTAGGGTCTCTCAGGTGACGGGTTAGGGTCTCAGGTGACGGGTTAGGGTCTCAGGTGACGGGTTAGGGTCTCTCAGGTGACGGGTTAGAGTCTCTCAGGTGACGGGTTAGGGTCTCTCAGGTGACGGGTTAGGGTCTCAGGTGACGGGTTAGGGTCTCAGGTGACGGGTTAGGGTCTCTCAGGTGACGGGTTAGGGTCTCTCAGGTGACGGGTTAGGGTCTCTCAGGTGACGGGTTAGGGTCTCTCAGGTGACGGGTTAGGGTCTCAGGTGACGGGTTAGGGTCTCAGGTGACGGGTTAGGGTTCACTGAAGTTTATACGTTTATCAGATTTAATATTAAAGTGTTTACTTTAAAATGAGTTATTAAGTAAATATCGGCAGTTTATTCTGAGTTTCTGTTGTGAGAAAAGACGGAGATCTGAATATTCAACACACTCATCTCCATACAGACGGAGTGTGTGTGTGTGTGTGTGTGTGTGTGTGTGTGTGTGTGTGTGTTACTCTTGAACTTGACCTGAGAACACTTCATTGTGTGTGTGTGTGTGTGTGTGTGTGTGTGTGTGTGTGTGTGTGTGTGTGTGGTGTGTGTGTGTGTGTGCTCCAACATGTCGTCTGAGTGTTTGATGGGTGTTTAAACACTATGGGCTCAGAACAGTCTCATAATACACACATGCACACAGAAGGATTCACTTGTGTTTTTCAATGAACACACAAATGTGTTCCGTTTCATATTCATGGAAATAAAATCCAAACACAGAAAAAAGTTCTACATGTGTATTTTTGATCCTCACTATTTGTATTCAGTCTGAAACACAACCCGCTCTCTGTGCACGGATCGCTCTGCATTCGTGTGTGGGTTTTTGAGACTCCCCTGACGGTCACCCGATTCGTACTTGTAATTTGTTCTATCTATAGCCAATCAGAAGTCTCCTTAATTCTAAGCCAATCACATGAGCGCGCCCCCACGAGGGTATGATTTCTTGCGTTCATGACGTAGTGCTTCATGTACGCATTTTGCGCTGTCCGGAGCTGACAGCTCCATGGAGCCTGCAGGCGCTAATCTCAGGACACCTCCACTCTCAGTACAGCGCCACTTTCCGAACAGGAAATGCACGCAAATACAAGCTTTTATATTATTAAGGTACAGCGCCACTTCCCGTGGGTGCTAGACAGTGAACTGTCAACGGGGGAGCCTCGCTGCGGGGAAACGGTGGACCTCTGTCACCTGTCAAAGCAACTTCAGATGGCCAGTCCGCCCCTGCCGGTACCGAAGTGGGCCGATCGGAGTGGCCCGACCGGCCCACTTCGGTACGTCCCGATGGCCAGTCCGCCACTGCTTCGGCATACAGTATAAGTGTTGCGCGGCCAGATCCGGCTCGAGAAGCTGACTCAGATGAATGAGGCGAGTAAACAGCTGACAGCCGGCATGAAACTCGAGCGATTATTCGCATCGCGTCCGGTGTGAACGCACCATTATCACAAGTATTATATCATTATATAATTACAAAAATAAAATCGCCACTCTCAGTACAGCGCCACTTTCCGAACAGGTAATGCACGCAAATACAATATTTTATATTATTATTAATAAAATATATTTAGTGCCGATGAAAGGGAGTCGGAGGCGGGGTATTCAGAATGGACTTCCACACTTTATTATCCATTAATAACTCTCAGGTAAGAACATGTGCTGCATTGTATGATAAGCTAGCATCAATAACCTCAAACCCCGGTACCCTCACTAACGAGTCCGGGTTGCAACACAACAATCACAATGGTGAATTATGTCCCATAACGTGTCACCACAATATATATAAATAAAAACATCTTGTGTTTTAGTTACACCCGCTATTGATTAATGTTGTCAACATTGGACCTCGACACCGTCCACATAGCTATAGTGAAATAATATAATCGAAAACATTAAGCCTCTTTGATTTATTAATCGGAGCTGAAACCTCTCTGCCGTCTCATATAACACACACTTCCTGATTTATCTTTGAACAATAATACCGTAAAAATAAAGACGACTGCTACGGTCCTTCGGTCCTGAGATGAGCGCCTGCAGGCTCCATGGAGCTGTCAGCTCCGGACAGCGCAAAATGCGTACATGAAGCGCTACGTCATGAAGGCAAGAAATCATACCCTCGCGGGGCGCGCTCATGTGATACATTACAAGTACGAATCGGGTGACCGTCAGGGGAGTCTCAAAAACCCACACACGAATGCACAGCGATCCGTGCACAGAGAGCGGTTGTGTTCGCAGGCGCAGAGGTTTCAGACTGAAAACAAATAGTGAGGATCAAAAATACACACGTAGAACTTTTTTCTGTGTTTGGATTTTATTTCCATGAATATGAAACGGATCACATTTGTGTGTGCGTTGAAACACACAAGTGAATCCTTCTGTGTGCATGTGTGTATTATGAGACTGTTCTGAGCCGATAAGACACTGGATGCGACAGCAGAGACTCAGTGTGTGAGTCGTGTTTCACTGAGAACACAGAGAGCAGAAAGTAAATCTGCATCGTCAGATAAACACCAGTCCATCAGACAGCATCCCCGATGAAGACATCAGAGGACAGGGTTTACAGACAGAGACAGAGGACAAAGACAGAGCACAGGGTTTTAAGGCAGAGGACAGAGGAGACAGAGGACAAAGACAGAGCACCGGGTTTTCCTGTTCACACCGCAGCAGCCTCTTAGCTCCGGAATCCGGTTCGTTTCAAGCACCAAAAAATACTCCGGCTAGAGCAAAAGCACCGCATACGTCACGCTGACGTCGAGGCGGGGGCAGGGGCGGGGGCAGGGGCGGGATCAACTCCTGAACAACAACAACAAGCCCGCGTTTTATCCAGTTTGTACAACGATGGAGAAACTTAACAAGCAGCAGTGGTCCACTGAAGAGACCAGCTACCTACTGGGAATCTGGTCTTCCCAAGAGGTACAGAGGAAGCTGGAGGGGAGCACGCGGTCCAAAGCAATTCTCCAACAATTGCAGAAAGAGATGGCAACTGCTGGTTTTTACCAAAACGAGTAGCGCTTCAACACAATCGGCCATTGTTGTTGTTGTCGGTTTGGCTTTATGAAGCAGACACGCAAACGGTTACGTCATGACGCAAACGAGGACGCAATGACGCAGCACCAGTCGGGCTCTGAGCGGTGTGAAAAGAGCCGGAGCTAAACCGAAGAACCGG
Source organism: Dissostichus eleginoides (assembly GCA_031216635.1). Taxonomy (NCBI): domain Eukaryota; kingdom Metazoa; phylum Chordata; class Actinopteri; order Perciformes; family Nototheniidae; genus Dissostichus; species Dissostichus eleginoides. Next base: position 1,050,663 of record CM062272.1, on the reverse strand, counting down.
TTCTGAACCTGAAAAGCTCTAGAGGAGCTTGAACCGGAGTTGGTGTGAATGAGGTATGAGTTGATGTCTCCCAGTCCATCAGACAGCATCACCACTGATGCTGCTCCATGTGGAACATCACAGCAGCTCCGTGTGGAACATCACAGCAGCTCCGTGTGGAACATCACAGCAGCTCCATGTGGAACATCACAGCAGCTCCATGTGGAACATCACAGCAGCTCCATGTGGAACAACATAGCAGCTCCATGTGGAACATCACAGCAGCTCCATGTGGAACAACATAGCAGCTCCATGTGGAACATCACAGCAGCTCCATGTGGAACATCACAGCAGCTCCATGTGGAACATCACAGCAGCTCCATGTGGAACAACACAGCAGCTCCATGTGGAACATCACAGCAGCTCCATGTGGAACATCACAGCAGCTCCATGTGGAACATCACAGCAGCTCCATGTGGAACATCACAGCAGCTCCATGTGGAACATCACAGCAGCTCCATGTGGAACATCACAGCAGCTCCATGTGGAACATCACAGCAGCTCCATGTGGAACATCACAGCAGCTCCATGTGGAACATCACAGCAGCTCCATGTGGAACATCACAGCAGCTCCATGTGGAACATCACAGCAGCTCCATGTGGAACATCACAGCAGCTCCATGTGGAACATCACAGCAGCTCCATGTGGAACATCACAGCAGCTCCATGTGGAACATCACAGCAGCTCCATGTGGAACATCACAGCAGCTCCATGTGGAACATCACAGCAGCTCCATGTGGAACATCACAGCAGCTCCATGTGGAACATCACAGCAGCTCCATGTGGAACATCACAGCAGCTCCATGTGGAACATCACAGCAGCTCCATGTGGAACATCACAGCAGCTCCATGTGGAACATCACAGCAGCTCCATGTGGAACATCACAGCAGCTCCATGTGGAACATCACAGCAGCTCCATGTGGAACCACAGCAGCTCCATGTGGAACATCACAGCAGCTCCATGTGGAACATCACAGCAGCTCCATGTGGAACATCACAGCAGCTCCATGTGGAACATCACAGCAGCTCCATGTGGAACATCACAGCAGCTCCATGTGGAACAACACAGCAGCTCCATGTGGAACATCACAGCAGCTCCATGTGGAACATCACAGCAGGATCAGTGAGAGCTGCTCAAAGAGCCTTCAGCGTGCATCTGATCTGTAGCTCTGTGTTCACTGAGAGGACTGGAGCACAGAGGATGCTTCAGACTGACTGGAGCACTGAGGATGCTTCAGACTGACTGGAGCACAGAGGATGCTTCAGACTGACTGGAGCACAGAGGATGCTTCAGGCTGACTGGAGCACAGAGGATGCTTCAGACTGACTGGAGCACAGAGGATGCTTCAGACTGACTGGAGCACAGAGGATGCTTCAGGCTGACTGGAGCACAGAGGATGCTTCAGACTGACTGGAGCACAGAGGATGCTTCAGACAGACTGGAGCACAGAGGATGCTTCAGTGACTGGAGCACAGAGGATGCTTCAGACTGACTGGAGCACAGAGGATGCTTCAGTCAGACTGGAGCACAGAGGATGCTTCAGACAGACTGGAGCACAGAGGATGCTTCAGACAGACTGGAGCACAGAGGATGCTTCAGTCAGACTGGAGCACAGAGGATGCTTCAGACAGACTGGAGCACAGAGGATGCTTCAGACTGACTGGAGCACAGAGGATGCTTCAGACTGACTGGAGCACAGAGGATGCTTCAGACAGACTGGAGCACAGAGGATGCTTCAGTGACTGGAGCACAGAGGATGCTTCAGACTGACTGGAGCACAGAGGATGCTTCAGTTACTGGAGCACAGAGGATGCTTCAGTGACTGGAGCACAGAGGATGCTTCAGACAGACTGGAGCACAGAGGATGCTTCAGACTGACTGGAGCACAGAGGATGCTTCAGACAGACTGGAGCACAGAGGATGCTTCAGACAGACTGGAGCACAGAGGATGCTTCAGGCTGACTTTAGAGATCTCCATCAGATGGTAGCAGTTCATCTTCTCTGTCAGAACATGCTCTGGGTCCCAGATGATGCTGTTGGAGCCTCTCAGGTTATTATGGTCTGTGAGTCAGGAAGTCTCTGACAGGGTGACCAATCATCTGTGAGCAGACTTCCAACAGGTGGAGCAGGTCAGATGTTAAAGCTGTTGACCAACACTTGTACCAGGTAGTGTTGCTGCAGAACAGACACAATCACAGAGGTAAAGAACAACAGAAGAGTTTCTCTGCTCGCCCCAAAAGCCCTCAGGAGAGAAACATCAAGAATCAGAAGGTTCTGAAGTCAGTTGCATCACATCTTCATCATCTTCATCACATCTTCATCACATCTTCATCATTGACTCAGCAGCTTCCTGATTGGCTCTAATTTGATAATTAACCCTTCAGAGAGACTTCCTGATGAGGGGGGAGGGGGGGAGGGGGGTAATGGGGGGTAATACCATGAAGTTCACGGTCAGGATCAGGGGGGGGGCAGAGGCTCCCATGACCTTTAGGGTCACCTTCTATAGGGGGTTCAGAGGTTCAGAGGGGGGGGCTGTCTGCTCCAGTGTTTAATCCCCCCCCCCCCTTCAGTATAATGAACACAGATGGGAGGAGGATTTAATCCTGAAGTCAAGTTCACACAGAGAGACAGACCATAATATCATTTCATATTATATTACATTATATAATATGAAATGATATGATATAATATGATGATCAGTGTGGTGCTGAGGAGAGAGGGAAGGAGACAAGAGGAGGAGAGAGGGAAGGAGACAAGAGGAGGAGAGAGGGAAGGAGACAAGAGGAGGAGAGAGGGGAGGAGAGAGGGAAGGAGACAAGAGGAGGAGAGAGGGAAGGAGACAAGAAGAGGAGAGAGGGAAGGAGACAAGAGGAGGAGAGAGGGAAGGAGACAAGAGGAGGAGAGAGGGAAGGATAATGCGTCATCAGCAGGTCAAAGGTTACACACACTGCCCAACAACCAGACCAGATACCAGAGACCAGAGACCAGATACCAGAGACCAGAGACCAGATTATCAAAGACCCCATCACACACAAGGGCGACTGTGGCTGCGAGGGAGTGCGGTCGTCTTTCAACCAGAAGGTTGTGGGTTCGATCCCAGCCCAAGCAGTCAACATGTCGATGTATCCTTGGACAAGATACTAAACCCTGAGTTTCTCCCGATGGCCTACGGTGTGTGAATGTGTGTGAATGTTAGGTCCTAGAGTAAGGTACACTGCTCTGTGTGAATGTTAGGTCCTAGAGTAAGGTACACTGCTCTGTGTGAATGTTAGGTCCTAGAGTAAGGTACGCTGCTCTGTGTGAATGTTAGGTCCTAGAGTAAGGTATGCTGCTCTGTGTGAATGTGTGTGAATGTTAGGTCCTAGAGTAAGGTACACTGCTCTGTGTGAATGTGTGTGAATGTTAGGTCCTAGAGTAAGGTACGCTGCTCTGTGTGAATGTTAGTTCCTAGAGTAAGGTACACTGCTCTGTATGAATGTTAGTTCCTAGAGTAAGGTACACTGCTCTGTGTGAATGTTAGGTCCTAGAGTAAGGTACACTGCTCTGTGTGAATGTTAGGTCCTAGAGTAAGGTACGCTGCTCTGTGTGAATGTTAGGTCCTAGAGTAAGGTACACTGCTCTGTATGAATGTTAGTTCCTAGAGTAAGGTACACTGCTCTGTGTGAATGTTAGTTCCTAGAGTAAGGTACGCTGCTCTGTGTGAATGTTAGCTCCTAGAGTAAGGTACACTGCTCTGTGTGAATGTTAGGTCCTAGAGTAAGGTACGCTGCTCTGTGTGAATGTTAGGTCCTAGAGTAAGGTACACTGCTCTGTGTGAATGTTAGGTCCTAGAGTAAGGTACGCTGCTCTGTGTGAATGTTAGCTCCTAGAGTAAGGTACGCTGCTCTGTGTGAATGTTAGGTCCTAGAGTAAGGTACGCTGCTCTGTGTGAATGTTAGGTCCTAGAGTAAGGTACGCTGCTCTGTGTGAATGTTAGTTCCTAGAGTAAGGTACACTGCTCTGTGTGAATGTTAGTTCCTAGAGTAAGGTACGCTGCTCTGTGTGAATGTTAGGTCCTAGAGTAAGGTACACTGCTCTGTGTGAATGTTAGTTCCTAGAGTAAGGTACACTGCTCTGTGTGAATGTTAGGTCCTAGAGTAAGGTACACTGCTCTGTGTGAATGTTAGTTCCTAGAGTAAGGTACACTGCTCTGTGTGAATGTGTGTGAATGTTAGGTCCTAGAGTAAGGTACACTGCTCTGTGTGAATGTGTGTGAATGTTAGGTCCTAGAGTAAGGTACACTGCTCTGTGTGAATGTTAGGTCCTAGAGTAAGGTACGCTGCTCTGTGTGAATGTTAGGTCCTAGAGTAAGGTACACTGCTCTGTGTGAATGTTAGGTCCTAGAGTAAGGTACACTGCTCTGTATGAATGTTAGTTCCTAGAGTAAGGTACACTGCTCTGTGTGAATGTTAGTTCCTAGAGTAAGGTACGCTGCTCTGTGTGAATGTTAGGTCCTAGAGTAAGGTACACTGCTCTGTGTGAATGTTAGTTCCTAGAGTAAGGTACGCTGCTCTGTGTGAATGTTAGCTCCTAGAGTAAGGTACACTGCTCTGTGTGAATGTTAGGTCCTAGAGTAAGGTACGCTGCTCTGTGTGAATGTGTGTGAATGTTAGGTCCTAGAGTAAGGTACGCTGCTCTGTGTGAATGTGTGTGAATGTTAGGTCCTAGAGTAAGGTACGCTGCTCTGTGTGAATGGGTGAATGACATGTAGTATGTAAAGCGCTTTGAGGGGTCTTAAAGACTGGATAAAGGGTTATATAAGTACAGTCCATTTACCACACCATCAACAAACTGTACATCAGGACTAAAACCACCAGACTCAGAGACAGGTTCACCCCACAGGCCATCAGACTGTTAAACACCTGAACTCTGTGAAGAACATCCATAAACATTCATGTGATTGCATCTTGCTAATTATTGATCTATATCTCATATTCCATTTACTTATAGACTCTTCTTGCACTATTTCATTTGTTTTATTAGTTTTATGTCCTATATATATTCATGTTGCTCTGTTGGAGGAGGTGATCAGAGGGGAAGAGGAAGAGGAAGAGGAAGGTCTTCTTTTCCTAGAGTTTCTGAGGTTTGGCTGAGCAGCTGTTTGAGAGGTTTGGGGTTTTAATGACAGGGGGGGGGCTGTTGTGTCTGGATCGCTGCTGTTGTCATTATTGTTGTCATTCATACTATAGAGAGGGGGGGTTGGTCCAGATGTCACGGTGCAGAGGGGGGGGGGGGGTCCTGGGAGCAGAGGGGGGGGCCTGGGAGCAGAGGGGGGGTCCAGATGTCACGGTGCAGAGGGGGGGGGGTCCTGGGAGCAGAGGGGGGGGGGCCTGGGAAAGTCACCTCGACCAAGTTCAAGTTAGAAAGAGACGGTGCGTTCACTGACCCTCAGACACAAAGGGATCATCATCTTCTGCTCGTTGGGAGTTAGGGCTGGGAAGCCTCTTCTTATTTATTAATGAACGTCTTCAGAAGTCAAACATTTAAAGATTTGTATTTTCCACCTGATCCCTCTTGATTTAACACCTCCACCTGATCCCTCTTGATTTAACACCTCCACCTGATCCCTCTTGATTTAACACCTCCAGCTGATCCCTCTTGATTTAACACCTCCAGCTGATCCCTCTTGATTTAACACCTCCACCTGATCCCTCTTGATTTAACACCTCCACCTGATCCCTCTTGATTTAACACCTCCACCTGATCCCTCTTGATTTAACACCTCCACCTGATCCCTCTTGATTTAACACCTCCACCTGATCCCTCTTGATTTAACACCTCCACCTGATCCCTCTTGATTTAACACCTCCAGCTGATCCCTCTTGATTTAACACCTCCAGCTGATCCCTCTTGATTTAACACCTCCAGCTGATCCCTCTTGATTTAACACCTCCAGCTGATCCCTCTTGATTTAACACCTCCAGCTGATCCCTCTTGATTTAACACCTCCAGCTGATCCCTCTTGATTTAACACCTCCACCTGATCCCTCTTGATTTAACACCTCCAGCTGATCCCTCTTGATTTAACACCTTATTCATTTATCTTTATTTCGGGTTTTCATTTGTGACATTAATTCAGATGATTGTTCACTCTTCATTCTGAGGGTTTCTGATCCCCAGCTCTTTCTTTAACGT
>CM062272.1:1021586-1043447 GCA_031216635.1 Dissostichus eleginoides | reverse complement strand
ACGAGTGTAGAGTTATCTGACACGTCTTTAGTTTAAAGGACTCGTTACAGAGTGTAGAGTTATCTGACACGTCTTTAGTTTAAAGGACTCGTTACAGAGTGTAGAGTTTATCTGACACGTCTTTAGTTTAAAGGGCTCGTTACAGAGTTAGAGTTTCTGACAAGTCTTTAGTTTAAAGGACTCGTTACAGAGTGTAGAGTTTATCTGACACGTCTTTAGTTTAAAGACTCGTTACAGAGTGTAGAGTTATCTGACACTCTTTAGTTTAAAGGACTCGTTACAGAGTGTAGAGTTTCTGACACGTCTTTAGTTTAAAGGACTCGTTACAGAGTGTAGAGTTTATCTGACACGTCTTTAGTTTAAAGGACTCGTTACAGAGTGTAGAGTTATCTGACACGTCTTTAGTTTAAAGGACTCGTTACAGAGTGTAGAGTTTATCTGACACGTCTTTAGTTTAAAGGACTCGTTACAGAGTGTAGAGTTATCTGACACGTCTTTAGTTTAAAGGACTCGTTACAGAGTGTAGTGTTTATCTGACACGTCTTTAGTTTAAAGGACTCGTTACAGAGTGTAGTGTTTATCTGACACTTCTTTAGTTTAAGGACTCGTTACAGAGTGTAGTGTTTATCTGACACGTCTTTATTTAAAGGACTCGTTACAGAGTGTAGAGTTTATCTACACGTCTTTAGTTTAAAGGACTCGTTACAGAGTGTAGAGTTTATCTGACACGTCTTTAGTTTAAAGGACTCGTTACAGAGTGTAGAGTTATCTGACACGTCTTTAGTTTAAAAGGACTCGTTACAGAGTGTAGAGTTTATCTGACACGTCTTTAGTTTAAAGGACTCGTTACAGAGTGTAGAGTTTATCTGACACGTCTTTAGTTTAAAGGACTCGTTACAGAGTGTAGAGTTTATCTGACACGTCTTTAGTTTAAGGACTCGTTACAGAGTGTAGAGTTTATCTGACACGTCTTTAGTTTAAAGGACTCGTTACAGAGTGTAGAGTTTATCTGACACGTCTTTAGTTTAAAGGACTCGTTACAGAGTGTAGAGTTTTATCTGACACGTCTTTAGTTTAAAGGACTCGTTACAGAGTGTAGAGTTTATCTGACACGTCTTTAGTTTAAAGGACTCGTTACAGAGTGTAGAGTTATCTGACACGTCTTTATTTAAAGACTCGTTACAGAGTGTAGAGTTTTATCTGACACGTCTTTAGTTTAAAGGACTCGTTACAGAGTGTAGAGTTATCTGACACGTCTTTAGTTTAAAGGACTCGTTACAGAGTGTAGAGTTTATCTGACACGTCTTTAGTTTAAAGGACTCGTTACAGAGTGTAGAGTTTATCTGACACGTCTTTAGTTTAAAGGACTCGTTACAGAGTGTAGAGTTTATCTGACACGTCTTTAGTTTAAAGGACTCGTTACAGAGTGTAGAGTTTATTGACACGTCTTTAGTTTAAAGGACTCGTTACAGAGTGTAGAGTTTATCTGACACGTCTTTAGTTTAAAGGACTCGTTACAGAGTGTAGAGTTATCTGACACGTCTTTAGTTTAAAGGACTCGTTACAGAGTGTAGAGTTTATCTGACACGTCTTTAGTTTAAAGGACTCGTTACAGAGTGTAGAGTTTATCTGACACGTCTTTAGTTTAAAGGACTCGTTACAGAGTGTAGAGTTTATCTGACACGTCTTTAGTTAAGGACTCGTTACAGATGTAGAGTTTATCTACACGTCTTTAGTTTAAAGGACTCGTTACGAGTGTAGAGTTTATCTGACACGTCTTTAGTTTAAAGGACTCGTTACAGAGTGTAGAGTATCTGACACGTCTTTAGTTTAAAGGACTCGTTACAGAGTGTAGAGTTTATCTGACACGTCTTTAGTTTAAAGGACTCGTTACAGAGTGTAGAGTTTATCTGACACGTCCTTTAGTTTAAAGGACTCGTTACAGAGTGTAGAGTTTATCTGACACGTCTTTAGTTTAAAGGACTCGTTACAGAGTGTAGAGTTTATCTGACACGTCTTTAGTTTAAAGGACTCGTTACAGAGTGTAGAGTTTATCTGACACGTCTTTAGTTTAAAGGACTCGTTACAGAGTGTAGAGTTTATCTGACACGTCTTTAGTTTAAAGGACTCGTTACAGAGTGTAGAGTTTATCTGACACGTCTTTAGTTTAAAGGACCGTTACAGAGTGTAGAGTTTATCTGACACGTCTTTAGTTTAAAGACTCGTTACAGAGTGTAGAGTTTATCTGACACGTCTTTAGTTTAAAGGACTCGTTACAGAGTGTAGAGTTATCTGACACGTCTTTAGTTTAAAGGACTCGTTACAGAGTGTAGATTTATCTGACACGTCTTTAGTTTAAAGGACTCGTTACAGAGTGTAGAGTTTATCTGACACGTCTTTAGTTTAAAGGACTCGTTAGAGCAGGAGAGAGGAGACGCTCTGACTCCTCGGGGGGGGCTGAGGGCGCTGCAGCCCCCCCTAGCGGCAGGCAGGCGGAGCGGAGCTATATTAGAATGATGTATTGTAGGGCCAGACCTTATAAAACAAGTCTGTGAAGATCATGCATTTTAGCCACGCCTCGTTTCGCTCTATTTGCTCTTTTCCAGCCCTGTTTTTGCAAGAGCTGATTCTGTGAGAAGTCTTCTTCGCTGCTTTTGTGGCGGGCTACAGCGCCACCTACAGGCCTGGCATATGTACTACAGCGTCTCCAGCGCTTTCGAGCGGCAATGGCCGTGGCCGTCTCCTCCTGATAGGTGGAGAGTCGCCCATATAGGCGGAGCCCCTCGTTTCTGACGTCAGAACAATTTCTAATCTGGATCAGCTCTGTTTTTAGAGATTTGGGTACGGAGGAAAAGAGAGAGGGTTGTGTTTTCTGACACTTGGTGAGTTCCCTGACACACCGGGGACACACCGGGGACACACCGGGGCACACCGGGACACACCGGGGACACACCGGGGACACATGTTCATGTATAAAAGACGTACAAAAGTGCATTTTGCATAACAGGTCCCCTTTAATTTAAAAAAAAATGTTGTTAGTTTTTAGTCGGCTACCTTTAACGTGACGCACAACAACACACGTGACGCACAACAACACAAGTGACGCACAACAACACACGTGACGCACAACAACACAAGTGACGCACAACAACACAAGTGACGCACAACAACACACGTGACGCACAACAACACAAGTGACGCACAACAACACACGTGACGCACAACAACACAAGTGACGCACAACAACACAAGTGACGCACAACAACACACGTGACGCACAACAACACAAGTGACGCACAACAACACACGTGACGCACAACAACACACGTGACGGACAACAACACACGTGACGGACAACAACACACGTGACGCACAACAACACACGTGACGGACAACAACACACGTGACGGACAACAACACACGTGACGCACAACAACACACGTGACGCACAACAACACACGTGACGGACAACAACACACGTGACGGACAACAACACAAGTGACGCACAACAACACACGTGAGGCACAACAACACACGTGACGCACAACAACAGAAGTGACGCACAACAACACACGTGACGCACAACAACACACGTGACGGACAACAACACACGTGACGCACAACAACACACGTGACGCACAACAACACACGTGACGGACAACAACACACGTGAGGCACAACAACACACGTGACGCACAACAACACACGTGACTGACAACAACACACGTGACGCACAACAACACACGTGACGCACAACAACACAAGTGACTGACAACAACACAAGTGACTGACATGGCGCAAAAACGTATCTCGGAATGTTTTCTCTCTAAATCCCGTGCATAATGTGTAAACTGGTCGACATCCTGTGTGTGGTACTTGAATGAGGATGTGATGGTTATTGTTGCCGCCGCGTGCATAATGTGTAAACTGGTCGACATCCTGTGTGTGGTACTTGAATGAGGATGCGATGGTTATTGTTGCCGCCGCGTGCATAATCTGTAATATGAAGCCAATCAATTCCACATTGATGGTCAATTAATATTTTACATCTTTGTAGTGTGTGTGCTCGCGCTTTTGTGCGTGCTCTATAGTGCCCGTAATAGTGTTGGAGTCCATTGTTATGCCACTGTGTGTGGGTGGTTCCCCCCCCCCCCCGTTGGTGCCTAATTAGCACATCGGACAGCACCTCACCGCCCCCACTCAAAATACCTTCCCGCGCCTCTGAGTGTGTGTACCTGTATATATATCTGTGTACCTGTATATATATATATATCTGTGTACCTGAGTACAGGTGCGTCCAGGTGAGCCTCGCGGGGCTCGCACTGACCTTCAGCTCCTCGGTTAAACTTCTCCAAACATCGCGAGGATCAGATCTTTGTTTACTTCTGCGCCATCTTCTCTTCTTCTTCTTCTTCCTCCTCCCCGCCTCCTCCTCCTCTTCTTCTTCTTGTAATTAAAGGTAGTGGTCTGAACACAGGAGGAACCCCCCGCCCCCTGCCGGCGGGAGGGCGCAGCTGCACCACAAACACACACCTTTAATACTAATACTAATAATAATGGGATTTCTATAGCGCTTTCCCTAATGCTCAGAGAAGGTTCTCCCGATAGGAGGACAGGAGGACAGCAGGACAGGAGGACAGGAGGACAGGAGGACAGGAGGACAGGAGGACAGGAGGACAGGAGGACAGGAAGACAGGAGGACAGCAGGACAGGAGGACAGGAAGACAGGAGGACAGGAGGACAGGAGGACAGGAGGACAGGAAGACAGCAGGACAGGAAGACAGGAGGACAGGAAGACAGGAGGACAGGAGGACAGGAAGACAGGAGGACAGGAAGACAGGAGGACAGGAGGACAGGAGGACAGCAGGACAGGAAGACAGGAGGACAGGAAGACAGGAGGACAGGAGGACAGCAGGACAGGAAGACAGCAGGACAGGAAGACAGGAGGACAGGAGGACAGGAAGACAGGAGGACAGGAGGACAGCAGGACAGGAAGACAGGAGGACAGGAAGAGGAGGACAGAAGACAGGAAGACAGGAGGACAGGAAGACAGGAGGACAGGAGGACAGGAGGACAGGAAGACAGGAGGACAGGAAGACAGGAGGACAGCAGGACAGGAGGACAGGAGGACAGGAGGACAGGAAGACAGGAAGACAGGAGGACAGGAAGACAGGAGGACAGGAAGACAGGAGGACAGCAGGACAGGAAGACAGGAGGACAGGAAGACAGGAAGACAGGAGGACAGGAGGACAGCAGGACAGGAGGACAGCAGGACAGGAAGACAGGAGGACAGCAGGACAGGAGGACAGGAGGACAGCAGGACAGCAGGACAGGAAGACAGGAGGACAGGAGGACAGGAAGACAGGAGGACAGGAGGACAGGAAGACAGGAGGACAGGAAGACAGGAGGACAGCAGGACAGGAGGACAGGAAGACAGGAGGACAGCAGGACATGAGGATAGGAGGACAGGAAGACAGGAGGACAGCAGGACAGGAGGACAGGAAGACAGGAGGACAGCAGGACAGGAGGACAGGAAGACAGGAGGACAGGAAGACAGGAGGACAGCAGGACAGGAGGACAGCAGGACAGGAGGACAGGAGGACAGCAGGACAGGAGGACAGGAAGAAAGGAGGACAGCAGGACAGCAGGACAGGAGGACAGCAGGACAGGAAGACAGGAGGACAGGAAGGCAGGAGGACAGGAGGACAGCAGGACAGGAAGACAGGAGGACAGCAGGACAGGAAGACAGGAGGACAGCAGGACAGGAGGACAGGAAGACAGGAGGACAGCAGGACAGGAGGACAGCAGGACAGGAAGACAGGAGGACAGCAGGACAGGAAGACAGCAGGACAGGAAGACAGGAGGACAGCAGGACAGGAGGACAGCAGGACAGGAAGACAGGAAGACAGCAGGACAGGAAGACAGGAGGACAGGAGGACAGCAGGACAGGAAGACAGCAGGACAGGAAGACAGGAGGACAGCAGGACAGGAGGACAGCAGGACAGGAAGACAGCAGGACAGGAAGACAGGAGGACAGCAGGACAGGAAGACAGCAGGACAGGAAGACAGGAGGACAGCAGGACAGGAGGACAGCAGGACAGGAGGACAGGAAGACATGAGGACAGGAGGACAGCAGGACAGGAACGTTAAAAATGATATGAATGAAGTGACATAGATACATTAATATCTTCATATCTGCACTGCCCCCCTGTGGACCACATATTATATTCTTTCTATATATTTTATATATATATATATATCAGCTGTTCTGTGTTTATATATCAGCTGTTCTGTGTTTATATATATCAGCTGTTCTGTGTTTATATATATATATCAGCTGTTCTGTGTTTATATATATCAGCTGTTCTGTGTTTATATATATCAGCTGTTCTGTGTTTATATATATCAGCTGTTCTGTGTTTACATATGTTTTAAAGTCACATTTCTGAATGCTCTGCCTCTAACTCAGTAAAGCTGATCCTGATTTTCTCTTCTTCTCTCATTGTAATTCTGCAGCTCATCAGCTGGGCCCCCCCCCCCCTCCATGACCTGCCCCCCGCCAGCAGCCCCGCCCCCACCAGCAGCCCCGCCCCCACCAGCAGCTCCTCAGGTCAGTCTGATGCTGATGATCAGGAGGTGAGCAGCTCCTCTCTGCAGGAGACCAGGGACAAGAGAAGGAAACGTTATTACACTTATGTTATGATTTAGATTATAAACCAGTATTACACCTGCTATGTTCCTGATGGTCTGACTGAAGATGATGAAGATGATGAAGATGCTGCTGGCGCTCTGCTGCTCAGGTTGGAGATCTTTATATATTTATTATTATATTTGATATAAATGTTGGAGGAAACAGACTGGGTTAGGGTCTCTCAGGTGACGGGTTAGGGTCTCTCAGGTGACGGGTTAGGGTCTCTCAGGTGACGGGTTAGGGTCTCTCAGGTGACGGGTTAGGGTCTCTCAGGTGACGGGTTAGGGTCTCTCAGGTGACGGGTTAGGGTCTCAGGTGACGGGTTAGGGTTCACTGATTGAGCTGATCATCTCATATTACACGTTTATCAGATTTAATATTAAAGTGTTTACTTTAAAATGAGTTAGTAAGTAAATATCGGCAGTTTATTCTGAGTTTCTGTTGTGAGAAAAGACGGAGATCTGAATATTCAACACACTCATCTCCATACAGACGGAGTGTGTGTGTGTGTGTGTGTGTGTGTGTGTGTGTGTGTTTGTGTGTGTTACTCTTGAACTTGACCTGAGAACACTTCATTGTGTGTGTGTGTGTGTGTGTGTGTGTGTGTGTGTGTGTGTGTGTGTGTGTGTGTGTGTGTGTGCTCCAGCATGTCGTCTCCTGAGTGTTTGATGGGTGTTTAAACACTATGGGCTCAGAACAGTCTCATAATACACACATGCACACAGAAGGATTCACTTGTGTTTTCAATGAACACACAAATGTGTTCCGTTTCATATTCATGGAAATAAAATCCAAACACAGAAAAAAGTTCTAATGTGTATTTTTGATCCTCACATTTGTATTCAGTCTGAAACACAACGCCCGCTCTCTGTGCACGGATGCACGGATCGCTGCATTCGTGTGTGGGTTTTTGAGACTCCCCTGACGGTCACCCGATTCGTACTTGTAATTTGTTCTATCTATAGCCAATCAGAAGTCTCCTAATTCTAAGCCAATCACATGAGCGCGCCCCGAGGGTATGATTTCTTGCGTTCATGACGTAGTGCTTCATGTACGCATTTTGCGCTGTCCGGAGCTGACAGCTCCATGGAGCCTGCAGGCGCTAATCTCAGGACACCTCCACTCTCAGTACAGCGCCACTTTCCGAACAGGAAATGAACGCAAATACAAGCTTTTACATTATTAAGGTACAGCGCCACTTCCCGTGGGTGCTAGACAGTGAACTGTCAACGGGGGAGCCTCGCTGCGGGGAAACGGTGGACCTCTGTCACCTGTCAAAGCAACTTCAGATGGCCAGTCCGCCCCTGCCGGTACCGAAGTGGGCCGATCGGAGTGGCCCGACCGGCCCACTTCGGTACGTCCCGATGGCCAGTCCGCCACTGCTTCGGCATACAGTATAAGTGTTGCGCGGCCAGATCCGGCTCGAGAAGCTGACTCAGATGAATGAGGTGAGTAAACAGCTGACAGCCGGCATGAAACTCGAGCGATTATTCGCATCGCGTCCGGTGTGAACGCACCATTATTACAAGTATTATATCATTATATAATTACAAAAATAAAATCGCCACTCTCAGTACAGCGCCACTTTCCGAACAGGTAATGCACGCAAATACAATATTTTATATTATTATTAATAATAATATATTGTAGTGCCGATGAAAGGGAGTCGGAGGCGGGGTATTCAGAATGGACTTCCACACTTTATTATCCATTAATAACTCTCAGGTAAGTACATGTGCTGCATTGTATGATAAGCTAGCATCAATAACCTCAAACCCCGGTACCCTCACTAACGAGTCCGGGTTGCAACACAACAATCACAATGGTGAATTATGTCCCATAACGTGTCACCACAATATATATAAATAAAAACATCTTGTGTTTTAGTTACACCCGCTATTGATTAATGTTGTCAACATTGGACCTCGACACCGTCCACATAGCTATAGTGAAATAATATAATCGAAAACATTAAGCCTCTTTGATTTATTAATCGGAGCTGAAACCTCTCTGCCGTCTCATATAAAACACACTTCCTTATTTATCTTTGAATAATAATACCGTAAAAATAAAGACGACTGCTACGGTCCTTCGGTCCTGAGATGAGCGCCTGCAGGCTCCATGGAGCTGACAGCTCCATGGAGCCTGCAGGCTCCATGGAGCTGTCAGCTCCGGACAGCGCAAAATGCGTACATGAAGCGCTACGCCATGAACGCAAGAAATCACACCCTCGCGGGGGCGCGCTCATTTGATACATTACAAGTACGAATCGGGTGACCGTCAGGGGAGTCTCAAAAAACCCACACACCAATGCACAGCGATCCGTGCACAGCGATCCGTGCACAGGAAGCGGTTGTGTTCGCAGGCGCAGAGGTTTCAGACTGAAAACAAATAGTGAGGATCAAAAATACACATGTAAAACTTTTTTCTGTGTTTGGATTTTATTTCCATGAATATGAAACGGATCACATTTGTGTGTGCGTTGAAACACAAGTGAATCCTTCTGTGTGCATGTGTGTATTATGAGACTGTTCTGAGCCGATAAGACACTGGATGCGACAGCAGAGACTCGGTGTGTGAGTCGTGTTTCACTGAGAACACAGAGAGCAGAAAGTAAATCTGCATCGTCAGATAAACACCAGTCCATCAGACAGCATCCCCGATGAAGACATCAGAGGACAGGTTTTCAGACAGAGACAGAGGACATAGGACAAAGACAGAGCACAGGGTTTTAAGGCAGAGGACAGAGGAGACAGAGGACAGAGACTCACATATACCTCATTCACACCAACGGTGTTTCAGGGCCGGTTCGGAGCTGGAGCTTGAAAAGCACCGGGTTTTCCTGTTCACACCGCATCGGAGCGCTCTTAGCTCCGGAATCGGTCGTTTCAAGCACCAAAAAATCTCCGGCTAGAGCTAAAGCAGCGCATACGTCACGCTGACGTCGAGGCGGGGGCAGGGCAGGGGCGGGGGCGGGATCAACTCCTGAACAACAACAACAAGCCCGCGTTTTATCCAGTTTGTACAACGATGGAGAAACTTAACAAGCAGCAGTGGTCCACTGAAGAGACCAGCTACCTAGGAATCTGGTCTTCCGAAGAGGTACAGAGGAAGCTGGAGGGGAGCACGCGGTCCAAAGCAATTCTCCAACAATTGCAGAAAGAGTGGCAACGCTGGTTTTTACCAAAACCAAAACGAGTAGCGCTTCAACACAATCGGCCATTGTTGTTGTTGTCGGTTTGGCTTTATGAAGCAGGCACGCAAACGGTTACGTCATGACGCAAACGAGGACGCAATGACGCAGCACCAGTCGGGCTCTGAGCGGTGTGAAAGAGCCGGAGCTAAACCGAAGAACGGTTCTGAACCTGAAAAGCTCTAGAGGAGCTTGAACCGGAGTTGGTGTGAATGAGGTATGAGTTGATGTCTCCCAGTCCATCAGACAGCATCACCACTGATGCTGCTCCATGTGGAACATCACAGCAGCTCCATGTGGAACATCACAGCAGCTCCATGTGGAACATCACAGCAGCTCCATGTGGAACATCACAGCAGCTCCATGTGGAACAACACAGCAGCTCCATGTGGAACAACATAGCAGCTCCATGTGGAACATCCCAGCAGCTCCATGTGGAACATCACAGCAGCTCCATGTGGAACATCACAGCAGCTCCATGTGGAACATCACAGCAGCTCCATGTGGAACATCACAGCAGCTCCATGTGGAACATCACAGCAGCTCCATGTGGAACAACACAGCAGCTCCATGTGGAACATCACAGCAGGATCAGTGAGAGATGCTCAAAGAGCCTTCAGCGTGCATCTGATCTGTAGCTCTGTGTTCACTGAGAGGACTGGAGCACAGAGGATGCTTCAGGCTGACTGGAGCACAGAGGATGCTTCAGGCTGACTGATACCAGAGACCAGATTATCAAAGACCCCATCACACACAAGGGCGACTGTGGCTGCGAGGGAGTGCGGTCGTCTTTCAACCAGAAGGTTGTGGGTTCGATCCCAGCCCAAGCAGTCAACATGTCGATGTATCCTTGGACAAGATACTTAACCCTGAGTTTCTCCCGATGGCCAACGGTGTGTGAATGTGTGTGAATGTTAGGTCCTAGAGTAAGGTACGCTGCTCTGTGTGAATGTGTGTGAATGTTAGGTCCTAGAGTAAGGTACACTGCTCTGTGTGAATGTTAGGTCCTAGAGTAAGGTACGCTGCTCTGTGTGAATGTTAGGTCCTAGAGTAAGGTACACTGCTCTGTGTGAATGTTAGGTCCTAGAGTAAGGTACACTGCTCTGTGTGAATGTTAGGTCCTAGAGTAAGGTACACTGCTCTGTGTGAATGTTAGGTCCTAGAGTAAGGTACACTGCTCTGTGTGAATGTTAGTCCTAGAGTAAGGTACGCTGCTCTGTGTGAATGTTAGTCCTAGAGTAAGGTACACTGCTCTGTGTGAATGTTAGGTCCTAGAGTAAGGTACACTGCTCTGTGTGAATGTTAGTCCTAGAGTAAGGTACACTGCTCTGTGTGAATGTTAGGTCCTAGAGTAAGGTACACTGCTCTGTGTGAATGTTAGGTCCTAGAGTAAGGTACACTGCTCTGTGTGAATGTTAGTTCCTAGAGTAAGGTACACTGCTCTGTGTGAATGTTAGGTCCTAGAGTAAGGTACGCTGCTCTGTGTGAATGTTAGGCCCTAGAGTAAGGTACGCTGCTCTGTGTGAATGTTAGTTCCTAGAGTAAGGTACACTGCTCTGTGTGAATGTTAGGTCCTAGAGTAAGGTACACTGCTCTGTGTGAATGTTAGGTCCTAGAGTAAGGTACACTGCTCTGTGTGAATGTTAGGCCCTAGAGTAAGGTACGCTGCTCTGTGTGAATGTTAGGTCCTAGAGTAAGGTACGCTGCTCTGTGTGAATGTTAGCTCCTAGAGTAAGGTACGCTGCTCTGTGTGAATGTTAGGTCCTAGAGTAAGGTACGCTGCTCTGTGTGAATGTTAGCTCCTAGAGTAAGGTACACTGCTCTGTGTGAATGTTAGTTCCTAGAGTAAGGTACGCTGCTCTGTGTGAATGTTAGGTCCTAGAGTAAGGTACGCTGCTCTGTGTGAATGTTAGGTCCTAGAGTAAGGTACGCTGCTCTGTGTGAATGTTAGGTCCTAGAGTAAGGTACGCTGCTCTGTGTGAATGTTAGGTCCTAGAGTAAGGTACGCTGCTCTGTGTGAATGGGTGAATGACATGTAAAGCGCTTTGAGGGGTCTTAAAGACTGGATAAAGGGTTATATAAGTACAGTCCATTTACCACACCATCAACAAACTGTACATCAGGACTAAAACCACCAGACTCAGAGACAGGTTCACCCCACAGGCCATCAGACTGTTAAACACCTGAACTCTGTGAAGAACATCCATAAACATTCATGTGATTGCATCTTGCTAATTATTGATCTATATCTCATATTCCATTTACTTATAGACTCTTCTTGCACTATTTCATTTGTTTTATTAGTTTTATGTCCTATATATATTCATGTTGCTCTGTTGGAGGAGGTGATCAGAGGGGAAGAGGAAGAGGAAGAGGAAGAGGAAGGTCTTCTTTTCCTAGAGTTTCTGAGGTTTGGCTGAGCAGCTGTTTGAGAGGTTTGGGGTTTTAATGACAGGGGGGGGGCTGTTGTGTCTGGATCGCTGCTGTTGTCATTATGTTGTCATTCATACTATAGAGAGGGGGGGTGGGTCCAGATGTCACGGTTGCAGAGGGGGGGGGGGGGTCCTGGAGCAGAGGGGGGGGCCTGGGAGCAGAGGGGGGTCCAGATGTCACGTGCAGAGGGGGGGGGGTCCTGGGAGCAGAGGGGGGGGGCCTGGGAAAGTCACCTCGACCAAGTTCAAGTTAGAAAGAGACGGTGCGTTCACTGACCCTCAGACACAAAGGGATCATCATCTTCTGCTCGTTGGGAGTTAGGGCTGGGAAGCCTCTTCTTATTATAATGAACGTCTTCAGAAGTCAAACATTTAAAGATTTGTATTTTCCACCTGATCCCTCTTGATTTAACACCTCCAGCTGATCCCTCTTGATTTAACACCTCCACCTGATCCCTCTTGATTTAACACCTCAGCTGATCCCTCTTGATTTAACACCTCCAGCTGATCCCTCTTGATTTAACACCTCCAGCTGATCCCTCTGATTTAACACCACCAGCTGATCCCTCTTGATTTAACACCTCCAGCTGATCCCTCTTGATTTAACACCTCCAGCTGATCCCTCTTGATTTAACACCTCCACCTGATCCCTCTTGATTTAACACCTCCACCTGATCCCTCTTGATTTAACACCTCCAGCTGATCCCTCTTGATTTAACACACCAGCTGATCCCTCTTTGATTAACACTCCACCTGATCCCTCTTGATTTAACACCTCCAGCTGATCCCTCTTGATTTAACACCTCCACCTGATCCCTCTTGATTTAACACCTCCACCTGATCCTCTTGATTTAACACCTCCAGCTGATCCCTCTTGATTTAACACCTCCACCTGATCCCTTGATTTAACACCTCCACCTGATACCTCTTGATTTAACACCTCCAGCTGATCCCTCTTGATTTAACACCTCCACCTGATCCCTCTTGATTTAACACCTCCACCTGATCCCTCTTGATTTAACACCTCCACCTGATCCCTCTTGATTTAACACCTCCACCTGATCCCTCTTGATTTAACACCTCCACCTGATCCCTCTTGATTTAACACCTCCAGCTGATCCCTCTTGATTTAACACCTCCATGATCCCTCTTGATTAACACCTCCACCTGATACTCTTGATTAAACCTCCAGCTGATCCCTCTTGATTTAACACCTCCACCTGATCCCTCTTGATTTAACACCACCAGCTGATCCCTCTTGATTTAACACCTCCAGCTGATCCCTCTTGATTTAACACCTCCAGCTGATCCCTCTTGATTTAACACCTCCACCTGATCCCTCTTGATTTAACACCTCCAGCTGATCCCTCTTGATTTAACACCACCAGCTGATCCCTCTTGATTTAACACCTCCAGCTGATCCCTCTTGATTTAACACCTCCACCTGATCCCTCTTGATTTAACACCACCAGCTGATCCCTCTTGATTTAACACCTCCAGCTGATCCCTCTTGATTTAACACCTCCAGCTGATCCCTCTTGATTTAACACCTCCAGCTGATCCCTCTTGATTTAACACTCCACCTGATCCCTCTTGATTTAACACCACCAGCTGATCCCTTGATTTAACACCTCCAGCTGATCCCTCTTGATTTAACACCTCCACCTGATCCCTCTTGATTTAACACCTCCAGCTGATCCCTCTTGATTTAACACCTCCACCTGATCCTCTGATTAACACCTCCAGCTGATCCCTCTTGATTTAACACCTCCAGCTGATCCTCTTGATTTAACACCTCCAGCTGATCCTCTTGATTTAACACTCCAGCTGATCCCTCTTGATTTAACACCTTATTCATTTATCTTTATTTCGGGTTTTCATTTGTGACATTAATTCAGATGATTGTTCACTCTTCATTCTGAGGGTTTCTGATCCCCAGCTCTTTCTTTAACGTTGGTTATTTCTGTTCGGTGACGTTTTCTGTGTCTCAGCTGCGAATTCATAAATAATTTGTGTCATTGATCAACAGCTTCATCATCATTGTCATCGTGTCCATCCTCATCATCACCTCCATCACCTTCATCACCTTCATCATCACCTTCATCACTTTCATCATCATCATCACCTCCATCACCTTCATCATCACCTCCATCATCTTCATCATCACCTTCATCATCACCTCCATCATCTTCATCATCACCTTCATCATCACCTCCATCATCTTCATCATCACCTTCATCATCACCTTCATCATCACCTCCATCATCTTCATCATCACCTTCATCATCATTATCACCTTCATCACCTTCATCACCTTCATCATTACCTTCATCACCTTCATCATCAATATCACCTTCATCTCCTTCATCACCTTCATCATCAGCTTCATCATCATTGTCATCGTGTCCATCCTCATCATCACCTCCATCACCTTCATCATCACCTTCATCATCATCATCACCTCCATCACCTCCATCATCTTCATCATCACCTTCATCATCACCTTCATCATCGGCTCCATCACCTTCATCACCTTCATCACCTTCATCATCATCATCACCTTCATCATCACAATATCACCTTCATCATCACCTTCATCCTCATCAGTGAGTTTTCCTCATTCTGTGGTTTGAATGAAGTTGATCAGAAACATTGTGACATCACTACGTTATTAAAGAGATAGAGTGGGTGTTGGTGCTGACTAATCCTCACCTGTCTGTGATGTCACTCAGGTGTGGGCGGAGCCTCTGAGCTGGCCTTCCTGACGGAGCCCGGTGATGTCATCGCGGCGAGGGACCGCCCCCTGCTGCTGGACTGCCAGGTGGAGGGGGAGGGGCCTATCTCCATCACCTGGAGACGGAACGGCGTCTCCGTGGCGACCGGAGTCAAGGCGACGGTCCTCTCTAACGGCACGCTGCTCATCAGAAGCTTCTCCAAGAGACGAGGCGGCGAGACGGACGAGTTCGACTGCGCTGCCGAGAACCGCTTCGGACGCCTGGTCAGCCGCAAGGCCCGCGTGCAGCTCGCATGTGAGTCACATGACCCGAAACACACTGAGAAAATGGGACTGACATGCTGAAAACATGTTAATAACAGACTGAAAACATGTTAATAACATACTGACAACATGTTAATAACATACTGACAACATGTTAATAACACACTGACAACATGTTAATAACATACTGAAAACATGTTAATAACATACTGACAACAGACTGAAAACATGTTAATAACAGACTGACAACATGTTAATAACACACTGAAAACATGTTAATAACAGACTGACAACAGACTGAAAACATGTTAATAACAGACTGACAACAGACTGACAACATGTTAATAACACACTGAAAACATGTTAATAACACACTGAAAACATACAGAAAACATGTTATTAACACACTGAAAACACTTAGATAACATGTTAAAAACATACTCCCACGGCTCTGCAGACGATCCTAAATGAAGTCACTGTCACATGACGCTTCACACACATCACAGATAGCGTCACTAATCACTTCCACCCCCCCCGCAGCCCTCCCTAAGTTCCTGTCCCATCCGGAGTCTGTGGCGGTGGACGAAGGGGGCGTGGCCAGACTCACCTGTCAGGTGAACGGGATCCCAGAGGCCTCCATCAGCTGGCAGAAGGACCAGCAGCCCCTGAGCACCGAGGACCCCCGGTACTTCATTTAATCTGTATTATGTAACCTCATAAAGTCAGAGGGGTAAAGTTACTGAGTACCTTTAGTTACAGTTCAGAGGTAGATGGTGTACTTCTACTCCACTACAGTTCAGAGGTACATGGTGTACTTCTACTCCACTACAGTTCAGAGGTACATGGTGTACTTCTACTACACTACAGTTCAGAGGTACATGGTGTACTTCTACTGCACTACAGTTCAGAGGTACATGGTGTACTTCTCCTCCACTACAGTTCAGAGGTACATGGTGTACTTCTACTCCTCTACAGTTCAGAGGTACATGGTGTGCTTCTCCTCCACTACATGTATGTAATCCCTTTAGTTACTTCACAGATCTGGATGAATGATGTGAAATATAACCAAGTGTTAAATCAGACTTTAGTTCCACCTGGAGTAAATCCACAAGCTACCCTGCAGTATACAAAGTCATTCAAACTAGCTGCACCTTTACCAGCTTTGAGAACACTTTCATGATCAATCATTATAAAACATATCATATATATTATTCTGAAACGGACCAATCTGCACAATGAATACTTTTACTGTCGCTGCTTTCACTATATTTTGATGAGAATACTTTTCTACTTTTACTTGAGGAACATTTTGAATGCAGGACTTTTACTGAAACAGAGTATTCCTACACTCATACACACATTCTGAGTACTTCTCCCCCTCTGCTTCCTGTACAATGAGTACCTGTGTGATGTGTTCAGGTACATCCTGCTGCCCGGCGGTGTTCTGCAGGTCACGGCGGTCCGGAGGTCTGACAGCGGTTCGTTCCGCTGCGTCGCCTCAAACATCGCCAACACCAGGTTCAGCCATGAGGCCCAGTTGGCCGTCACCGGTAAGACCAGACGGAGGGTGTTCAGGTGTTACCTTCAGGTGTTCAGGTGTTCCCTGCTGAACACGGTTTGTTGTGGTTCTGGTTCAGTTGCAGGGTCCCGGACTTTCAGAGAGCCCGTCATCCTGTCCGGCCCGCAGAACCTCACCATCAACGTCCACCAGACGGCGGTTCTGGAGTGCATCGCCTCGGGGAACCCCAGCCCCATCGTGTCCTGGAGCCGCCTCGGTAAGACCTGTGTTCTGCTGGTCCCTGAAGGCAGCATCCCCTGGTTCTGCTGGTCCCTGAAGGCAGCATCTCCTGGTCCAATGGGATTCCTCCATGTGGTTTTAGTTCAGCAGGATAATCTCCACATATTGATGACGTTCTGTCGTCTCATTCAGACGCTTGTTAGCGACCTCAGTTTGTAAATTCACCAGTGAGGTATTTACTGATGTATTTATGTCGTAGAACAAAGCGTTAAAATCTCTTCAGTTTGTGTTAAACACAGACCTGATTTCAGACTGACAACCAGAAACACATCCAGAGACCATTGACCTCCAGACCAGGGGACAAGAAGTGATGCTGACTCATGTCAGGGTTAAGGACTCATTCCTGCACCTACCTCTATATGCAGAAACTTTTAATGAAATGTCTTTAAAGTCACATAACTTACTAAATAGAGTGTGTGTTTGTGTGTGTGTGTGTCTCTGTGTCTCTGTGTGTGTGTGTGTGTGTTTGTGTGTGTCTCTCTCTGTGTGTGTGTGTGTGTGTGTCTCTCTCTGTGTGTGTGTGTGTTTGTGTGCGTGTGTGTGTGTGTGTCTCTGCGTGTGTCTCTCTGTGTGTGTGTGTCTCTCTGTGTGTGTGTGTGTGTGTGTGTGTGGTGTGTGTGTGTGTGTGTGTGTGTGTGTGTGTGTGTGTGTGTGTGTGTGCAGACGGCCGCTCCATCGGGGTGGAGGGCATCGCAGTGTTGGGGGGGGGGAACCTGATGATTTCCGACGCCTCTCTTCTTCACTCTGGAGTCTACGTGTGTTCGGCCAACCGACCGGGGAGCCGAGCCCGAAGGACGGCCACCGGACACCTGGTGGTGCAAGGTGGAACTGCAGAGCTCACTCACGCTTGTCATATGTCTATCTCCATAGAGGCTGAATCATCATGTTAATCACATAGCTATCATATGCCTCAAACAGTCCTGATGCTCTTCTAGGTAATCAGACATCCTGTCATGTTCACAGCTACAGTTGGGATACCTTTGTTATCATGCTACTCTCATATAGTTACTAACAATACTACTGCAATACTCCAGAGTACTGCAATACTAACAATACTCCGACACACTCCAGTGTCACCTGACCTCCTCCACGCAGAGGATCGTTTCTCAGACTCAGTTATTAAAGCGTCTTCGTGTGAGTGTGACGATAGGTTGGGACGTGTCACGTGTATATGGAGACGATAGGAGGGGACGTGTCACGTGTGCCGGAGACGATAGGTTGGGACGTGTCACGTGTATACGGAGACGATAGGAGGGGACGTGTCACGTGTATACGGAGACGATATGTTGGGAGGTGTCACGGGTGCCGGAGACGATAGGTTGGGACGTGTCACGTGTATACGGAGACGATAGGTTGGGACGTGTCACGTGTATACGGAGACGTATGTTGGGGGTGTCACGTGTATACGGAACGATAGTGTGGGACGTGTTACGGAGACGATAGGTTGGGACGTGTCACGTGTGCCGGAGACGATAGGTTGGGACGTGTCACGTGTATACGGAGACGATAGCTTGGGACGTGTATACGGAGACGATATGTTGGGACGTGTCACGTGTGCCGGAGACGATAGGTTTGGACGTGTCACTTGTATACGGAGACGATAGGTTGGGACGTGTCACGTGTGCCGGAGACGATAGGTTGGGATGTGTCACGTGTATACGGAGACGATAGGTTTGGACGTGTCCCGTGTATACGGAGACGATAGGTTGGGACGTGTCACGTGTCACGTGTGCCGGAGATGATAGGTTGGGACGTGTCACGTGTATACAGAGACGATAGGTTGGAACGTGTCACGTGTATACGGAGACGATATTGGGACCTGTCACGTGTGCCGGAGATGATAGGTTGGGACGTGTCACGTTAATCCGGAGACGATAGTATGGGACGTGTCACGTGTATACGGAGAAGATATGTTGGGACGTGTCACGTGTGCCGGAGACGATAGGTTGGGACGTGTCACGTGTATACGGAGACGATAGCTTGGGACGTGTCACATGTATACAGAGACGATATGTTGGGACGTGTCACGTGTGCCGGAGACGATAGGTTGGGACGTGTCACGTGTATACGGAGACGATAGGTTGGGACGTGTCACGTGTATACGGAGACGATAGGAGGGGACGTGTCACGTGTGCCGGAGACGATAGGTTGGGACTGTCACGTGTATACGGAGACGATAGGAGGGGACGTGTCACGTGTATACGGAGACGATATGTTGGGAGGTGTCACGGGTGCCGGAGACGATAGGTTGGGACGTGTCACGTGTATACGGAGACGATAGGTTGGGACGTGTCACGTGTGCCGGAGACGATAGGTTGGGACGTGTCACGTGTATACGGAGACGATAGCTTGGGACGTGTATACGGAGACGATATGTTGGGACGTGTCACGTGTGCCGGAGACGATAGGTTTGGACGTGTCACTTGTATACGGAGACGATAGGTTGGGACGTGTCACGTGTGCCGGAGACGATAGGTTGGGATGTGTCACGTGTATACGGAGACGATAGGTTGGAACGTGTCACGTGTATACGGAGACGATAGGTTTGGACGTGTCACGTGTGCCGGAGACGATAGGTTGGGACGTGTCACGTGTATACAGAGATGATAGGTTGGGACGTGTCACGTGTATACGGAGACGATAGGTTGGGACGTGTCACGTGTGCCGGAGATGATAGGTTGGGACGTGTCACGTTAATCCGGAGACGATAGTATGGGACGTGTCACGTGTATACGGAGAAGATATGTTGGGACGTGTCACGTGTGCCGGAGACGATAGGTTGGGACGTGTCACGTGTATACGGAGACGATAGCTTGGGACGTGTCACATGTATACAGAGACGATATGTTGGGACGTGTCACGTGTGCCGGAGACGATAGGTTGGGACGTGTCACGTGTATACGGAGACGATAGGTTGGGACATGTCACGTGTGCCGGAGACGATAGGTTGGGACGTATCACGTGTATACGGAGAAGATAGGTTTGGACCTGTCCCGTGTATACGGAGACGATAGGTTGGGACGTGTCACGTGTGCCGCAGATGATAGGTTGGGACGTGTCACGTGTATACAGAGACGATAAGTTGGGACGTGTCAAGTGTATACGGAGACGATAGGTTGGGACGTGTCACATGTGCCAGAGATGATAGGTTGGGACGTGTCACTTGTATACGGAGACGATAGGTTGGGACGTGTCACGTGTGCCGGAGATGATAGGTTGGGACGTGTCACTTTTATACGGAGACGATAGGTTGGGACGTGTCACGTGTATACGGAGACGATAGGTTGGGACATGTCACGTGTGCCGGAGACGATAGGTTGGGACGTGTTACGTGTGCCGGAGACGATAGGTTGGGACGTGTCACGTGCGCCGGAGACGATAGGTTGGGACGTGTCACGTGTGCCGGAGATGATAGGTTGGGACGTGTCACGTGTGCCGGAGACGATAGGTTGGGACGTGTCACGTGTATACGGAGACGATAGGTTGGGACGTGTCACGTGTGCCGGGGATGATAGGTTGGCACGTGTCACTTTTATACGGAGACGATAGGTTGGGACGTGTCACGTGTGCCGGGGATGATAGGTTGGGACGTGTCACTTTTATACGGAGACGATAGTTTGGGACGTGTCACGTGTGCCGGGGATGATAGGTTGGGACGTGTCATGTGTATACGGAGACGATGGGTTTGGACGTGTCACGTGTACCGGAGAAGATAGGTTGGGACGTGTCACGTGTGCCGGAGACGATAGGTTGGGACGTGTCACGTGTGCCGGAGACGATAGGTTGGGACGTGTGCCGGAGACGATAGGTTGGGACGTGTCACGTCGGCCGGATGTCGCCAATGATGTCATAGGAGCCAAAATTCTGGATCTGCTCGTCCGCACCCCCGTTTTATAATTTTTTTTAGAGATGTGGTTACGGAGGAAAAGAGAGAGGGTTTTATTTCCTGAGACTTTGTGAGATCCCTGACACACCGGGGACACACCGGGGACACACCGGGGACACACCGGGGACACATGGTGATGTAGAGAAGACATCAGAAAGTGCATTTTGCATGATAGGAGACCTTTAAACAAACAGTTCAAGTATTTCTCTGTATTAATGCTCTTATTGTGGAAACACTTCCTGTGACAGCGGCTGACTCTCTGTTCCACTGATGAACTTGAACTCATCATGTCCATGTGTGTGTGTGTGTGTGTGAGTGTGTGTGTGTGTGTGCGTCTACTCTTGAACTTGCCTCTCTGCAGTCTGACCCCCCCCCCCTGACCTCTGACCCTCAGTATAGATCTGTTGGGTAAACAAAGAGCTTCTGTCAGGACAAAGAGACACACAGCGCCTGGCTGAGAATAATAATAATAAATAAACCTCTAGGAACATTTATAAACCTCTAGGAACATTTATAAACCTCTAGGAACATTTATAAACCTCTAGGAACATTTATACACCTTATAAACCCTCTAGGAACATTTATAAACCTCTAGGAACATTTATACACCTCTAGGAACATTTATAAACCCTCTAGGAACATTTATAAACCTCTAGGAACATTTATAAACCTCTAGGAACATTTATAAACCTCTAGGAACATTTATAAACCTCTAGGAACATTTATACACCTTATAAACCCTCTAGGAACATTTATAAACCTCTAGGAACATTTATAAACCTCTAGGAACATTTATACACCTTATAAACCCTCTAGGAACATTTATAAACCTCTAGGAACATTTATACACCTCTAGGAACATT
>CM062272.1:1006586-1019086 GCA_031216635.1 Dissostichus eleginoides | reverse complement strand
TGACCCCCTCTCACATGTGTGTGTGTGTGTGTGTGTCCTCCTGTTACCGTGGAGACGAGGCGAGACCGCACCTGTCTGTCTGCAGGGGGGGGTTGTCATCATCAGGGCTTTTATTGGGAAGGGACAACATTTAACTACTAAGTTACCAAAAATATAATAAAGGGAAATTAGAAATGAATAAGAGGTGAGGTACATTCATAAAATGAATTAAGTATTTTATTTCGATTTGTTTGACTTTTATTTCATTTTATTATTTCTTTATCCTTATTTCATCAGTTTTTAATTTCTTTATTTACTTTATTTTGATGATATTGTACTTGATATGAACTCAGACAGACAGGTGCTGCCCCCTGCTGGGCTGGATCTGCTACTCTCTCTCATTATGTTTTCTGCTGTTCCCCCCCAGCCCCCCCAGAGTTCTCGCAGTGGCCGCAGTCCCTCTCCAGGCCTGGGGGGGGCAGCGCTGAGTTCAGCTGCTCCGCCTCTGGAGAACCACAGCCTCACATCATCTGGCTAAAGAACGGGAAGCTGCTGAGTCAGAGCGGGACCGTGAGGCTGAGCAACGGGAACATGTGAGACACACACACACACACACACACACATTAGTAAAGCGCTGTAAAAATCTAATGTATTGTTGTTATACTCTAACCTCCTTCCCCCAGGACCCTGTCCATCACTCAGATCTCCCCTGAAGACGAGGCCATCTATCAGTGCATCGCGGAGAACAGCGCGGGCTCCAACCAGGCCAGCGCCCGCCTGTCCATCAGCCTGTCCATCCTACAGGGCCCTGACCCCCCCCTCTCCATCAGTCTACAGGGACTACAGGATCCTGATCTCTCCGGAGCCCCCGCTCCCCCCTCAGGTCTGCAGGCTGAGGCCCTCGCTCCCAGCAGCCTGACGCTCAGCTGGGAGCGCCCCCCCGAGAGAGAGGAGCTGCACATCATCGGATACGTGCTGCACGTCCGCCGGCTGGGGGGTGAGAGTCTGATTTATAGGGTCTGAGACCAGAGATCAGTGAAGACCGCGAGCGACAACCCTGCCAACCACACACAGAGAACAGGGAAAAGGACGGGCAAAAGCACAGAAACACACACCACAACACGGGGGACACATGTGCACACACACACGGGCCCACGTCACACAATTCAATATTGATATCAATAGGATTATTAGGGTATGAGACCAGAGGTATTATGGGGTATCATCATATGCCGTTGCCGTGGCGACAGATCACTTGCCATCAAACATGATGTTGCTGTAACTCCTTTAGATATTGTCTGATCGGACAGAAACTTCCCACGTTTGCCAACGGCCGAGTCCTCAAAACACTTTTTCGGCAGACATCGTCGTGCGGACGACCGCTCATTGCTGCGCGCAGCTTTAATGATTTATTATCTTTGATTTATTATTTATATGTAAACAGTGTTAACTGGAGTCTCCCCCTCAGAGCCCGACAGTGCTGAGCTGCAGGAGGCCGTCAGTAAAAACACCTTCAGCCACGACGTCCAGCACCTGGAGCCCAGCACCACCTACTCCGTCTACCTGAAGGCCTACTCCACCCAGGGGGGCAGCCGGCAGTCCAGCACCATCACCTGCACCACGCAGGGGGGCGGTACCTATTGTTTCATACACTCCACCTTAAATAGTGTTACATACAGTCCACCTTAAATACAGTCCACCTTAAATACAGTCCACCTTAACTACAGCCCACCCTAACTACAGCCCACCCTAACTACAGTCCAGCTTAACTACAGTCCACCCTAACTACAGTACACCCTAACTACAGTCCACCCTAACTACAGCCCACCCTAACTACAGCCCACCCTAACTAGAGTCCACCCTAACTACAGCCCACCCTAACTACAGCCCAGCCCACCCTAACTAGAGTCCACCCTAACTACAGCCCACCCTAACTACAGCCCAGCCCACCCTAACTAGAGTCCACCCTAACTACAGCCCACCCTAACTACAGCCCAGCCCACCCTAACTACAGTCCACCCTAACTACAGTCCACCCTAACTAGAGTCCACCCTAACTACAGCCCACCTTAACTACAGTCCACCCTAACTACAGCCCACCCTAACTACAGTCCACCCTAACTACAGTCCACCCTAACTACAGTCCACCCTAACTACAGCCCACCCTAACTACAGCCCACCCTAACTACAGCCCACCCTAACTACAGTCCACCCTAACTACAGCCCACCTTAACTACAGTCCACCCTAACTACAGTCCACCTTAACTACAGTCCACCCTAACTACAGTCCACCTTAACTACAGTCCACCCTAACTACAGTCCACCTTAACTACAGTCCACCCTAACTACAGTCCACCTTAACTACAGTCCACCCTAACTACAGTCCACCCTAACTACAGTCCACCCTAACTACAGCCCACCTTAACTACAGTCCACCCTAACTACAGTACACCCTAACTACAGTCCACCCTAACTACAGTCCACCCTAAATACAGTACACCCTAACTAGAGTCCACCCTAACTACAGCCCACCTTAACTACAGTCCACCCTAACTACAGCCCACCCTAACTACAGCCCACCCTAACTACAGTCCACCCTAACTACAGCCCACCCTAACTACAGCCCACCCTAAATATAGCCCACCTTAACTACAGCCCACCCTAAATATAGTACACCCTAACTACAGTCCACCCTAACTACAACCCACCTTAACTACAGTCCAACCTAACTACAGTCCACCCTAAATACAATACACCCTAACTAGAGTCCACCCTAACTACAGTCCACCCTAAATACAGCCCACCCTAACTACAGCCCACCTTAACTACAGCCCACCTTAACTACAGTCCACCCTAAATATAGTACACCCTAACTACAGCCCACCTTAACTACAGTCCACCCTAACTACAGTCCACCCTAACTACAGTCCACCTTAACTACAGTACACCCTAACTAGAGTCCACCCTAAATACAGCCCACCCTAACTACAGCCCACCTTAACTACAGTACACCCTAACTAGAGTCCACCCTAAATACAGCCAACCCTAACTACAGTCCACCCTAACTACAGCCAACCCTAACTACAGTCCACCCTAACTACAGCCAACCCTAACTACAGTCCACCCTAACTACAGCCAACCCTAACTACAGTCCACCCTAACTACAGCCCACCCTAACTACAGCCCACCCTAACTACAGTCCACCCTAAATACAGTACACCCTAACTACAGCCCACCTTAACTACAGTCCACCCTAAATACAGTCCACCCTAAATACAGTACACCCTAACTACAGTCCACCCTAAATACAGTACACCCTAACTACAGTCCACCCTAACTACAGTCCACCCTAACTACAGCCCACCCTAAATACAGTCCACCTTAAATACAGCCCACCCTAAATACAGTCCACCCTAACTACAGTCCACCCTAAATACAGTACACCCTAACTACAGTCCACCCTAAATACAGTACACCCTAACTACAGTCCACCCTAACTACAGTCCACCCTAACTACAGCCCACCCTAAATACAGTCCACCTTAAATACAGCCCACCCTAAATACAGTCCACCCTAACTACAGCCCACCCTAACTACAGTCCACCCTAACTACAGCCCACCCTAAATACAGTCCACCCTAACTACAGTCCACCCTAAATACAGTCCACCCTAACTACAGTCCACCTTAACTGCAGCCCACCTTAACTACAGTCCACCCTAACTACAGTCCACCCTAACTACAGTCCACCCTAACTACAGCCCACCCTAAATACAGTCCACCCTAAATACAGCCCACCCTAAATACAGTCCACCCTAACTACAGTCCACCTCAACTGCAGCCCACCTTAACTACAGTCCACCCTAAATACAGTCCACCCTAACTACAGTCCACCCTAAATACAGCCACCCTAACTACAGCCCACCCTAACTACAGCCCACCCTAACTACAGCCCACCCTAACCCCCCCTCTCTTCCACAGTTCCCAGTCCTCCCAGTTTCTTCTCGAAGGTTCTGAACCAGACGGCCATTCAGGTGTTCTGGGAGCTGCCAGGTGAGCCAGGTAAGCTGGAAGGCTTCAGACTGGAGTACCGTGGGGTCTCCAACCCAGAAGTGCAGGGGCAGGAGACCTTCCCAGCCCACATCAACACACACACCTTATCTCACCTGGGTCAGTACACCTTATCTCACCTGCAGTATGCGAGCAGTTGATGCTAAGCTAACTGATCTCACCTGCAGTATGCTAGCAGTTGATGCTAAGCTAACCTGTGTTCTCCCTGCAGAGCGGTTAGCAGTGTATGAGATTCGGCTGCTCGCCTTCAACGGGAACGGAGACGGACCGTCCAACCAGCGCCTGGTGTCTCTGAGCGAGGGCAACGCTGCAGCAGGTAGGCTGACCTCTGACCTCTGAACTCTGTGTGTAATGTGGTTTATAATGTGTAATGTGTGTACTGTGTGTACTGAGCTGT
Organism: Dissostichus eleginoides; assembly: GCA_031216635.1. Classification (NCBI taxonomy): domain Eukaryota; kingdom Metazoa; phylum Chordata; class Actinopteri; order Perciformes; family Nototheniidae; genus Dissostichus; species Dissostichus eleginoides. The sequence continues at coordinate 1,014,642 of CM062272.1, read as the reverse complement.
GCACTGTGTGTACTCTGTGTACTAAGCTGTGTACTGTGTTTACTCTGTGTACTGTGTGTACTGAGCTGTGTACTGTGTGTACTCTGTGTACTGAACTGTGTTCTGTGTGTACTAAGCTGTGTACTGTGTTTACTCTGTGTACTGTGTGTACTCTGTGTACTGAGCTGTGTACTGTGTGTACTCTGCAGCGGGCTGTGAGTGCTCCTCTGGCTCCGCCCTGCTGGTGGGGGTTCACAGTGCGCTCGCCTGCGTGCTCTGCTGCCTGCTGCTGCTGGGATACAGACGCAGGTAACACGCACACACACGCACACACACACACACACACACACACACACACACACACACACACACACCGTTTCTGTGGCTTCCAACCAAGAATGTGCTTAAAAAAAGTTAGAAATGATTGTGAGACAAAACACTTGCTGCCATTAATGACAGCAGATCTCACCTTCCTCTTCCTCCTCTTCTACCTCTTCTTCCTCTTCCTCCTCTTCCTCCTCTTCTTCCTCTTCTTCCTCTTCCTCCTCTTCTTCCTCAGTTTCCTCTGCAGGAAGTCAGCGGGCAGGGAGGCTCCGCCAACTCTGTGTGATGTCAAAGCAACTAAAGGATACACACCTGAGAGCATGGAGCTGAGCCAGGTAACACACACACACACACGAACACACACAGACACACACACACACACAGACACACACACACACACACAGGAACACACACAGACACACAAACACAGACACACACACACACAGAAACACACACACACACACAAACACACACACACACACACATACTAACTTCCTGTCTGCTCCGCCCACAGAGACCTGACTCCGCCCCCCCAGTGACGCTCATGGTGGAAACCGTTGAACCGGATCAGCCCGGCACCAGCACCGGATAACCCCCCCCCCAACCGGGCCTCCTCCTGACAGCCTTACTGCCACTTCAGCCTTTATGAGGACATCCGGAGAGCATCTGATACCAGAACCAGACCCAGAACCAGACCCAGAACCAGACCCTACCCAGAACCAGAACCTACCCAGAACCAGACCCAGAACCAGACCCAGAACCAAACCCAGAACCAGACCCAGAACCAGAACCTACCCAGAACCAAACCATAACTAGAACCAGACCCCTACCCACAACCAGACCCTACCCAGAACCAGACTCTACCCAGACCCCTCAGATGTCCTTTAGCTTTGATGCAATTAATTCCCACCTGGTTCTGTTCTGGGTTTCTTGAGGTGCGGTTCATTAAGACCTGGTTCTGTTCTGAGTCCTTGAGGTGCGGTTCATTAAGACCTGGTTATGTTCTGGGTTTCTTGAGGGGCGGTTCATTAAGACCTGGTTCTGTTCTGGGTCCTTGAGGTGCGGTTCATTTAGACCTGGTTCTGTTCTGGGTCCTTGAGGTGTGGTTCATTTAGACCTGGTTCTGTTCTGGGTCCTTGAGGTGTGGTTTTTTTAGACCTGGTTCTGTTCTGGGTCCTTGAGGTGTGGTTCATTTAGACCTGGTTCTGTTCTGGGTCCTTGAGGTGTGGTTCATTAAGACCTGGTTCTGTTCTGGGTCCTTGAGGTGTGGTTCATTAAGACCTGGTTCTGTTCTGGGTCCTTGAGGTGTGGTTCATTTAGACCTGGTTCTGTTCTGGGTCCTTGAGGTGTGGTTCATTTAGACCTGGTTCTGTTCTGGGTCCTTGAGGTGCGGTTCATTAAGACCTGGTTCTGTTCTGGGTCCTTGAGGTGTGGTTCATTTAGACCTGGTTCTGTTCTGGGTCCTTGAGGTGTGGTTCATTTAGACCTGGTTCTGTTCTGGGTCCTTGAGGTGCGGTTCATTAAGACCTGGTTCTGTTCTGGGTCCTTGAGGTGCGGTTCATTAAGACCTGGTTCTGTTCTGGGTCCTTGAGGTGCGGTTCATTAAGACCTGGTTCTGTTCCAGGTCCAGTCTCTGGGTTGGAGCCTGCCCTCTGGTGTCAGATGCCGGATGCTTCCTGTTGAAACCAAAACATTTGTCTTTAGTTTGATCTCCCCACCGATTCGACAAGGCCTTCCTCCGGTCTGACGGAGACCCCGTCCTCCGAGGGGGATTCAAGTCTCCCGTCAGCCGGTGATGCGGAGGACTTCCTCTGCGCTGCTTTAACCTTTCAGTGTTTGTGTAGTGTTCGTCTCAGGTCAGGAGGAACCCCCCCCCCCCATCCAAAGAGAGCTAACATCTAAACCGTTAGCCTCCCACTGCTAACGCTAAGCTACCTCAGAACCAAAAGCCTCCTCCGGGGGCAGCTTTGCCATTTTCTTGTGTGCCAATGCCAATGTGCTGTAACCCATAATGTTGATGATCCCTCCGTCCTGAGAGGGAAGATACCCTAGTTCCTACTTCCTGTCTGTCACTTCCTGTCTGTCACTTCCTGCAGGTGCGCGGCTCGTCAGCCATGTTTAAATAATGTTTTATTCTGAAAGAACTTCCTGTAGATAAACAGCAGCTTCCTGTAGATAAACAGCAGCTTCCTGTACATGAACAGCACTTCCTGTATATGAACAGCAGCTTCCTGTAGATAAACAGCAGCTTCCTGTACATGAACAGCACTTCCTGTAGATAAACAGCAGCTTCCTGTAGATAAACAGCAGCTTCCTGTACATGAACAGCACTTCCTGTACATGAACAGCAGCTTCCTGTACATGAACAGCAGCTTCCTGTACATGAACAGCAGCTTCCTGTGCATGAACAGCAGCTTCCTGTACATGAACAGCAGCTTCCTGTGCATGAACAGCAGCTTCCTGTACATGAACAGCACTTCCTGTACATGAACAGCACTTCCTGTACATGAACAGCAGCTTCCTGTACATGAACAGCACTTCCTGTGCATGAACAGCAGCTTCCTGTACATGAACAGCAGCTTCCTGTACATGAACAGCACTTCCTGTACATGAACAGCAGCTTCCTGTACATGAACAGCAGCTTCCTGTACATGAACAGCACTTCCTGTACATGAACAGCAGCTTCCTGTACATGAACAGCAGCTTCCTGTACATGAACAGCAGCTTCCTGTGCATGAACAGCACTTCCTGTACATGAACAGCACTTCCTGTACATGAACAGCAGCTTCCTGTACATGAACAGCAGCTTCCTGTACATGAACAGCAGCTTCCTGTGCATGAACAGCACTTCCTGTGCATGAACAGCACTTCCTGTACATGAACAGCAGCTTCCTGTACATGAACAGCACTTCCTGTACATGAACAGCACTTCCTGTACATGAACAGCAGCTTCCTGTACATGAACAGCAGCTTCCTGTACATGAACAGCAGCTTCCTGTACATGAACAGCAGCTTCCTGTACATGAACAGCACTTCCTGTACATGAACAGCAGCTTCCTGTACATGAACAGCAGCTTCCTGTAGATAAACAGCAGCTTCCTGTACATGAACAGCAGCTTCCTGTAGATAAACAGCAGCTTCCTGTGCATGAACAGCAGCTTCCTGTACATGAACAGCAGCTTCCTGTACATGAACAGCACTTCCTGTACATGAACAGCAGCTTCCTGTACATGAACAGCAGCTTCCTGTACATGAACAGCACTTCCTGTACATGAACAGCAGCTTCCTGTACATGAACAGCAGCTTCCTGTACATGAACAGCAGCTTCCTGTAGATAAACGGCAGCTTCCTGTACATGAACAGCAGCTTCCTGTAGATAAACAGCAGCTTCCTGTACATGAACAGCAGCTTCCTGTGCATGAACAGCAGCTTCCTGTACATGAACAGCAGCTTCCTGTACATGAACAGCACTTCCTGTAGATAAACAGCAGCTTCCTGTACATGAACAGCACTTCCTGTAGATAAACAGCAGCTTCCTGTACATGAACAGCAGCTTCCTGTAGATAAACAGCAGCTTCCTGTACATGAACAGCAGCTTCCTGTACATGAACAGCACTTCCTGTACATGAACAGCACTTCCTGTGCATGAACAGCACTTCCTGTGCATGAACAGCAGCTTCCTGTACATGAACAGCAGCTTCCTGTACATGAACAGCAGCTTCCTGTGCATGAACAGCAGCTTCCTGTAGATGAACAGCAGCTTCCTGTACATGAACAGCACTTCCTGTACATGAACAGCAGCTTCCTGTACATGAACAGCAGCTTCCTGTACATGAACAGCACTTCCTGTACATGAACAGCAGCTTCCTGTACATGAACAGCAGCTTCCTGTACATGAACAGCAGCTTCCTGTAAGTAAACGGCAGCTTCCTGTACATGAACAGCAGCTTCCTGTAGATAAACAGCAGCTTCCTGTACATGAACAGCAGCTTCCTGTGCATGAACAGCAGCTTCCTGTACATGAACAGCAGCTTCCTGTACATGAACAGCACTTCCTGTAGATAAACAGCAGCTTCCTGTACATGAACAGCACTTCCTGTAGATAAACAGCAGCTTCCTGTACATGAACAGCAGCTTCCTGTAGATAAACAGCAGCTTCCTGTACATGAACAGCAGCTTCCTGTACATGAACAGCACTTCCTGTACATGAACAGCACTTCCTGTGCATGAACAGCACTTCCTGTGCATGAACAGCAGCTTCCTGTACATGAACAGCAGCTTCCTGTACATGAACAGCAGCTTCCTGTGCATGAACAGCAGCTTCCTGTAGATGAACAGCAGCTTCCTGTACATGAACAGCACTTCCTGTACATGAACAGCAGCTTCCTGTAGATGAACAGCAGCTTCCTGTACATGAACAGCACTTCCTGTACATGAACAGCAGCTTCCTGTACATGAACAGCACTTCCTGTACATGAACAGCAGCTTCCTGTGCATGAACAGCAGCTTCCTGTACATGAACAGCACTTCCTGTACATGAACAGCACTTCCTGTACATGAACAGCACTTCCTGTACATGAACAGCACTTCCTGTAGTTTCAGCCAAAACGTCCTAATATTCTTTCAAACGAGCTGAAGGACGTCCAAAGAGAAAAACGTCTCCTGCTCAAACTGCTTGCTCCAGAGTCGAAGAACGAACAAACCAAAATAGATTCTCACATTTGGAGGATATATTTTTATATGTTGTAACATGAAGAGTTTAAAACAGCCAAATAACTAAAGACAGAAACTCTCTGACCAAAATACTGTTTCAATGTTCCCTCAGTTCCTTTTCAGCTTGTGGTTTAATGTCTTTACAGAGACCCCAGACCCCACAGCCCTGTAGACCTGATCTGTCCTCTGACTCCAACTGTTCAGTCCGTTTGTTGAACACAATTGAGTCTGACTTTAATGATCACGTTTGTACCATCGGGTTAAGTCGAGTCTTGTTGAGTCTTGTTGAGTCTCGTCGAGTCTCGTTGAGTCTCGCTGAGTCTCGTTGAGTCCTGTCGGGTTAAATAGAGTCTCGTTGAGTCTCGCTGAGTCTCGTTGAGTCCTGTCGGGTTAAATAGAGTCTCGTTGAGTCTCGCTGAGTCTCGTTGAGTCCTGTCGGGTTAAATAGAGTCTCGTTGAGTCCTGTCGGGTTAAATAGAGTCTTGTTGAGTCTCGCTGAGTCTCGCTGAGTCTCGTTGAGTCCTGTCGGGTTAAATAGAGTCTTGTTGAGTCTCGCTGAGTCTCGTTGAGTCTCGCTGAGTCTCGTTGAGTATCGTTGAGTATCGTTGAGTCCTGTCCGGTCTCATGCGTCTCAGGTCGCTGTGGGGTAGGGGTGTTTCTGAAATGAAAATTGTCGGCTGTTCTTTTTCTAGAACTTTCTTCTTTGGTTTCATTCTTATTTTAAGAGGAATCTGCCAAAACAAAAGCCAGTGAAGAAGAGATTTAAATGTAATTCCTATAATATTTTGATTATGAACTTTGTTTTTCTTGTTTCTGATTCTTTCGTTAGTTGGAATGATGTATAATGTGTGTAGTATGAATATGTCGGAGTCCCTGAATAAGCCATATTTAATAATAAGCTGAGTTTAATAAAGCCATGTCCTCCACAGATAAAAAGCATTGTTAGTATAAATGGAGACTTCCTGTCGGCGCTGTAGACGTAGAGAAGTAGACGAAGGCTAGCACCAATGAGAAGAGCTTTAACCTTTTGATGATGTTTCTTTAAAACCTTTATTTCATTAATGTGTCCTTTCAAAATAAAAGCATCCCCAAGCTTTACACTGCTTTAGAGAACAGACCTGAAGAAGATTAGACGCTTCGACGAGTTCTTCTTCTGTGGTGTTGAATGTTTCACCGTCTGTCTGATGTTTGAAATGAAACCAAATAAAACTGAATTTCAATAGTTTTTCACACGTTTATTCTTTCTTTCAGTTTTTCCATTTGTTCCAAGACTGTATTATTTGACTGTTTATACGAACCGTTTGTTCTTCCCCCCAATAACACACACACATATTAAGGGTTCGAATACACTGATTTCTTCATGATTTGAAAGTAATGAAGAGAACATTTCTATGTTGACAGAAGACGTCTTATTTCATACATTAACAGATTTAAATGAATAGATAACAATAAAGGGTATTTCAGATGGTGACTGAACACTGAAGCTTCCCATTGGCTGACCACATGTGGCCCCGCCCAGGTGAGGGGTTAGAGGTCAGTAAACAGGAAGTGAAGAACCTCTGGGGGGGGGGGGGCGTCTCACAGATTCCCTTTGAGATGGTTGATTGGCTGTGAGTCTGCGGGCTGGTTATCTCCTGTGCTCTGATTGGCTGTGAGTCTGCGGGCTGGTTATCTCCTGTGCTCTAATTGGCTGTGAGTCTGCGGGCTGGTTATATCCTGTGCTCTGATTGGCTGAGAGTCTGCGGGCTGGTTATATCCTGTGCTCTGATTGGCTGAGAGTCTGCGGGCTGGTTATCTCCTGTGCTCCGATTGGCTGTGAGTCTGCGGGTTGGTTATATCCTGTGCTCCGATTGGCTGAGAGTCTGCGGGCTGGTTATATCCTGTGCTCTGATTGGCTGAGAGTCTGCGGGCTGGTTATCTCCTGTGCTCTGATTGGCTGTCAGGCGGCGGCAGCAGGCGTGAAGGTCGGCCCTGAATGAGGGCGTGAAGAAGCCGTAGATCACCGGGTCGCAGCAGGTGTTCAGGTGTCCGAACAGGAACAGGAAGTGGTGCAGGTAGTCCGGCAGCAGGCCCAGCATGGCGGGCTGGAACCAGTACCAGAGCCCCAGTAGGTAGTAAGGCGTCCAGCACACTACGAAGGACAGCACGATCACCACCGTCATCTTCAGAGTCTTCATCCGCGCCTTCGGGATCAGATCGGTGCCGCTGCGCCGCAGGTACGACTCCCCCGCTGAGAGGGGAGAAACAAGGGGGAGAAACTGAAGCTGTGAGGAGAAACTGAAGCTGTGTCACATGACCAGCGTGCTCAGGTGTGTGTGTGTGTGTGTGAGTGTGTACCTGCGTTCCTCAGGTGTGTGTGGTGGATGTGTGTGTGAGTGTGTACCTGCGTTCCTCAGGTGTGTGTGGTGGATGTGTGTGTGAGTGTGTACCTGCGTTCCTCAGGTGTGTGTGGTGCATGTGTGTGTGTGTGTGAGTGTGTGCCTGCGTTCCTCAGGTGTGTGTGGTGGATGTGTGTGTGTGTACCTGCATTCCTCAGGTGTGTGTGGTGGATGTGTGTGTGTGTGTGAGTGTACCTGCATTCCTCAGGTGTGTGTGGTGGATGTGTGTGTGTGTACCTGCATTCCTCAGGTGTGTGTGGTGGATCTGTGTGTGTGTGTGTGTGTGTACCTGCGTTCCTCAGGTGTGTGTGGTGGATGTGTGTGTGTGTTTTCCTGCATTCCTCAGGTGTGTTGTGGTGATGTGCATGTGTGTGTGTGTGTGTACCTGCGTTCCTCAGGTGTGTGGTGCATGGTGTGTGTGTGTGTACCTGCGTTCCTCAGGTGTGTGTGGTGCATGTGTGTGTGTGTACCTGCGTTCCTCAGGTGTGTGTGGTGCATGTGTGTGTGTACCTGCATTCCTCAGGTGTGTGTGGTGCATGGGTGTGTGTGTACCTGCGTTCCTCAGGTGTGTGTGGTGTGTGTGTGTGTGTGTACCTGCGTTCCTCAGGTGTGTGTGGTGGACGTGTGTTGTGTGTGTGTACCTGCGTTCCTCAGGTTGTGTG
>CM062272.1:979609-1005586 GCA_031216635.1 Dissostichus eleginoides | reverse complement strand
TGTGTGTGTGTGTGTGTGTGTGTGTGTGTGTGTGTGTGTGTGAGTGTGGTGTGTGTTGTGTGTGAGTGTGTGGTGTGTGTGGTGTGTGTGTGTGTGTGTGTGTGTGTGTGTGTGTGAGTGTGTGTGTGTGTGTGGTGTGATGTGAGTGTGTGTGTGTGTGTGAGTGTGTGTGAGTGAGTGTGTGTGTGTGTGTGTGTGTGTGTGATGTGTGTGTGTGTGTGTGAGTGTGTGTGATGTGGTGTGTGTGTGTGTTGAGTGTGTGTGTGTGAGTGTGTGTGTGTGTGAGTGTGTGTGTGTGTGTGTGAGTGTGTGTGTGTGTGTGTGTGTGTGAGTGTGTGTGTTAGTGTGTGTGTGGTGTTGTGAGTGTGTGTGTTGTGTGAGTGTGTGTGAGTGTGTGTGTGTGAGTGTGTGTGTGTGAGTGTGTGTGTGTGGTGTGGAGTGTGTGTGTGTGTGTGTGTGGTGAGTGTGTGTGAGTGTGTGTGTGAGTGTGTGTGTGTGTGAGTGTGTGTGTGTGTGTGTGAGTGTGTGTGTGAGTGTGTGGGTGTGTGTGTGTGTGTGGGTGGTGTGTGTGAGTGTGTGTGTGTGTGTGTGTGGGTGTGTGTGTGTGTGTGAGTGTGTGTGAGTGTGTGTGTGTGTGTGTGAGTGTGTGTGTGGTGTGTGGTGGTGTGTGAGTGTGTGTGTGTGTGTGAGTGTGTGTGTGAGTGTGTGTGTGTGTGTGTGAGTGTGTGTGTGTGTGAGTGTGTGTGAGTGTGTGTGTGTGAGTGTGTGTGAGTGTGTTCTCCACATTAAACTTAATTATGACCCCCCCTCCTGACCTCTGACCCCCTCTCACATGTGTGTGTGTGTGTGTGTGTGTGTGTGTGTGTGTGTGTCCTCCTGTTACCGTGGAAACGAGGCGAGACAGCACCTGTCTGTCTGCAGGGGGGGGTTGTCCATCAGGCTTTTATTGTGAAGGGACAACAATTTAACTACTAAGTTACCAAAAAGATAATAAAGGGAAATTAGAAATGAATAAGAGGTGAGGTACATTCATAAAATGAATTAAGTATTTTATTTCGATTTGTTTGACTTTTATTTCATTTTATTATTTCTTTATCCTTATTTCATCAGTTTTTAATTTCTTTATTTACTTTATTTTGATGATATTGTACTTGATATGAACTCAACAGACAGGTGCTGCCCCCTGCTGGGCTGGATCTGCTACTCTCTCTCATTATGTTTTCTGCTGTTCCCCCCAGCCCCCCCAGAGTTCTCGCAGTGGCCGCAGTCCCTCTCCAGGCCTGGGGGGGCAGCGCTAGTTCAGCTCTCCGCCTCTGGAGAACCACAGCCTCACATCATCTGGCTAAAGAACGGGAAGCTGCTGAGTCAGAGCGGGACCGTGAGGCTGAGCAACGGGAACACGTGAGACACACACACACACACACACACACATTAGTAAAGCGCTGTAAAAATCTAATGTATTGTTGTTATACTCTAACCTCCTTCCCCCAGGACCCTGTCCATCACTCAGATCTCCCCTGAAGACGAGGCCATCTATCAGTGCATCGCGGAGAACAGCGCGGGCTCCAACCAGGCCAGCGCCCGCCTGTCCATCACCTGTCCATCCTACAGGCCCTGACCCCCCCCTCTCCATCAGTCTACAGGGCCCTGATCTCTCCATCAGCCTACAGGGACTACAGGATCCTGATCTCTCCGGAGCCCCCGCTCCCCCCTCAGGTCTGCAGGCTGAGGCCCTCGCTCCCAGCAGCCTGACGCTCAGCTGGGAGCGCCCCCCCGAGAGAGAGCTGCACATCATCGGATACGTGCTGCACGTCCGCCGGCTGGGGGTGAGAGTCTGATTTATAGGGTCTGAGACCAGAGATCAGTGAAGACCGCGAGCGCAACACTGCCAACCACACACAGAGAACAGGGAAAAGGACGGGCGAAAAGCACAGAAACACACACCACAACACGGGGGACACATGTGCACACACACACGGCCCACGTCACACAATTCAATATTGATATCAATAGGATTATTAGGGTATGAGACCAGAGGTATTATGGGGTATCATCATATGCCGTTGCCGTGGCGACAGATCACTTGCCATCAAACATGATGTTGCTGTAACTCCTTTAGATATTGTCTGATCGGACAGAAACTTCCCACGTTTGCCAACGGCCGAGTCCTCAAAACACTTTTTCGGCAGACATCGTCGTGCGGACGACCGCTCATTGCTGCGCGCAGCTTTAATGATTTATTATCTTTGATTTATTATTTATATGTAAACAGTGTTACTGGAGTCTCCCCTCAGAGCCCGACAGTGCTGAGCTGCAGGAGGCCGTCAGTAAAAACACCTTCAGCCACGACGTCCAGCACCTGGAGCCAGCACCACCTACTCCGTCTACCTGAAGCCTACTCCACCCAGGGGGGCAGCCGGCAGTCCAGCACCATCACCTGCACCACGCAGGGGGGCGGTACCTATTGTTTCATACACTCCACCTTAAATAGTGTTACATACAGTCCACCTTAAATACAGTCCACCTTAAATACAGTCCACCTTAACTACAGCCACCCTAACTACAGCCCACCCTAACTACAGTCCGCTTAACTACAGTCACCCTAACTACAGTACACCCTAACTACAGTCCACCCTAACTACAGCCCACCCTAACTACAGCCCACCCTAACTAGAGTCCACCCTAACTACAGCCCACCCTAACTACAGCCCAGCCCACCCTAACTAGAGTCCACCCTAACTACAGCCCACCCTAACTACAGCCCAGCCCACCCTAACTAGTCCACCCTAACTACAGTCCACCCTAACTAGAGTCCACCCTAACTACAGCCCACCTTAACTACAGTCCACCCTAACTACAGCCCACCCTAACTACAGTCCACCCTAACTACAGTCCCCTAACTACAGTCCACCCTAACTACAGCCCACCCTAACTACAGCCCCCCTAACTACAGTCCACCCTAACTACAGCCCACCTAACTACAGTCCACCCTAACTACAGTCCCACCTTAACTACAGTCCACCCTAACTACAGTCCACCCTTAACTACAGTCCACCCTAACTACAGTCCACCTTAACTACAGTCCACCCTAACTACAGTCCCCTTAACTACAGTCCACCCCTAACTACAGTCCACCCTAACTACAGCCCACCTTAACTACAGTCCACCCTAACTACAGTACCCCTAACTACAGTCCACCCTAACTACAGTTCCACCCTAAATACAGTAACACCCTAACTAGAGTCCACCCTAACTACAGCCCACCTTAACTACAGTCCACCCTAACTACAGCCCACCCTAACTACAGTCCACCCTAACTACAGCCCACCCTAACTACAGCCCACCCTAAATATAGCCCACCTTAACTACAGCCCACCTTAACTACAGTCCACCCTAAATATAGTACACCCTAACTACAGTCCACCCTAACTACAGCCCACCTTAACTACAGTCCACCTAACTACAGTCCACCCTAAATACAATACACCCTAACTAGAGTCCACCCTAACTACAGTCCACCCTAATACAGCCCACCCTAACTACAGCCCACCTTAACTACAGCCCACCTTAACTACAGTCCACCCTAAATATAGTAACCCTAACTACAGCCCACCTTAACTACAGTCCACCCTAACTACAGTCCACCCTAACTACAGTCCACCTTAACTACAGTACCCTAACTAGAGTCCACCCTAAATACAGCCACCTAACTACAGTCCACCCTAAATACAGCCAACCTAACTACAGTCCACCCTAACTACAGCCACCCTAACTACAGCCACCTAACTACAGTCCACCCTAACTACAGTCCACCCAAATACGTAAAAACCCTAACTACAGTCCACCCTAACTACAGTCCACCCTAACTACAGCCAACCCTAACTACAGTCCACCCTAACTACGCCACCCTAACTACATAACCCCCTAACTACAGTCCACCCTAAATACAGTCCCCCTACACCCTAATACAGTCCACCCTAATACAGTACACCCTAAATACAGTACACCCTAACTAGAGTCCACCCTAACTACAGCCCACCTAACTACAGTCCACCCTAACTACAGCCCACCCTTAACTACAGCCCACCCTAAACTACAGTCCACCCTAACTACAGCCCACCCTAACTACAGCCCACCCTAAATTACACCTAACTACAGTCCACCTAACTACAGCCCACCCTAAATAGTACACCCTAACTAAGTCCACCCTAACTACAACCCACCTTAACTACAGTCCACCTAACTACAGTCCACCCTAAATACAATCACCCTAACTACAGAGCCACACCCTAACTACAGTCCACCCTAAATATAGCCCACCCTAACTACAGCCCACCTTAACTACAGCCCACCTAATATAGTCCACCCTAATATAGTCCACCCTAACTACAGCCCACCTTAACTACAGTCCAAACTACAGTCCACCCTAAATACAATACACCCTAACTAGAGTCCACCCTAACTACAGTCCACCCTAAATAGACAGCACCCTAACTACAGCCCACCTTAACTACAGCCACCTTAACTACAGTCCACCCAAATATAGTACACCCTAACTACAGCCCACCTAATCAGCCACCCTAACTACAGTCCACCCTAACTACAGTCCACCTTAACTACAGTACACCCTAACTAGAGTCCACCCTAAATACAGCCCACCTTAACTACAGTACACCCTAACTACAGTCCACCCTAAATACAGCCAACCCTAACTACAGTCCACCCTAACTACAGCCCACCCTAACTACAGCCCACCTTAACTACAGTCCACCCTAACTACAGTCCACCCTAAATACAGTACACCCTAACTACAGTCCACCCTAACTACAGTCCACCCTAACTACAGCCAACCCTAACTACAGTCCACCCTAACTACAGACAACCCTAACTACAGTCCACCCTAACTACAGTCCACCCTAAATACAGTCCACCCTAACTACAGTCCACCCTAAATACAGTACACCCTAACTACAGTCCACCCTAACTACAGTCCACCCTAACTACAGCCAACCCTAACTACAGTCCACCCTAAATACAGTCCACCCTAAATACAGTACACCCTAACTACAGTCCACCCTAACTACAGTCCACCCTAAATACAGTACACCCTAACTACAGTCCACCCTAACTACAGTCCACCCTAACTACAGCCCACCCTAAATACAGTCCACCCTAAATACAGTCCACCCTAACTACAGCCCACCCTAACTACAGTCCACCCTAAACTACAGCCCACCTAAATACAGTCCACCTAAATATAGTCACCCTAACTACAGCCCACCTTAACTACAGTCCACCCTAAATACAGTCCACCCTAACTACAGTCCACCTAACTACAGCCACCTCAACTGCCAGCCCACCTTAACTACAGTCCACCCTAAATACAGTCCACCCTAACTACAGTCCACCCTAAATACAGCCCACCCTAACTACAGCCCACCCTAAATACAGCTCACCCTAACCCCCTCTCTTCCACAGTTCCCAGTCCTCCCAGTTTCTCTTGAAGGTTCTGAACCAGACGGCCATTCAGGTGTTTGGAGCTGCCAGGTGAGCCAGGTAAGCTGGAAGGCTTCAGACTGGAGTACCGTGGGTCTCCAACCCAGAAGTGCAGGGGCAGGAGACCTTCCCAGCCACATCAACACACACACCTTATCTCACCTGGGTCAGTACACCTTATCACCTGCAGTATGCGAGCAGTTGATGCTAAGCTAACTGATCTCACCTGCAGTATGCTAGCAGTTGATGCTAAGCTAACCTGTGTTCTCCCTGCAGAGCGGTTAGCGGTGTATGAGATTCGGCTGCTCGCCTTCAACGGGAACGGAGACGGACCGTCCAACCAGCGCCTGGTGTCTCTGAGCGAGGGCAACGCTGCAGCAGGTAGGCTGACCTCTGAACTCTGTGTGTAATGTGGTTTATAATGTGTAATGTGTGTACTGTGTGTACTGAGCTGTGCACTGTGTGTACTCTGTGTACTAAGCTGTGTACTGTGTTTACTCTGTGTACTGTGTGTACTGAGCTGTGCACTGTGTGTACTCTGTGTACTGAACTGTGTTCTGTGTGTACTCTGCAGCGGGCTGTGAGTGCTCCTCTGGCTCCGCCCTGCTGGTGGGGGTTCACAGTGCGCTCGCCTGCGTGCTCTGCTGCCTGCTGCTGCTGGGATACAGACGCAGGTAACACGCACACACACGCACACACACACACACACACACACACACACACACACACCGTTTCTGTGGCTTCCAACCAAGAATGTGCTTAAAAAAAGTTAGAAATGATTGTGAGACAAAACACTTGCTGCCATTAATGACAGCAGATCTCACCTTCCTCTTCCTCCTCTTCTACCTCTTCTTCCTCTTCCTCCTCTTCCTCCTCTTCTTCCTCTTCTTCCTCTTCCTCCTCTTCTTCCTCAGTTTCCTCTGCAGGAAGTCAGCGGGCAGGGAGGCTCCGCCAACTCTGTGTGATGTCAAAGCAACTAAAGGATACACACCTGAGAGCATGGAGCTGAGCCAGGTAACACACACACACACACACATGAACACACACAGACACACACACACACACACAGACACACACACACACACAGGAACACACACAGACACACAAACACAGACACACACACACACAGAAACACACACACACACAAACACACACACACACACATACTAACTTCCTGTCTGCTCCGCCCACAGAGACCTGACTCCGCCCCCCCAGTGACGCTCATGGTGGAAACCGTTGAACCGGATCAGCCCGGCACCAGCACCGGATAACCCCCCCCCCAACCGGGCCTCCTCCTGACAGCCTTACTGCCACTTCAGCCTTTATGAGGACATCCGGAGAGCATCTGATACCAGAACCAGACCCAGAACCAGACCCAGAACCAGACCCTACCCAGAACCAGAACCTACCCAGAACCAGACCCAGAACCAGACCCAGAACCAGACCCAGAACCAGACCCAGAACCAGAACCTACCCAGAACCAAACCATAACTAGAACCAGACCCCTACCCACAACCAGACCCTACCCAGAACCAGACTCTACCCAGACCCCTCAGATGTCCTTTAGCTTTGATGCAATTAATTCCCACCTGGTTATGTTCTGGGTTTCTTGAGGTGCGGTTCATTAAGACCTGGTTCTGTTCTGAGTCCTTGAGGTGCGGTTCATTAAGACCTGGTTATGTTCTGGGTTTCTTGAGGGGCGGTTCATTAAGACCTGGTTCTGTTCTGGGTCCTTGAGGTGCGGTTCATTTAGACCTGGTTCTGTTCTGGGTCCTTGAGGTGTGGTTCATTTAGACCTGGTTCTGTTCTGGGTCCTTGAGGTGTGGTTCATTTAGACCTGGTTCTGTTCTGGGTCCTTGAGGTGTGGTTCATTAAGACCTGGTTCTGTTCTGGGTCCTTGAGGTGTGGTTCATTTAGACCTGGTTCTGTTCTGGGTCCTTGAGGTGTGGTTCATTAAGACCTGGTTCTGTTCCAGGTCCAGTCTCTGGGTTGGAGCCTGCCCTCTGGTGTCAGATGCCGGATGCTTCCTGTTGAAACCAAAACATTTGTCTTTAGTTTGATCTCCCCACCGATTCGACAAGGCCTTCCTCCGGTCTGACGGAGACCCCGTCCTCCGAGGGGGATTCAAGTCTCCCGTCAGCCGGTGATGCGGAGGACTTCCTCTGCGCTGCTTTAACCTTTCAGTGTTTGTGTAGTGTTCGTCTGTCTCACGAGTTCGCCTCAGGTCAGGAGGAACCCCCCCCCCCCCCATCCAAAGAGAGCTAACGTCTAAACCGTTAGCCTCCCACTGCTAACGCTAAGCTACCTCAGAACCAAAAGCCTCCTCCGGGGCAGCTTGCCATTTTCTTGTGTGCCAATGCCAATGTGCTAACCCATAATGTTGATGATCCCTCCGTCCTGAGAGGGAAGATACCCTAGTTCCTACTTCCTGTCTGTCACTTCCTGTCTGTCACTTCCTGCAGGTGCGCGGCTCGTCAGCCATGTTTAAATAATGTTTTATTCTGAAAGAACTTCCTGTAGATAAACAGCAGCTTCCTGTAGATAAACAGCAGCTTCCTGTACATGAACAGCACTTCCTGTACATGAACAGCAGCTTCCTGTAGATAAACAGCAGCTTCCTGTACATGAACAGCAGCTTCCTGTAGATAAACAGCAGCTTCCTGTAGATAAACAGCAGCTTCCTGTACATGAACAGCAGCTTCCTGTGCATGAACAGCAGCTTCCTGTGCATGAACAGCAGCTTCCTGTACATGAACAGCAGCTTCCTGTACATGAACAGCACTTCCTGTACATGAACAGCACTTCCTGTAGATAAACAGCAGCTTCCTGTAGATAAACAGCAGCTTCCTGTGCATGAACAGCAGCTTCCTGTACATGAACAGCACTTCCTGTAGATAAACAGCAGCTTCCTGTACATGAACAGCACTTCCTGTAGATAAACAGCAGCTTCCTGTACATGAACAGCAGCTTCCTGTGCATGAACAGCACTTCCTGTAGATAAACAGCAGCTTCCTGTGCATGAACAGCAGCTTCCTGTACATGAACAGCAGCTTCCTGTACATGAACAGCAGCTTCCTGTACATGAACAGCAGCTTCCTGTAGATAAACAGCAGCTTCCTGTGCATGAACAGCAGCTTCCTGTACATGAACAGCAGCTTCCTGTACATGAACAGCACTTCCTGTACATGAACAGCAGCTTCCTGTACATGAACAGCACTTCCTGTGCATGAACAGCAGCTTCCTGTACATGAACAGCAGCTTCCTGTACATGAACAGCACTTCCTGTGCATGAACAGCAGCTTCCTGTACATGAACAGCACTTCCTGTACATGAACAGCACTTCCTGTGCATGAACAGCAGCTTCCTGTACATGAACAGCACTTCCTGTACATGAACAGCACTTCCTGTACATGAACAGCACTTCCTGTAGTTTCAGCCAAAACGTCCTCATATTCTTTCAAACGAGCTGAAGGACGTCCAAAGAGAAAAACGTCTCCTGCTCAAACTGCTTGCTCCAGAGTCGAAGAACGAACAAACCAAAATAGATTCTCACATTTGGAGGATATATTTTTATATGTTGTAACATGAAGAGTTTAAAACAGCCAAATAACTAAAGACAGAAACTCTCTGACCAAAATACTGTTTCAATGTTCCCTCAGTTCCTTTTCAGCTTGTGGTTTAATGTCTTTACTGAGACCCCAGACCCCACAGCCCTGTAGACCTGATCTGTCCTCTGACTCCAACTGTTCAGTCCGTTTGTTGAACACAATTGAGTCTGACTTTAATGATCACGTTTGTACCATCGGGTTAAGTCGAGTCTTGTTGAGTCTTGTTGAGTCTCGTTGAGTCTCGCTGAGTCTCGTTGAGTCCTGTCGGGTTAAATAGAGTCTCGTTGAGTCTCGCTGAGTCTCGCTGAGTCTCGTTGAGTCCTGTCGGGTTAAATAGAGTCTTGTTGAGTCTCGCTGAGTCTCGCTGAGTCTCGTTGAGTCCTGTCGGGTTAAATAGAGTCTTGTTGAGTCTCGCTGAGTCTCGCTGAGTCTCGTTGAGTCTCGCTGAGTCTCGTTGAGTCTCGTTGAGTATCGTTGAGTCCTGTCCGGTCTCATGCGTCTCAGGTCGCTGTGGGGTAGGGGTGTTTCTGAAATGAAAATTGTCGGCTGTTCTTTTTCTAGAACTTTCTTCTTTGGTTTCATTCTTATTTTAAGAGGAATCTGCCAAAATAAAAGCCAGTGAAGAAGAGATTTAAATGTAATTCCTATAATATTTTGATTATGAACTTTGTTTTTCTTGTTTCTGATTCTTTCGTTAGTTGGAAGATGTATAATGTGTGTAGTATGAATATGTCGGAGTCCCTGAATAAGCCATATTTAATAATAAGCTGAGTTTAATAAAGCCATGTCCTCCACAGATAAAAAGCATTGTTAGTATAAATGGAGACTTCCTGTCGGCGCTGTAGACGTAGAGAAGTAGACGAAGGCTAGCACCAATGAGAAGAGCTTTAACCTTTTGATGATGTTTCTTTAAAACCTTTATTTCATTAATGTGTCCTTTCAAAATAAAAGCATCCCCAAGCTTTACACTGCTTTAGAGAACAGACCTGAAGAAGATTAGACGCTTCAACGAGTTCTTCTTCTGTGGTGTTGAATGTTTCACCGTCTGTCTGATGTTTGAAATGAAACCAAATAAAACTGAATTTCAATAGTTTTTCACACGTTTATTCTTTCTTTCAGTTTTTCCATTTGTTCCAAGACTGTATTATTTGACTGTTTATACGAACCGTTTGTTCTTCCCCCCAATAACACACAGACATATTAAGGGTTCGAATACATTGATTTCTTCATGATTTGAAAGTAATGAAGAGAACATTTCTATGTTGACAGAAGACGTCTTATTTCATACATTAACAGATTTAAATTAATAGATAACAATAAAGGGTATTTCAGATGGTGACTGAACACTGAAGCTTCCCATTGGCTGACCACATGTGGCCCCGCCCAGGTGAGGGGTTAGAGGTCAGTAAACAGGAAGTGAAGAACCTCTGGGGGGGGGGGGGCGTCTCACAGATTCCCTTTGAGATGGTTGATTGGCTGTGAGTCTGCGGGCTGGTTATCTCCTGTGCTCTGATTGGCTGTGAGTCTGCGGGCTGGTTATATCCTGTGCTCTGATTGGCTGAGAGTCTGCGGGCTGGTTATATCCTGTGCTCTGATTGGCTGAGAGTCTGCGGGCTGGTTATCTCCTGTGCTCCGATTGGCTGTGAGTCTGCGGGCTGGTTATATCCTGTGCTCCGATTGGCTGAGAGTCTGCGGGCTGGTTATATCCTGTGCTCTGATTGGCTGAGAGTCTGCGGGCTGGTTATATCCTGTGCTCTGATTGGCTGAGTGTCTGCGGGCTGGTTATATCCTGTGCTCTGATTGGCTGAGAGTCTGCGGGCTGGTTATCTCCTGTGCTCTGATTGGCTGTCAGGCGGCGGCAGCAGGCGTGAAGGTCGGCCCTGAATGAGGGCGTGAAGAAGCCGTAGATCACCGGGTCGCAGCAGGTGTTCAGGTGTCCGAACAGGAACAGGAAGTGGTGCAGGTAGTCCGGCAGCAGGCCCAGCATGGCGGGCTGGAACCAGTACCAGAGCCCCAGTAGGTAGTAAGGCGTCCAGCACACTACGAAGGACAGCACGATCACCACCGTCATCTTCAGAGTCTTCATCCGCGCCTTCGGGATCAGATCGGTGCCGCTGCGCCGCAGGTACGACTCCCCCGCTGCGAGGGGAGAAACAAGGGGGAGAAACTGAAGCTGTGAGGAGAAACTGAAGCTGTGAGGAGAAACTGAAGCTGTGTCACATGACCAGCGTGCTCAGGTGTGTGTGTGTGTGTGTGAGTGTGTACCTGCGTTCCTCAGGTGTGTGTGGTGGATGTGTGTGTGAGTGTGTACCTGCGTTCCTCAGGTGTGTGTGGTGGATGTGTGTGTGAGTGTGTACCTGCGTTCCTCAGGTGTGTGTGGTGCATGTGTGTGTGTGTGTGTGAGTGTGTGCCTGCGTTCCTCAGGTGTGTGTGGTGGATGTGTGTGTGTGTACCTGCATTCCTCAGGTGTGTGTGGTGGATGTGTGTGTGTGTGTGTGTGTGAGTGTACCTGCATTCCTCAGGTGTGTGTGGTGGATGTGTGTGTGTGTACCTGCATTCCTCAGGTGTGTGTGGTGGATCTGTGTGTGTTGTGTGTGTGTGTGTACCTGCGTTCCTCAGGTGTGTGTGGTGGATGTGTGTGTGTGTTTACCTGCATTCCTCAGGTGTGTGTGGTGGATGTGTGCATGTGTGTGTGTGTGTACCTGCATTCCTCAGGTGTGTGTGGTGCATGGGTGTGTGTGTGTGTGTACCTGCGTTCCTCAGGTGTGTGTGGTGCATGTGTGTGTGTGTGTGTACCTGCGTTCCTCAGGTGTGTGTGGTGGATGTGTGTTTGTGTGTGTGTACCTGCGTTCCTCAGGTGTGTGTGGTGGATGTGTGTGTGTGTGTGTACCTGCGTTCCTCAGGTGTGTGTGGTGGATGTGTGTGTGTGTGTGTACCTGCATTCCTCAGGTGTGTGTGGTGGATGTGTGTGTGTGTGTGTACCTGCGTTCCTCAGGTGTGTGTGGTGGATGTGCAGCAGGATGCGGCTGTAGCAGCAGCTCATCACCAGCAGGGGGATCAGGTACAGAGTGATGAAGTGCAGCATGTTGTACAGGGTTTCCTGCCAGCGTTGCAGGAAGCTGCCGTGAGACGCACACTGAGAGAAGCCCTGCGTCTCACCTGTCTGCACCCGCACCACCCGGAACAGGAACAGCTGGGGGGGACAGGAGGACAGGTGGACAGGTGTTACAGGAGGACAGGTGGAAAGGTGGACAGGTGTTACATGAGGACAGGTTTTACATGAGGACAGGTGGACAGGTGAACAGGAGGACAGGTGGACAGGTGTTACGGGTGGACAGGTGTTACAGGAGGACAGGTGGACAGGAGGACAGGTGGACAGGTGTTACAGGTGTACAAGTGTTACAGGTGTTACAGGAGGACAGGTGTTACAGGAGGACAGGTGTTACAGGAGGACATGTGTTACAGGAGGACAGGTGTTACAGGAGGAGAGGACAGGTGTTACAGGAGGACAGGTGTTACAGGAGGACAGGTGTTACAGGTGTTACAGGAGGAGAGGACAGGTGTTACAGAAGGACAGATGTTACAGGAGGACAGGTGTTACAGGAGGACATGTGTTACAGGAGGACAGGTGTTACAGCAGGACAGGTGTTACAGGAGTACAGGTGTTACAGGAGGACAGATGTTACAGGAGGACAGGTGTTACAGGAGGACAGGTGTTACAGGAGGACAGGTGGACAGGTGTTACAGGTGTACAAGTGTTACAGGTGTTACAGGAGGACAGGTGTTACAGGAGGACAGGTGTTACAGGAGGACAGGAGGACAGGTGTTACAGGAGGACATGTGTTACAGGAGGACAGGTGTTACAGGAGGAGAGGACAGGTGTTACAGGAGGACAGGTGTTACAGGAGGACAGGTGTTACAGGAGGAGAGGACAGGTGTTACAGGAGGACAGGTGTTACAGGAGGACATGTGTTACAGGAGGACAGGTGTTACAGGAGGACATGTGTTACAGGAGGACAGGTGTTACAGCAGGACAGGTGTTACAGGAGAACAGGTGTTACAGGAGGACAGGTGTTACAGGAGGACAGATGTTACAGGAGGACAGATGTTACAGGAGGACAAATGTTACAGGAGGAAAGGTGTTACAGGAGGACAGGTGTTACAGGAGGACAGATGTTACAGGAGGACAGATGTTACAGGAGGACATGTGTTACAGGAGGACAGGTGTTACAGGTGTTACAGGAGGACGGGTGTTACAGGAGGACAGATGTTACAGGAGGACGGGTGTTACAGGAGGACAGGTGTTACAGGAGGACAGGTGTTACAGGAGGACAGATGTTACAGGAGGACGGGTGTTACAGGAGGACAGATGTTACAGGAGGACGGGTGTTACAGGAGGACAGATGTTACAGGAGGACGGTGTTACAGGAGGACAGATGTTACAGGAGGACGGGTGTTACAGGAGGACAGGTGTTACAGGAGGACAGGTGTTACAGGAGACAGATGTTACAGAGGACGGTGATACAGGAGGACAGATGTTACAGGAGGACGGGTGTTACAGGAGGACAGGTGTTACAGGAGGACGGGTGTTACAGGATGACAGGTGTTACAGGAGGACAGGTGTTACAGGAGGACATGTGTTACAGGAGGACAGGTGTTACAGGAGGACAGGTGTTACAGGAGGACAGGTGTTACAGGAGGAGAGGACAGGTGTTACAGGAGGACAGGTGTTACAGGTGTTACAGGAGGACAGTTGTTACAGGAGGACAGGTGTTACAGAAGGACAGGTGTTACAGGAGGTCAGGTGTTACAGGAGGACAGGTGTTACAGGTGTTACAGGTGGACAGGTGTTACAGGAGGACAGGTGTTACAGGTGTTACAGGAGGACAGGTGTTACAGGAGGAGAGGACAGGTATTACAGGAGGACAGGTGTTACAGGTGTTACAGGAGGAGAGGACAGGTGTTACAGGAGGACATGTGTTACAGGAGGACAGGTGTTACAGGAGGACATGTGTTACAGGAGGACAGGTGTTACAGGAGGACAGGTGTTACAGCAGGACAGGTGTTACAGGAGGACAGGTGTTACAGGAGGACAGTTGTTATAGGAGGACAGGTGTTACAGGAGGACAGGTGTTACAGGAGGACAGGTGTTACAGGAGGACAGTTGTTATAGGAGGACAGGTGTTACAGGAGGACAGGTGTTACAGGAGGTCAGGTGTTACAGGAGGACAGGTGTTACAGGAGGACAGCTGTTACAGGAGGACAGGTGTTACAGGTGTTACAGGAGGACAGGTGTTACAGGAGGACAGGTGTTACAGGTGTTACAGGAGGACAGGTGTTACAGGAGGACAGGTGTTACAGGAGGACAGGTGTTACAGGAGGACAGGTGTTACAGGAGGACAGGTGTTACAGGAGGACAGGTGTTACAGGAGGACAGGTGTTACAGGTCCTACAGGAGGACGGGTGTTACAGGAGGACAGGTTTTACAGGACGACAGGTGTTACAGGTGGACAGGTGTTACAGGAGGACAGGTGTTACAGGTGGACAGGTGTTACAGGAGGACAGGTGTTACAGTTGTTACAGGAGGACAGGTGTTACAGGTTTTACAGGAGGACAGGTGTTACAGGTGTTACAGGAGGACAGGTGTTACAGGAGGACAGGGTTACAGGAGGACAGGTGTTACAGTTGTTACAGGAGGACAGGTGTTCAGTGTTACAGGAGGACAGGTGTTACAGGAGGACAGGTTTACAGGAGGACAGGTGTTACAGGTCCTACAGGAGGACGGGTGTTACAGGAGGACAGGTTTTACAGGACGACAGGTGTTACAGGTGGACAGTGTTACAGGAGGACAGGTGTTCAGGTGGACAGGTGTTACAGGAGGACAGGTGTTACAGTTGTTACAGGAGGACAGGTGTTACAGGTTTTACAGGAGGACAGGTGTTACAGGTGTTACAGGAGGACAGGTGTTACAGGAGGACAGGTGTTACAGGAGGACAGGTGTTACAGTTGTTACAGGAGGACAGGTGTTACAGGAGGACAGGTGTTACAGGAGGACAGGTGTATATTTATTATTGTGTATATGTACCTGCAGTGTGTCTCTGCTGCTACACACAGCCTGTTCCCAGATTAGCATTGTTAGCATTCCTTATAGAAACCAAGGGGAGCCGTTAGCCCGAGCTAACAGCAGGAGGTCTAATCCTGAGACATTCCTGCAGGGTTTAAGCTCCGTCTCTGAGCTGAGTTAGCGTAGCTGCTAGCCCTCGCTCTGACCCTACAGCCACCGACACACTGCTGAACGACCTTAAGATTCATTTATACAACCACACTGAGGCTGTGACATTACAGCTCTCCTATCAGGCTGTCTTTAGGCAGATGTCTCAGATATAAAGACATGTCTCTGAAGTGTCCTGCTCCAAACCCCAAACAGATCCTTGTAGCCTCGTCCCCCTCTCTTCCAGCTGTTACTAAAGACATGTCTCTGAAGTGTCCTGCTCCAAACCCCAAACAGATCCTTGTAGCCCCCCCCCTCTCTTCCAGCTGTTACTAAAGACATGTCTCTGAAGTGTCCTGATCCAAACCCCAAACAGATCCTTGTAGCCCCCCCCCCCTCTCTTCCAGCTGTTACTAAAGACATGTCTCTGAAGTGTCCTGCTCCAAACCCCAAACAGATCCTTGTAGCCCCCCCCCCTCTCTTCCAGCTGTTACTAAGGACATGTCTCTGAAGTGTCCTGCTCCAAACCCCAAACAGATCCTTGTAGCCCCCCCCCCCTCTTCCAGCTGTTACTAAAGACATGTCTCTGAAGTGTCCTGCTCCAAACCCCAAACAGATCCTTGTAGCCCCCCCCCCTCTCTTCCAGCTGTTACTAAAGACATGTCTCTGAAGTGTCCTGCTCCAAACCCCAAACAGATCCTTGTAGCCCCCCCCCCCTCTCTTCCAGCTGTTACTAAAGACATGTCTCTGAAGTGTCCTGCTCCAAACCCCAAACAGATCCTTGTAGCCCCCCCCCCCTCTCTTCCAGCTGTTACTAAAGACATGTCTCTGAAGTGTCCTGCTCCAAACCCCAAACAGATCCTTGTAGCCTCGTCCCCCTCTCTTCCAGCTGTTACTAAAGACATGTCTCTGAAGTGTCCTGCTCCAAACCCCAAACAGATCCTTGTAGCCCCCCCCCCCTCTCTCCCAGCTGTTACTAAAGAGCTGACTCTGGGTCTGTAGCTTAGAGAGAGAGTAGATCTCATCAGGAGAACTCTCCAGCAGAAACTCAGCTAAATGCTGCCGTGATGAACTCCATATCATGTTCCAAACCACATCAAGGATTCTCTCTGAAACAGCATGGAGCTCAAACTCTCTCTCTCTCTCAGGTTTACCACGAGGTGAGTTCCTTTTGATTTCCTGCTTCTTCACACATTCTCTCTCCAGTACAGGTTAGCTCTGAGTGTTAGCATGCTAATGTAAACACAGACCATATTACTTCCAGAACACGCCTCATTGTTTCTGACAGCAACGTTTCAGCGTACCTGCGGGGCGGCCAGCAGCAGACTGAGGCTCCAGGCCAGCAGCAGCATGCGGCGGTTCCTCCGGTGCGCGCTCAGGTCCAGCGGCTGCAGGATGGCGTGCTGCCGGTCCAGGCTGATGGCCACCAGCACGAAGGCGGAGGCGTGCATGGCGAACAGCTTCAGGAAGGAGAGCGTCTTGCAGAGCGCCTCGCCGCCGTACCACTGCACCGTCACGTTCCACACGGCGTCCAGAGGCATCACCACGAAGGTCATCATGAGGTCAGCGCCCGCCAGGCTGAGCATCAGAGGGCGCAGGTGAGAGGCGAGGCGTCCCTGGCCCCGCCCCCCGGCCATGAGGCCCCGCCCCCTGCCTATGAAGCCCTGCCCCCCCCTCCACACACTCAGCAGCAGAGCCACGTTACTCACCGCCGCAAACAGGAACAGCAGCGCCGTGGCAATGACTCGAAGCTGAGCCGCCAGCGTGAAGCTGGGGAACAGATGGGGCGGGGCCTCAGAGGCAAGGGGCGGGGCCTCAGGGCCGGGTAGCGGGACCTCAGAGCCGGGGGGCGGGGTCAGGGACGACCAGTTACCTGACATCCTGTTGACAGAAGAAGAGGGACAGGAAGTGATCACAGCTGCATTCAGGACTCAAACAGACCATCAGCTCTTATAGTGAAAGAGACTTGCTGTCTGGAGATCTAAAGGCTCGTTAAGAGAACCTGGGCATTACCATGGGAACTGATTCACACCGACCAATGGGGAGTCAGCTCTCTAACCAAGTTTACATTCTTTACACACACACACACACACACACACACACACACACACACACAGCTGGTCTGGATCAGAACCTGGTCTGGATCAGAACCCGGTCTGGATCGACCCTCCTAACGCTGGAAGATGACTCAGAGTTTTGTGATGTGACTCCAGACGGCTCAGGGACCTCACCTGTTCTCAGGTGGTCTGTGAGACCAGGAGAGACCAGGACCAGCTGAACCCAGAGAGGCTTTTATTGTGAAAGGGTCTGTGTGTGTGTGTGTGTGTGTGTCTGTTAGTGTGTGTGTGTGTGTGTGTGTGTGTGTGTGTGTGTGTGTGTGCTTATCTGTGTGTGTGGGCTTTTATTGTGAAAGGGTCTGTGTTCCTACCTGATCAGCTCCTCGGGTCCGGATCCTCTGCTCTGCTCATGTTCTGCTGAGGTAAACCAAACAGAACCAGGTCCAACAACAGAACCAGGTCCAACAACAGAACCAGGTCCAACAAACAGAACCAGGTCCAACAAACAGAACCAGGTCCAACAACAGAACCAGGTCCAACAAACAGAACCAGGTCCAACAACAGAACCAGGTCCAACAACAGAACCAGGTCCAACAAACAAAACCAGGTCCAACAAAAAAAACCAGGTCCAACAACAGAACCAGGTCCAACAAACAGAACCAGGTCCAACAACAGAACCAGGTCCAACAAACAAAACCAGGTCCAACAACAGAACCAGGTCCAACAAACAAAACCAGGTCCAACAAAAAAAACCAGGTCCAACAACAGAACCAGGATCAGCTTCCAGTCGCAGCAGCAGCTTCTGAAGACTGAGAGAAACCTTCAGACTACAGCTCAGGGAGGCGGAGCTACCCCCCCCCCCCCCCCACACACACACACACACACACACACACACACACACACACATACACACACACACACACACACACACACACACACACACACACATACACACACACATACACACACACACACACACATACACACACACACACACATACACACACATACACACACACACACACAGTCTCACCCCCCAGACACACACACACACACACATACACACACACACACACACACATACACACACATACACACACACACAGTCTCACCCCCCAGACACACACACACACACATACACACACACACACACACCAACACAGTCTCACTCCCTGAAGGTCAGAGTCCACCAGAGAGGGGTCCAGCAGACCCCTCTCTGGTGGACTCCATGCAGGGCCAGTCCTCTCACTGACTGTGAAAAAGAGGGAATGCACTTATTTTACACATGTGCCATAAGATGCTTGTACGGTGGTGATGAAGGCGATGTACTCCCTCTGTGGGCTGTAATAATATGTGAGACCTTGATGTGAAGTTAAGATCTTTGATAAGCTTTAGGTATTTAATTTCACACGTGTACAAAAGTATAGCTTAAAGTGCCAGTGAAGTGCATTTTTTTGCGCCAAAGTGAAATGGCAGTTTCATTTCTTACATATAATTGTACCTGTTCATGGCTAAAATAATTTTTTAGGAAGTGCGAGGGACGAGATAAACATCGCAAATTTTTCAGAGTCTGAGCCTACCGCTGCTGCAGACGATAGCGGCTGTGACGTCACAAGATGGGCCCAGTTGTGATTGTAAACATGGCGGAGACTTCGGAAAGTGATACTGGTGCGAGAGAAATGAGTGATTTTGACAGCTTTTCGGACAGGATAGATGAGGAAAGTGGCCATGGAAGTCAATTTAGTTGAGGACAATATTTTGTCATAGATCTAGAGTAGATCTACACACAGGATTGGCCGTCACCTGATCATACATTCATCTGTTCATAGCATGATGCAACATTCATGTTCACATGCAGTGTTGTGCTAGTTACTGAAAACCAGTAACTAGTTACAATTACTAGTTACTTCACTACTTACACCAAAAAGTAATGCGTTACTGTGAAAAGTAACTTTTTAGTTACTTAAAAAAGGGCACCCATTAATGCCCTTATACTGTAGCCTTCATTTCAGTACTGTTATTGCATCGGAGAATAATACAACCTGTTGATCAACTTGACATGCATTTGCATCACTGAACTCTGCTAAGCAATGTGGTCTATACAAACACAAACACAAAGATATGTTTCAAAGTGCCAATCCAGCCGCTGTTGCTTAGGTGGAGGTGGAGTGGCGTCGGATGAGTCTGGGTCTGTGGTCTTAGCTACTACTTCGCTACTAGCTTCGTCCCAGCATGTTTTTTGCAGATGTTTCAACAGATTTTAATTGCTGTTTTGGGCAGTCGATAGGATCTTTGACCCGCCAAGACACAACTTACATTTAACTAAAACGTTCTTTTCTTTGTGCTCGACAAAAGTGAAATAGTGAGAATATCTCCAGGCGGAGAAACTCGACTTGAGCTCTGCCGCCGCCATGATAGTCTTGTTAGTAACACAAACACAGTGGCGTTTATTTTTCATAAACAATCTACGAATCTACGAAACAATGACACCAGCCACTCACCTTCATCTTTTGGGAACAGAAACATCGCCACTTCGGCAGAATTGACATTACCACAGCCAGCGGCAATGCATCGCTTCCCGTGTGTTTTTTCCCTTTTTCTTCACTGTCGCCTCCATTGTCAGCTTTTCTCGATTGGCAATCACTTCCAGTCGACTGCGAAACACTTTCCAATCAAATACTCGCTCAAAAACGTTGGTAAATTCGACTTTGAAATAGAGACAAAATGAATGGTGGTGAATGTAAACACTTCGGCTTGGCCCATCTTCTGACGTCACGCAGTAGATCGCAAGCCACGCCCACGAAGGCGGAGGTCGACTGCGAATTTCCCAGCGGAAAATTCCAACTCGTCAAATTCGTTGCTATTCCAACATCTTTGATATGGGTTCCAATGGACAATTTTGGTCATTACTATACGTATTAGCATAAAAGATCATGCACCGTCGCACACTTCAGTGGGTCTTTAATTCAACTGATGAGTGCTATGTGAATAAATGTAAGCGATGTGATGCAAGTAGCTCTTGGCCACTTTCATTTTTTCAAAGTAGCTCTCAGATGAAGAAAGGTTGGAGACCCCTGCTCTAAGAATTACACCCTGGACGCAAGAATGGAGATCTTCAGGGGAGAAACCTCCGACAGAGCGCTCCAAATAAACAGCGACAAAAGTATCACCGTCCACGCCATCAACCTGAAATCGAGCAGTTTGCAGACCGCTCTGGTTCACCGATGAGTATCTCATCCCGCCTGCCTGAGATCCAGCGCACCACCCTCCCTGCAGAGATCGTCACCACAGACGTGACTGAGAGAAGCCCGTTCAAACTCGTCGACATGGAAAACAAGGTAAAGGTTGAAGGTTCGGTGGCCGAAACATTTTCACTTCGCCCTACCAGGTTCAACAGATCTGGGTGAAAACCGAGGAGGATTTGCGAAAGGTGACCGCCGAGCATCCTGTGGCGGTGCTCTTTGGTCACAGCTGCACCATCTACCACAACTGCACCTTGGGCAGCTGTTCAGCTCACTGCCTCCAGCCCAAAGCGACGAGCTGCAGTACTACATCCCTCCGTGTCTGGCTAAGGACGCTGAGAAGAAATCGTTTTACTTCTGTGGAAAAGCACAACTCTCCGCTGGTTGAAACCGCGGTAGCGCCATCTTCTACCGCCCGGGCCTGCTCATCAATCTCATCCCAGAGACGGACTTCGCCTCCTGTTATGTCGTCAACACCATCAGCAACACGGATGGCTACGCAGTGATCGTGGTCCACAAAGACCTCGCTGATGGTGTTCGTGTGAGAAATGATCCTTTGGAGAGTGCACTCTGGCAGGATTTGAAAGGGACGGACTTCCGCTCGGCTTCAGTTGCTCTGTCGACAGGCAAAAGCGCCATCTGGCACACCTCCTCAAAAATGGCCGTCTACTTTGTGGGAAATAAGGAAAACGCTCGGTTTGGGAACCCAGCAGCCATCCTCAGTCATATCCCAGGTATGAACATGAACCACATATTTACAGATATATCTCCACCTTCAAACTGAACATTACCAAGTGGGTGGAAACTCAACTTTACTCATGACGTTCTTGGGATAGGGTTATTTCATAGATGCTGCATGACAAATCAGTCATAAGATAATCTTTCTGTCAATCAAGTCCAGCCAAAAACATCAGCTCTTGTTTTCATTGTTTAGTCTAACTATGGATACATGGACAACAAACAGGTATCTCCTCTTATTTGTCGAGAGATGTTGGTTACTAGATTTCGTCAACAATATTGCATGTTGATATTGTCACCACTGTTGTTTAAAGAGGTTAAGTTATGGAGAAAGAGGTTGTTTAGGAACATATTGAGTCATAGTTATCACTTGCCTGCTTCTGATTTGAGTTTGTTCTGTTTCGTGCGACCTTCCAAACAGACTTCAGGGGTTGCGTCTTGTCTCCGGAGATCGTGAGGATCGGGACGAAGGCAGACGGCTGGCGGGAATCCCTGAAGAACTGCACAGACGACCAACTGGACCTGGTCAGCTTCCCCGAGACCATCCTCCAGACCCCAATCAACAGGCCAACACAGACAACCTGCAGGAGGTGTGGATCGGCATGCGCCGCAGCTCCATGTCCGGGGAGCGGTACTGGCTGAACGGGTCCACGGTCAAAGACACCAACTGGGAGGAAGGGGAGCCCGGCCCGGTGCATGGCGGCCAGTGTGCCATCATGAGTCTGGAGGGTGCCACGGAGGGTTTTTTATTCTTGGGTGGGGATTTTAATTGTACAGAAAATGCATCTTTAGATCGCAACCATGCAGAGCCGCATCCAGCGTCCCAGCATGCTCTGAGGCAGCTGGTCCACTCCCACGGCCTGCTGGATGTATGGAGAAGGATGCACGCAGACAACAGGCAGTACACCTGGTCCCACATCAGAGAGAATATGATTTCATCAGCTAGATTAGATCGTTTTTATTGTTTTAAGCATCATTTTAACACTTTTAAAATGTGCAGCATATCACCTGCTGGTTTTACGGATCACTCTTTGCTTTTATGTAATGTTTTTGCATTGTAAGTGCATATTGGCATTTTAACTCGGTTTTAACATTTGATAAACATTTTAAAGAGGCCCTTATTTATTTCTGGAGTGTTTAGGCAGAGGAAGGGAGATTTTAGCAGTCTTAGGCAGTGGTGGGACCATGGTAAGACTGAGATAAGATTGCTCTGCCAACAGCACACCCTCAATGTCACACAAGACATCATTAGATCTATGAAAGACCTGGAGAGTGATATAGTGGAACTAGAAACAATAAGTGAGACCACAGGAGATCGAGGATATATTGAAATCCTCAAAGAGAAAAAAATGGCTTTAGCCAACCTGCTGGACGTTAAAGTTCAGGGTGCACTGGTCAGGTCCCGTTTTCTCAACACTAATGAGATGGATGCTCCCACTAGTTTCTTCTTCGGCCTGGAAAAAAAGAATGGGCAGAGGCGAGTGATCCACTCACTGCTGTCAGACACAGGGCAGGAAATAACAGAGCCAAGCCAGATCAGGAGGCGAGCTGTGAGTTTTTATTCCACCCTCTACACAAGCGAGTATGAGGAGGGGGAAACTCTGTCCGAGGGGTTCTGTGCCGAACTACCTCAGGTCTCCGAGGAGACCAACTCACAGCTCGAAGGGCCGTTAACGATCCAGGAGCTGCAGACCGCCCTGCAAGGCATGCAGGGACGGCGGGCTCCTGGTATCGATGGCCTCTCCGTAGAGTTTTACGAAGCCTACTGGGACGTCTTGTCACATGACCTTTTAGACGTTTTTAATGAAAGTCTGGCCTCTGGCTCTATGCCGATGTCCTGCAGGAGAGCGGTGATCACGCTGTTACCAAAAAAAGGAAACCTGCAGGACATCAAAAACTGGCGCCCTGTGTCTCTGCTGTGTGTGGATTACAAACTTCTGTCCAAGGCTTTGGCCACCAGGCTGGGGAGGGCTGTGGAGCAGGTCATCCACCGGGACCAGACCTACTGTGTGCCCGGCAGGTCCATGGTGGACAATGTCCACCTAATTCGAGATGTTTTGGAGGTCTCCAGCTCATTGGGCATTAATACTGGTCTGATTTCTCTAGATCAGGAAAAGGCTTTCGACCGCGTTGAGCACAGCTTCCTCTGGAAAGTAATGGAGAAGTTTGGGTTCAGCGCTGGTTTCATAGCCAAGATCAAGGTGTTGTACAATAAGATTGAGAGTGTGCTGAAGTTCAACGGTGGGTTGTGTGCTCCTTTTAGAGTGTGTAGAGGGGTCCGGCAGGGCTGTGCTCTGTCTGGCATGCTCTATGCACTCTCCCTGGAACCCCTCCTCAACAAAATACGCTCCAAACTGCAAGGGCTGTTTTTACCTGGTTTTAATGGAAACATGGTTTTATCAGCGTATGCAGATGATATCATTGTTTTTTTAGAGACCAAAAGATATAGACATTTTAGTTAACATCGTGAGGGAGTTTAGTTCAGCATCGGCAGCGAGGGTGAATTGGAAGAAAAGTGAGGCCCTCGCTGTCGGTGAGTGGAGTGGCGGTCTCCCAGTTCTTCCCCAGAACATGGTCTGGAAAAAAGATGGAATAAAGTACCTGGGGGTGTTCTTAGGGAATACAAATATAGTCCTGAAGAACTGGGAGGACGTCATAGGGAAGATAGAGGAAAGCTCTCCAAGTGGAAGTGGCTGCTCCCTCAGATGTCTTTTAAAGGTAGAGTGTTGGTTTTAAACAACCTTGTGGCATCCCAACTGTGGCACCGCCTTACCTGTGTAGACCCTCCCTCAGGCTTACTAGCCCAAATACAAAAAAGATTGGTGGATTTTTTTTGGGAGGGCCTACACTGGGTGCCACAGGGGGTGCTGTTTTTATCTAGAGAGGAGGGGGGACAGGGCCTTATCCACCTGGCCAGCCGAACAGCCACTTTTAGGATACAGTTTTTACAGAGGTATCTGACCGGCCCGGCTGATTTGGTGTGGAGAGATGTGAGCAGCTGCATTCTCCGACGCGTGAGTAACCTGGGGCTGGATGCTGCTCTGTTTTTAACTGATTTAAACTTTTTAAAATTAAATGGGTTGCCTCCTTTTTATCAGGGTGTTTTTAAATCTTGGGCCCTTTTTAAAAAGGTGTCCAAAGACTGACTCTCTGTACTGGTTGTTGAAAGAGCCTCTGATTCACAAAGCCAGGTCAGCAGCAGCGAAACACCCTGACGGTGGCGCTGTGCCGATCCAAGACCCTGTGCCTTCAGCAGTTGGTGGATGCAGTGGGGCGGGGCTGAGCGATGCCCGGGCCCTGGGCTCTCCTGCTGGGTCTGCACTCTGTCCGGGTGGCCGAGAGGATCCTACAACTCTGGAGCCAGATCCTCTCCCTGATGACAAAAGACGTTTAAGGAGCTACGGACAGGGAAGAGCCAAGCCGGACCCAGCAGACCCTTTCCCGGAGATCTACCTGAGCCCAGGGCTCGGAGAGCTGGCCGGCCCCCTGCTCAAGGTCGCAAACAAAGAGGGAATGACTGTCCACAGGGCTGACAAGAGAACACTTTACATGAACATTGTAAAGACGACCAACCAAAATGTGCTGAAGGACAGGGCCTCCACAGTGTGGAGCACCAGACCGGGTGCAGGAAGCGGACCAGGCCCACAGTGGAGAATTTGACACGGTGCCATCGCCTGTAATTCTTTTATCTCCATTATTAATCCTGCTGTTTTTAACAAGCGTCCATTTTGTGGTTTTAGAGAGACTGTTTTCCATGTTTTTACAGAGTGCAAGAGACTCACGGGTTTCTTCTCTCTTTTAACATTGGTTTTTAGTCTTTTTAGTGTAGCTTTTACCGAGAGTGTTTTTATCATGGGGGCTCCATATAAAAGGAAAAGTGGCAGCTCCTGAATTTCCTCTCTGGCGAAGCAAAAATGGCCATTTATTTAAGCAGGAGAAACAGGGTGGAAAATAAGAAAGGGGAAGAGGCCAAAGCGATCTGGCTGGAACATCAGAGCCTCTGGCTGGAGCATCGTGTTGATAAGATCATTGGGGACTTGGACGCTTTTAAACAGCGTTGGTGCTATGATGATATTGTGTGTTCTGTTATTGATGAAGATTTGCACTTTGCACAAGTTTTTATGACATAGGTTTTAATGTATTATTTTAAGTGAAACGTTGTTATTGCACAATGAAGCACTTTATTTGAAATATATGTTTAATTGTTAGTATGTAAATAAAGTGTTTTTGCAAAAGTCAAAAAGTCTTCTTCTTCTTCTTCTTCTTCTTCTTCTTCTTCTTCTTCTTCTTCTTCTTCTCTTCTTCTTCTTCTTCTTCTTCGTCTTCTTCGTATGGACACAAATATAATTTATTTTGAATACAACTGAAAAATAACTGATGCTATCTCACCAGCTAGCTTCTTTGTATAGTTTCTGTTTGGGAGCTTGATTATTCATATGGTAATAAAACATAGATTCTGGATCGACTGAATAAACACTGAGTAGAGTTTATGTTATTTTATTGACGAAGACCATTAGGAATTGGTTGATTGTAAAAGTCTCAGTTCTCTGATTGGTGAAAGCACATATTCATCACTTTTGAGTCTTAATAACCTCCATTTCATCTGTGATTTTAACATTCAATCA
>CM062272.1:919609-972109 GCA_031216635.1 Dissostichus eleginoides | reverse complement strand
CTTTGTAATAATGTTCAACCCAACTGCTCCTTAGATGACAATCACTTGCATAATACAAATGCATTTCAACTTTGTGTGTGTGTGTGTGTGTGTGTGTGTGTGTGTGTGTGTGTGTGTGTGTGTGTGTGTGTGTTGTGTGTGTGTGTGTGTGTGTGTGTGTGTGTGTGTGTGTGTGTGTGTGTGTGTGTGTGTGTGTGTGTGTGTGTGTGTGTGTGTGTGTGTATAGAGGAGGAGATCAGCAACATGAAGATGGAGCTGGATAAATATGGGATCCAGATGCCGGCGTTCAATAAGATCGGAGGAATCCTGACCAACGAGCTGTCCGTGGACGAGGCTGCAGGTACACTCTGACAGCCTATTGGCTCACACACACACTGACCGCTGATTGGCTCACACACACACACTGACAGCTGATTGGCTCACACACTGACTGCTGATTGGCTCACACACACACACTGACCGCTGATTGGCTCACACACTGACAGCTGATTGGCTCAAACACTGACAGCTGATTTGCTCACACACGCTGAATGCTGATTGTCGCACACACACACACACACTGACAGCTGATTGGCTCACACACTGACTGCTGATTGGCTCACACACACACACTGACCGCTGATTGGCTCACACACTGACAGCTGATTGGCTCAAACACTGACAGCTGATTGGCTCACACACGCTGAACGCTGATTGTCGAACACACACACACACACTGACAGCTGATTGGCACACACACACTGACCGCTGATTGGCTCACACACACACACTGACCGCTGATTGGCTCACACACTGATAGCTGATTGGCTCACACACGCTGACAGCTGATTGGCTCACACACACACTGACAGCTGATTGGCTCACACACTGACAGCTGATTGGCTCACACACGCTGACAGCTGATTGGCTCACACACACACACGCTGACAGCTGATTGGCTCACACACACATACACACTGACAGCTGATTGGCTCACACACACACACACACACTGACAGCTGATTGGCTCACACACTGACAGCATAAAAAAACATGGCATCGTACAATAACAATTAAAAGACTGGAAACGAACAGGAAAGTAGAAAATATACACGTTGAATTACAAATGTACAGTAACAAAATATAAAGCAAGTTATTATATATACATTAAAATGTGAGGGATGGGATATTAAATTGGCCGGGAGCTCACAGTAGGCTTGTTTGAGATGAGCGAGACCGACGCAGACCTGCGCAATTGCGACCGCCGTCTTGCTCGTGCGTTGCATGATGGGTAGTCATTTTGTCCGACTTGCTCTGGAGGCTCGACTGCATGAGACGTTGAAATCTCGCGGGACAAAGACAGCCTTGAGAGCGAGGCGGAGCAGTTTCTCTCCACGAGCTGCAGAAGCGAAATGCTTGATGGGAAACGACTCGCTGGTATCTCGAGCTGAGCGCTCATTGGTGGCTTTCACCCCGTGCTGGGGAGGAAGCTCTCCGATTGGCTCGGCAAAAGTTTGTTGTTGTTTTGTGTCAGCTTCACGTCGCCACTTCCATTCACATTTTTCATCATTGTTCCACAATGTTCATCATCATGAAGTTAATATCTATATATTTTATACTATACTTGCACTGCTTACCGTTTTCATACTTTATATATCTTAGCATATTCATACCCACTGCTCACAGGCTGCTGTGTGTATCTAGTGTATTCATACACACTGCTCACACTGCTCACAGGCTGCTGTGTGTATCTAGTGTATTCATACACACTGCTCATACTGCTCACAGGCTGCTGTGTGTATCTAGTGTATTCATACACACTGTTCATACTGCTCACAGGCTGCTGTGTGTATCTAGTGTATTCATACACACTGCTCACACTGCTCACAGGCTGCTGTGTGTATCTAGTGTATTCATACACACTGCTCACACTGCTCACAGGCTGCTGTGTGTATCTATTGTATTCATACACACTGCTCACACTGCTCACAGGCTGCTGTGTGTATCTAGTGTATTCATACACACTGCTCATACTGCTCACAGGCTGCTGTGTGTATCTAGTGTATTCATACACACTGCTCACACTGCTCACAGGCTGCTGTGTGTATCTAGTGTATTCATACACACTGCTCATACTGCTCACAGGCTGCTGTGTGTATCTAGTGTATTCATACACACTGCTCATACTGCTCACAGGCTGCTGTGTGTATCTAGTGTATTCATACCCCTCACTGTTTATTCATCATTCAATTCATTCTATATTGTATTCTGTAGATTGTGTACATTACTTTTCCCTCTACTGCTTGTTGCACTCCTGGTTAGAAGCTAAACTGCATTTCGTTGTCTCCTGTAATCTGTGCAATATCAAAAAGTTGAATCTAATCTTGAGCAGGAACAAATGTATTTACTTAGTACATCTGACATTAACGATTAAACACATTTGAGCATTCTTTATAAATGCAAACCGAGTCAAGCCGACTCCAGAGGTGGCGGTATGCACCTTAAAGTTTGCAATCCGCCAAAAAACCGAGAGAAGAAGAAGAAGCCGACTCCGAGCTGTCCGACTTCAGGCGAGCTTTTTGAGACCTCCCCCGGCTGCAATCGGCTATTCTCGTCTACTTTCGAGGCGAGCCGCAGCTCATCTCAAACAAGCCTAATGTGACACACACTGACACACACTGACAGCTGATTGACCGGGATCTCACACTGTGTTTCCCATCAGGCCATGCGGCGGTGATTGCCGTTAACAAGGCGTTGGACTCGCAGTTGGAGGTGCTGGCGGCGGCGCTGAGGAACCCGAACGCTCAGCTGAGCGGCCTGCAGGGAGCGCTGACGAGCCTCTACAGAGAGCTGCTGCTGCAGGGCAGGGCCAGCAAGAGGGAGAGGGCGGCCAATGGGGTGAGGGCAGGACGAGCCAATCACATGAGAGGATCATCTCTCATGATTATACAGAGCTGCAGGAAGGAGTCCTAAACATCTCACCGTGTGTCTATCTCACCGTGTGTCTATCTCACTGTGTGTCTGTGTGTCTATCTCTCCGTGTGTCTATCTCTCCGTGTGTCTATCTCACTGTGTCTCTATCTCTCCGTGTGTCTATCTCACTGTGTCTCTATCTCTCCGTGTGTCTATCTCACTGTGTGTCTATCTCTCCGTGTGTCTATCTCTCCGTGTGTCTATCTCACTGTGTCTCTATCTCTCCGTGTGTCTATCTCACTGTGTGTCTGTGTGTCTATCTCTCCGTGTGTCTATCTCTCCGTGTGTCTATCTCACTGTGTCTCTATCTCTCCGTGTGTCTATCTCACTGTGTCTCTATCTCACCGTGTGTCTTTCTCACCATCTGTCTGTGTGTCTATCTCACCGTGTGTCTGTCTCACCGTGTGTCTATCTCACCGTGTGTCTATCTGACTGTGTGTCTATCTCTCCGTGTGTCTATCTCACTGTGTGTCTGTGTGTCTATCTCACCGTGTGTCTATCTCACCGTGTGTCTATCTCTCCGTGTGTCTATCTCTCCGTGTGTCTATCTCTCCGTGTGTCTATCTCTCCGTGTGTCTATCTCACTGTGTGTCTGTGTGTCTATCTCACCGTGTGTCTGTCTCACCGTGTGTCTATCTCACTGTGTGTCTGTGTGTCTATCTCACCGTGTGTCTGTCTCACCGTGTGTCTATCTCACTGTGTCTCTATCTCTCCGTGTGTCTATCTCTCCGTGTGTCTATCTCACTGTGTGTCTATCTCACCGTGTGTTTATCTCTCTGTGTGTCTATCGTGTGTCTATCTCACTGTGTGTCTATCTCACTGTGTGTATCTCACTGTGTGTCTATCTCACTGTGTGTCTATCTCACTGTGTGTCTATCGTGTGTATCTCACCGTGTGTCTATCTCACCGTGTGTCTATCGTGTGTATCTCACCGTGTGTCTATCTCTCCGTGTGTCTATCTCACTGTGTGTCTATCTCACTGTGTGTCTATCTCTCCGTGTGTCTATCTCACCGTGTGTCTATCGTGTGTATCTCACCGTGTGTCTATCTCACCGTGTGTCTATCTCACTGTGTGTCTCAGCGTGGAGGATCGGAGGAGAAAGATATCTACGAGGAGTTTCTGACTCACAGAGAGATCCAGGACAGCCTCGACCTGGTGAATGGTGAGCGACACGCCTCCATCACACATCACAGTAACCCCCCCCTCCCTCTCCATCACACAGCACAGTAACCCCCCCTCTCCATCACACATCACAGTAACCTCCCTCTCCATCACACATCACAGTAACCCCCCCCTCTCCGTCACACCTCACAGTAACCCCCCCCTCCCTCTCCATCACACACACAGTAACCCCCCCTCCCTCTCCATCACACAGCACAGTAACCCTCCATCACACAGCACAGTAACCCCCCCTCTCCATCACACATCACAGTAACCCCTCCCTCTCCATCACACAGCACAGTAACCCCCCTCTCCATCACACATCACAGTAACCCCCCCCTCTCCGTCACACCTCACAGTAACCCCCCCTCTCCGTCACACCTCACAGTAACCCCCCCTCTCCATCACAAATCACAGTAACCCTCCATCACACAGCACAGTAACCCCCCCTCCATCACACAGCACAGTAACCCCCCCTCTCCATCACACAGCACAGTAACCCCCCCTCTCCATCACACAGCACAGTAACCCCCCTCTCCATCACACAGCACAGTAACCCCCCCTCTCCATCACAAATCACAGTAACCCTCCATCACACAGCACAGTAACCCCCCTCTCCATCACACAGCACAGTAACCCCCCCCTCTCCATCACACATCACAGTAACCCCCCCCTCCATCACACATCACAGTAACCCCCCCCCCCTCTCCGTCACACAGCACAGTAACCCTCCATCACACAGCACAGTAACCCCCCCTCTCCATCACACAGCACAATAACCCCCCCTCTCCATCACACAGCACAGTAACCCCCCCTCTCCATCACACATCACAGTAACCCTCCATCACACAGCACAGTAACCCCCCCTCTCCATCACACAGCACAGTAACCCCCCCTCCCTCTCCATCACACAGCACAGTAACCCTCCATCACACAGCACAGTAACCCCCCTCTCCATCACACAGCACAGTAACCCCCCCTCCCTCTCCATCACACAGCACAGTAACCCTCCCTCTCCATCACACAGCACAGTAACCCTCTCACACAGCACAGTAACCCCCCCTCTCCATCCACAGCACAGTAACCTCCATCACACAGCACAGTAACCCCCCCTCTCCATCACACAGCACAGTAACCCTCCCTCTCCATCACACAGCACAGTAACCCCCCCTCTCCATCACACAGCACAGTAACCCCCCCTCTCCATCACACAGCACAGTAACCCCCCCCCCCCCTAGCTGGAGGGAGACTCAGGAGTTATTGGTGAATATGTTTTGAAGCAACGCCTGGCTCATAAAGAGAGTATGGATCTCCTGAGAGCAAAGAGACGAGTACCTGCAGCTGATTTAATAAAGGGTTAACACACAGGGCAGCAGACTGTGAGCTAGCTCCGGCATTTCTTTCTGGTCATAGTAGTTTATGTTAAATCCATTCAAAACTAATATATTTAATTCCTTCACTTGCAATGAAACCAAAGTACATCGTTGTTATTTATATTTATAAGCTAACAGTTTCATAGAACATTTTATTCTTAAGGGTTAGATTATATAATCATCTGAACTAGCTCTTAGCAACGCAGTAACATGTCCTCTTTGTCCTAAATGTGGGATGACCTGTGTGTGTTGATGTTGTTGTTGTTGTTGTTTACTCTCAGTGCGCTGGGCGGTGGAGCAGGTGGACGAGGCCCTCGACGCTGCAGATGAACTCTCTCTGCTCTCCGCTCTGAAAATGCCATGTTTGGCCCTCAGGGGCCTCCGTACTGAGAACAGCCCCTGGTACCTGGAGCAGCTGTCAGCTGACCGCCAGCAGAAGGCCCTGGTAATACTTTAAAGAGTCCTCTCCTGCTGATGTTCAGGTGTATATCAGTATGTAGTGTCTCTACTTTAAAGAGTCCTCTCCTGCTGATGTTCAGGTGTATATCAGTATGTAGTGTCTCTACTTTAAAGAGTCCTCTCCTGATGATGTTCAGGTATATCAGTATGTAGTGCTCTACTTTAAAGAGTCCTCTCCTGCTGATGTTCAGGTGTATATCAGTATGTAGTGTCTCTACTTTAAAGAGTCCTCTCCTGCTGATGTTCAGGTGTATATCAGTATGTAGTGTCTCCTTTAAAGAGTCCTCTCCTGCTGATGTTCAGGTGTATATCAGTATGTAGTGTCTCTACTTTAAAGAGTCCTCTCCTGCTGATGTTCAGGTGTATATCAGTATATAGGTCTCTACTTTAAAGAGTCCTCTCCTGCTGATGTTCAGGTGTATATCAGTATGTAGTGTCTCTACTTTAAAGAGTCCTCTCCTGCTGATGTTCAGGTGTATATCAGTATATAGGGTCTCTACTTTAAAGAGTCCTCTCCTGCTGATGTTCAGGTGTATATCAGTATATAGGGTCTCTACTTTAAAGAGTCCTCTCCTGCTGATGTTCAGGTGTATATCAGTATGTAGGTCTCTACTTTAAAGAGTCCTCTCCTGCTGATGTTCAGGTGTATATCAGTATATAGGGTCTCTACTTTAAAGAGTCCTCTCCTGCTGATGTTCAGGTGTATATCAGTATATAGGGTCTCTACTTTAAAGAGTCCTCTCCTGCTGATGTTCAGGTGTATATCAGTATGTAGTGTCTCTACTTTAAAGAGTCCTCTCCTGCTGATGTTCAGGTGTATATCAGTATGTAGTGTCTCTACTTTAAAGAGTCCTCTCCTGCTGATGTTCAGGTGTATATCAGTATGTAGTGTCTCTACTTTAAAGAGTCCTCTCCTGCTGATGTTCAGGTGTATATCAGTATATAGGTCTCTACTTTAAAGAGTCCTCTCCTGCTGATGTTCAGGTGTATATCAGTATATAGTCTCTACTTTAAAGAGTCCTCTCCTGCTGATGTTCAGGTGTATATCAGTATGTAGTGTCTCTACTTTAAAGAGTCCTCTCCTGCTGATGTTCAGGTGTATATCAGTATATAGGTCTCTACTTTAAAGAGTCCTCTCCTGCTGATGTTCAGGTGTATATCAGTATATAGGGTCTCTACTTTAAAGAGTCCTCTCCTGCTGATGTTCAGGTGTATATCAGTATGTAGTGTCTCTACTTTAAAGAGTCCTCTCCTGCTGATGTTCAGGTGTATATCAGTATATAGGGTCTCTACTTTAAAGAGTCCTCTCCTGCTGATGTTCAGGTGTATATCAGTATGTAGTGTCTCTACTTTAAAGAGTCCTCTCCTGCTGATGTTCAGGTGTATATCAGTATGTAGTGTCTCTACTTTAAAGAGTCCTCTCCTGCTGATGTTCAGGTGTATATCAGTATGTAGTGTCTCTACTTTAAAGAGTCCTCTCCTGCTGATGTTCAGGTATATCAGTATGTAGTGTCTCTACTTTAAAGAGTCCTCTCCTGCTGATGTTCAGGTGTATATCAGTATGTAGTGTCTCTACTTTAAAGAGTCCTCTCCTGCTGATGTTCAGGTGTATATCAGTATGTAGTGTCTCTACTTTAAAGAGTCCTCTCCTTCAGGCTGAAGGCTGTGTGGACCCTCTGGAGCCGGAGGAGCTTCAGGAAGGAATCAGTTTCTCCAACAAGGAGGTCCAGAGGAACCAGAGCAGTGAGTCCTCTCTGATCACACCTGTTAGACACCTTCAGGAGACATGCTAACGTGTGTGTGTGTGTGTGTGTGTGTGTGTGTGTGTGTGTGTGTGTGTGTGTGTGTGTGTGTGTGTGTGTGTGTGTGTGTGTGTGTGTGTGTGTGTGTGTGTGTGTGTGTGTGTGTGTGTGTGTGTGTGTGTGTGTGTGTGTGTGTGTGTGTGTGTGTGTGTGTAGTGCATGCCGCTCTGCAGAGTGTGAACACCTGTCTGGGTCTCAGTGACCCCCGGAGGACCCTCAGTGCTCTGATGACCTCTGACCTCCAGCTGCCAGAGGTCTTCCCCTCCGCCGCCGCCCTGTACCATCGAGAGCTGCAGCTGCTGCAGCGACGCACTGCACAGGTACACCTGGACACACACCTGAGATATCACACCTGAGCACACACCTGAGATATCACACCTGAGATATCACACCTGAGCACACACCTGAGATATCACACCTGAGCACACACCTGAGATATCACACCTGAGATATCACACGTGAGGACATACACCTGAGATATCCCACCTGAACACACACCTGAGATATCACACCTGAGATATCACACCTTGACACACACCTGAGCACACACCTGATATATCACACCTGAGATATCACACCTGAACACACACACCTGAGATATCACACCTGAACACACACACCTGAGATATCACACCTGAACACACACCTGAACACACACACCTGAGATATCACACCTGAGGACACACTCCTGAGATATCACACCTGAACACACACCTGAACACACACCTGAGATATCACACCTTGACACACACCTGAGATATCACACCTGAACACACACCTGAGATATCACACCTTGACACACACCTGAGCACACACCTGATATATCACACCTGAGCACACACCTGAGATATCACACCTTGACACACACCTGATATCACACCTGAACACACACCCTGAGATATCACACCTTGACACACACCTGAGCACACACCTGATATATCACACCTGAGCACACACCTGACACGACACACTGATAGATACACACTGAGATATCACACCTGAACACACACACCTGAGATACACACCTGAGGACAGACCTGAACCACACACCTGATCACACCTGAGATATCACACCTGAACACACACTCCTGAGATATCACACACCTGAACACACACCTGAGATATCACACCTGAGATATCACACCTGAACACACACTCCTGAGATATCACACCTGAACACACACCTGAGATATCACACCTGAGATATCACACCTGAACACACACTCCTGAGATATCACACCTGATATCTCACACCTGAACACACACCTGAGCACACCTGAGATATCACACCTGAACACACGACTTGAAACCGAACACCGACCCTGAGATATCACACCTGAGGACACACCTGAGGACACACCTGAGGACCTACCTGAGTATAATGTTATATGTACTTCCTGTCTCCACAGGGGGTGCTGCAGCAGGAGGAGCTGTTTGTTGCCGTGGAGATGCTGTCAGCTGTCGCTCTCATCAATCAGGCGCTGGAGGCGGGACATATGCAGGAGTTCAGCTTCTCATTGGTCAGTCCGTCTGCAGGCCTCTCTGAGGTGGAGCCCACCTTGCTGCACAGGTACACACACACACACACACCCTGCTGCACAGGTACACACACACACACCCTCCCTGCTGCACAGGTACACACCCCACACACACACACACACCCTGCTGCACAGGTACACACCCCACACACACACACACCCTGCTGCACTGGTACACACCCCACACA
This sequence comes from Dissostichus eleginoides, assembly GCA_031216635.1. NCBI lineage: Eukaryota > Metazoa > Chordata > Actinopteri > Perciformes > Nototheniidae > Dissostichus > Dissostichus eleginoides. The sequence goes on along the minus strand of CM062272.1, from coordinate 962,635 downwards.
CACACACACACACACACACACACACACACCCTGCTGCACTGGTACACACCCACACATACACACACACACACACCCTGCTGCACTGGTACACACAAACACCCTACAGTTTGAAGAGGATGAAGGTGTGGTGATGATGATGATGAAGGTGTGGTGGAATGATGATGAAGGTGATGAAGAGGAGGAAGGTGTGGTGGAATGATGATGATGGTGGTGATGAAGGTGAAGATGATGATGAAGGTGTGGTGATTTGTTCTTCAGGTACTTTGAGAGTCTGCAGGTGAAGCAGCAGCAGAGCAGAGAGCTGCTGACCTGGAATCAGCTGCAGGAAGGAATCAACGCCATCAACGAGTCGGTGCAGGACGAGCACCAACGTGAGCCACACACACACCCACTCACTCACACATACACACACACACTCTCACATACACACTCACATACACACTCTCACATACACACACACTGACCCCTGTGCCCTCTGCCCCTCAGAGCTGCAGTGTGTGGGGCTGATAAACTCGGCCGTGCTCAGAGGAGACGCTCAGAAGCTGCTCTCTGCTCTGCTGCTGCCCTCCTGTGGCCTGGAGGAGGTTCTACCTGCCAACACCTGCAGATACCTGAGCCTGCTGACCAGAGCCCAGCAGCACCGAGCCCAGGTAACACACACACACACACACACACACACACACACACACACACACACACACACACACACACACACAGGTAACACATGTACACCTGCAGATACCTGAGCCTGCTGACCAGAGCCCAGCAGCACCGAGCCCAGGTAACACACACACACACACACACACACAGGTAACACATGTACACCTGCAGATACCTGAGCCTGCTGACCAGAGCCTGGCAGCACCGAACCCAGGTAACACTCTGACACACACACACACACACACACACACACACACACACAGGTAGTTGTGTTGCAGATGTCAAAGAGCACAACTCTGATATTAATTTTAAACATTCAGGTTATTCAAAGTTTTTAAGCCAAAGTCATGTGTCCTCTTGTTGTCCAATCAGGTGAGTAGGGAGCCAGGCGCTGAGCTGTGGTTGGCTGACATCCAGGAAGCTGTAAAGACAGCCAATCAGGAGAGTCAGAGAGCCCTGAAGTGTGAGTGTGATTGGATTATAATCAATGTATGATGTGGTTTAATGTTATTATTTACCTGTGTATTAATAACGCTGCTGTGTGTCAGTGGGCCTGTCGCTGGCTGCAGTGAACCAGGCGGTGAAGGAGGACAAGGTGAAGCAGACGCTGCGTGTCCTGATGTTACCTGAGCTGCACCTGCAGGACGTCCTCACCTGCTGCGCCGCGCAGTACCAGAGAGAGCTGCACTGCAGGGTGGAGCCCAGGAGCCTCTCAGGTACGCTACACCTGCAGATATACACCTGCAGGAACTGCACCTGCAGATATACACCTGCAGGACCTACACCTGAGCAACTGAGGGTAACACCTGAGATACTGATGATAATATCTGAGAGTAACACCTGAGGGCAACACCTGAGACACTGAGGGCAACACCTGAGACACTGAGGGTAACACCTGACACACTGAGGGTAACACCTGACACACTGAGGGTAACACCTGAGAGTAACACCTGAGACACTGAGAGTAACACATGAGGGTAACACCTGAGACACTGAGGGGTAACACCTGAGACACTGAGAGTAACACATGAGGGTAACACCTGAGACACTGAGGGGTAACACCTGAGACACTGAGGGGTAACACCTGAGACACTGAGGGGTAACACCTGAGTCACTGAGGGGTAACACCTGAGACACTGAGGGGTAACACCTGAGTCACTGAGGGGTAACACCTGAGACACTGAGGGGTAACACCTGAGTCACTGAGGGGTAACACCTGAGTCACTGAGGGGTAACACCTGAGACACTGAGGGGTAACACCTGAGACACTGAGGGTAACTCCTGAGACACTCAGGGGTAACACCTGAGACACTGAGGGTACACCTGAGACACTGAGGGGTAACACCTGAGACACTGAGGGTACACCTGAGACACTGAGGGGTAACACCTGAGATACCGAGAGAGTATTACCTGTACTAATGGACGCCTCACCTGTCTCCAGGTGACAGCAGGAGTCCGTGGGTTCGGGTCCGGCTGGAGGACGGGTCTTGGTATTACCTGCACCTGACGCGGCTGGAGGGCGTCTGGGAGCAGCCTGCAGGCTTCAAGCAGAACCAGGTGTTCCTGGACCGGGAGCAGATACAGGTGAGCCCCCCCTCAGTATCAGATACAGGTGATCCCCCCCTCAGTTTCAGATACAGGTGAGCCCCCCTCAGTGTCAGATACAGGTGATCCCCCCATAGTATCAGATACAGGTGAGCCCCCCTCAGTATCAGATACAGGTGAGTCCCCCCTCAGTGTCAGATACAGGTGAGCCTCCCCTCAGTGTCAGATACAGGTGAGCCCCCCCTCAGTGTCAGATACAGGTGATCCCCCCCTCAGTATCAGATACAGATGAGCCCCCCTCAGTTTCAGATACAGGTGATCCCCCCTCAGTGTCAGATACAGGTGATCCCCATAGTATCAGATACAGGTGAGCCCCCCCTCAGTATCAGATACAGGTGAGCCTCCCCTCAGTGTCAGATACAGGTGAGCCTCCCCTCAGTATCAGATACAGGTGACCCCCCCTCAGTATCAGATACAGGTGAGCCCCCTCAGTATCAGATACAGGTGAGCCCCCCTCAGTATCAGATACAGGTGAGCCCCCCCCTCAGTATCAGATACAGGTGAGCCTCCCCTCAGTGTCAGATACAGGTGAGCCTCCCTCAGTATCAGATACAGGTGAGCCCCCCCTCAGTATCAGATACAGGTGAGCCCCCCTCAGTATCAGATACAGGTGATCCCCCCTCACACACTGTCCCGGCCTGTGATTGGTCAGCAGCAGTGATGTCATTCCCCCCTCCTCTCCACAGGAAGTGGTGAGCAGCGTCTCGGCCTCTTTTCGCCGCGGTGCCTCTGGAGGGAAGTGAAGAAACTGATCACTTGCCTGCAGGCGCTGAGTCGAGGTTTCCTGCTCAGACAGCAGCTGCAGGCGCGCGCCGTTACCTGGGCAACAATACAGCCTCTGTGGTCATCATACAGGTGAGGTCCTCATACAGGCGAGCTCCTCATACAGGTGAGCTCCTCATACAGGCGAGCTCCTCCACTCTGCTGCCCCCTGCTGGTCCTACTGGTTTCATTATATTCACTGGTTCCTGTCTCTGGTTCAGGCTCACTGGAGGAGGGTTCTGAAGCAGAGGGTGTACCGGCGGAGGCTGCAGGTGCTCTACCTGAACTGGAGAGCCGTGGTCAAGGTAAGACCTGAATCACCATCAGAGTGTGTGTTATCAGTCACCATCAGAGTGTGTTATCAGTGTGTGTTATCAGTCACCATCAGAGTGTGTTATCAGAGTGTGTGTTATCAGTCACATCAGAGTGTGTTATCAGAGTGTGTGTTATCAGTCACCATCAGAGTGTGTTATCAGAGTGTGTGTTATCAGTCACCATCAGAGTGTGTGTTATCAGAGTGTATGTTATCAGTCACCATCAGAGTGTGTGTTATCAGAGTGTGTGTTATCAGAGTGTGTGTTATCAGTCACCATCAGAGTGTGTGTTATCAGTCACCATCAGAGTGTGTGTTATCAGAGTGCGTTTTATCAGTCACCATCAGAGTGTGTGTTATCAGAGTGTGTGTTATCAGTCACCATCAGAGTGTGTGTTATCAGTCACCATCAGAGTGTGTGTTATCAGTCACCATCAGAGTGTGTGTTATCAGTCACCATCAGAGTGTGTGTTATCAGTCACCATCAGAGTGTGTGTTATCAGAGTGTGTGTTATCAGTCACCATCAGAGTGTGTGTTATCAGTCACCATCAGAGTGTGTGTTATCAGTCACCATCAGAGTGTATGTTATCAGAGTGTGTGTTATCAGTCACCATCAGAGTGTGTGTTATCAGAGTGTGTGTTATTAGTCACCATCAGAGTGTGTGTTATCAGAGTGTGTGTTATCATTCACATCAGAGTGTGTTATCAGAGTGGTGTTATCAGTGTGTGTTATCAGTCACCATCAGAGTGTATGTTATCAGAGTGTGTGTTATCAGTCACCATCAGAGTGTGTGTATCAGAGTGTGTGTTATTAGTCACCATCAGAGTGTTGTTATCAGAGTGTGTGTTATCAGTCACCATCAGAGTGTAGTCATCAGAGTGTGTGTTATCAGTCACCATCAGAGTGTGTGTTATCAGTCACCATCAGAGTGTGTGTTATCAGAGTGTGTGTTATTAGTCACCATCAGAGTGTGTTATCAGAGTGTGTTATCAGTCACCATCAGTGTGTGTTATCAGAGTGTGTGTTATCAGTCACCATCAGAGTGTGTGTTATCAGAGTGTGTGTTATCAGTCACCATCAGAGTGTGTGTTATCAGTCACCATCAGAGTGTGTTATCAGAGTGTGTGTTATCAGTCACCATCAGAGTGTGTTATCAGAGTGTGTGTTATCAGAGTGTGTGTTATCAGTCACCATCAGAGTGTGTGTTATCAGAGTGTGTGTTATCAGTCACCATCAGTGTGTTATCAGAGTGTGTGTTATCAGAGTGTGTGTTATCAGTCACCATCAGAGTGTGTGTTATCAGAGTGTGTTATCAGTCACCATCAGAGTGTGTGTTATCAGAGTGTGTGTTATCAGAGTGTGTGTTATCAGAGTGTGTGTTATCAGTCACCATCATCAGAGTGTGTGTTGTGTGTTACAGATCCAGGCGATGGTGAGGATGTGGTCGGCCCGCAGGAAGTACCGAGCTCGGCTCAGCTTCTTCAGGCGTCAGGTGAAAAAACAGTTTGTTTTAACCTCCCCTGCAGAACCTGTGTCTGTAGACCCCCCCTCTGATTGTGTGTGTGTGTGTGTGTGTGTGTGTGTGTGTGTGTGTGTGTGTGTGTGTGTGTGTGTGTGTGTGTGTGTGTGTGTGTGTGTGTGGTGTGTGTGTGTGTGTGTGTGTGTGTCCACAGGTGGGCGCTGTGGTGAAGATCCAGGCCTTCTTTAGGGCCAGCCGGGCGCGAGGGGAGTACAGGATGCTGGGTGAGACCATTAAGCCCCTCCCCCACCTGTTGTCAGTCCTATTATGCCCCTCCCTAATCGATTGTCAATCTTATTAAGCCCCTCCCTCACATGCTGTCAGTTGATTAAGCCAAGCCCACTTGTTGGCAGACTTATTAAGCCCCTCCTCCCATCACCTGTCACAGTGCACTCGGCCACGCCCCCCCTGTCGGTGGTCAGGAAGTTCCTTCACCTGTTGGACCTGGGGGACGGTGACATCAGAGAGGAGGCGGAGCTTCTGCGTCTGAGGGAGGAGGTGGTGAGGAGCATCCGGTCCAATCGGCAGCTGGAGGCCGACCTGCACCTGATGGACCTGAAGATCGGCCTGCTGGTGCGAAACAGGGCTACGCTGCAGGTAAATACAGGTGTTGAGGTACATACTCAATCAATCAATCAATCAATCAATCAATCAACAACTTTATTAATCCCGCAAGGGGCAATTGGTTATGAGCAGCAGCTTCTGTCATGAACACAGGCAGGAAGATACAGGAAGAAAACACAGATACACCCGGGAGCAGAGATGTGGATCATTCCAATAATAAATAAATAATCAAGTTAAAAGCCTTTCAAGAATGTAAAAGTTTGAGTGCAGAGGGGATGAATGATGTTGCAAAGCGATTAGTCTTTAGCGCAGGTAGAGCATATCTACGCTCTGATGGCAACAGACGAGATCCATCTGAAGAACACGAGCTGGAGAGTTCAGTTTGCTCTGAGCTTTCTGCAGAATCTGCTGGTTACAGAAGGAGTGTCAGTCCCTCTGTTTCACGCCCATGACCTCAGAGCAGGTTTAACATGCTGTTCATGCTGTTCAGGCTGTTCAGGCTGTTCATGCTGTTCAGGCTGTTCATGCTGTTCGGGCTGTTCGGGCTGTTCATGCTGTTCGGGCTGTTCGGGCTGTTCATGCTGTTCGGGCTGTTCGGGCTGTTCGTGCTGTTCGGGCTGTTCGTGCTGTTCGTGCTGTTCGTGCTGTTCGGGCTGTTCGGGTTGTTCATGCTGTTCGGGCTGTTCGGGCTGTTCGTGCTGTTCGGGCTGTTCGGGCTGTTCATGCTGTTCGGGCTGTTCATGCTGTTCATGCTGTTCGGGCTGTTCATGCTGTTCATGCTGTTCATGCTGTTCGGGCTGTTCGGGCTGTTCGGGCTGTTCATGCTGTTCGGGCTGTTCGGGCTGTTCATGCTGTTCGGGCTTCGGGCTGTCATGCTGTTCGGCTGTTAGGGCTGTTTGCTGTTCATGCTTGTTCTGTTGGGCTGTTCGGGCTGTTCGGGCTGTCGTGCTGTTCGGGCTGTTCGTGCTGTTCGTGCGTTCGGGCCGTTCGTGCCGTTCGTGCCGTTCAGACTGTGTCGGTGCCGTTCGGGCCGTTCGGCCGTTCAACTGTTCGTGACGTTCGGCCGTTCAGACTGTTCGGGCCGTTCGGGCCGTTCGGGCCGTTCAGACTGTTCGGGCCGTTCGGGCCGTTCAGACTGTTCGGGCCGTTCGGGCCGTTCAGACTGTTCGGGCCGTTCGGGCCGTTCAGACTGTTCGGGCCGTTCGGCCGTTCAGACTGTTCGGCCGTTCAGACTGTTCGCCTTCTGGCCGTTCAGACTGTTCGGGCCGTTCAGACTGTTCGTGCCGTTCGGGCCGTTCAGACCGTTCGTGCCGTTCGGGCCGTTCGGGCCGTTCAGACTGTTCGTGCCGTTCGGGCCGTTCAGGCCGTTCAGACTGTTCGTGCCGTTCGGGCCGTTCGGGCTGTTCCTGTCTTTCAGTGTAAGGCTATGGAACCAGCAGATAAAAGAACAACAAACAAGGCTCTCAATGAATGCTTGGTAAAAACATCAAAGAATGAAAGCCTGACAGAGAAAGAGTTCAGTTTGTGAAGAAGGGGAATTCTCTGATGACCTCAGTATTCACATCAAATTTGAGGTGGTCATCGAAAATGGTGCCCAAGTATTTGTATGATGTGACAATTTCTACCTTGTCATTGTGTATGATGCACTCCTTAGGAACATCCTTGTGACGTCTAAAATCAATGATCAATTCCTGGGTTTTAGAGACATTTAAATCCAGAAAACTGTCATCACACCGGGAAATAAAATCAGTAAGCGCACACTCGTGGCCTGATTCTGAGCCGCTAAGGAGGGACAAGAGGGCGGTATCATCAGAGAATTGAACCAGGTAGCTGTTGTCTTGCATGCTCCTGCATTTATCAGTGTACATTATACAAAGTAGGGGCGAAAGAACGCATCCTTGAGGCGAGCCTGTGGAAGTGATGACAGAGTCAGAGAGGCGTCCGTTGACAGAGACCTTCTGCTCTCTATTAGTTAGAAAGTTTAAAATCCATGAAACAAGTTGATCGGGCAGTTTAAAATGACATAATAGGCTCTCCACCAGGAGATGCGGCTGCATTGTGTTCAATGCTGAAGAAAGGTCAGCAAACAAAAGCCTAGCGTGGGCTTGTGGCTTTTCAAGGTGTTTGTGGAGGGTGTGCAGTATAAGAAGCTTTGCCTCCTCTACGCCTCTCCCTGCCTGATACGCACATTGGAGTGGATCAAGTTCAACACCTCACAAGGCCTTTCACAATCTTCTCTAAAATGTTCATTACCAATGACGTTAAAGCCACCGGTCTGAAGTCATTCAGGACTTTAGGATGAGGTTTCTTAGGGATGGGAATTACAGTTGAGGATTTCCACATATCAGGAATTTGGTTATTCTCAAGTGACATTTGGAAGATATGCTGGAAAACACCACAGAGTTCGCTCGCACAATACTGGAGTGTACGCCCACAAATATGGTCTGGACCTGGGGCCTTCCTAATATTGACTCGTTTGAAGAGATTCCTACCATCATCCTGTTCAATGACTATGTCTGAGATAGGGGAGAGAGACTCTCTAAGGGTTGAGGTGTTTATGGAGAAATGGTTTTTCTCGAATCGAGAATAAAAAATGTTCAAAGCATTGGGGAGGTCTGCCTCATTTGTTCCCTCAATGTTAATGGGATTCCTACCCCTGTCATTGCTGTTACCCTGGGAGCAGTGGCGTAGCCAGGAATTATTGTGTGGGTGGGCCTGGAGAAATGTAGGTGGGCCAGGGGGAGACTTATTAAGCGTGGGGTCTGAGCTGAAACTTCATTCATGATTTTATTTATTTTTAATGCACTAATTAAACATCAGCCTAAACTAGCAGTGAACACAAACCATAGGCCTCAGAATGTAAAACTGACTTCCACCTGACTGGCTCGGCGGCCACAGGTTGTTTATCCTTGACAGTCGCACAGTGGGCACACACTGAGAGTTTTCATATTCAGCACATGTGTACACGCTTCACTGCAGACCTCAAGAAGAAGTAAGACTTTCATTCACTCACGGTAAAACTTACTTTACTTACTAATTCACTCACGGCAAAACTCACTTTACTTACTCATTCACTCACGGTAAAACTTACTTTACTTACTCCTTCACTCACGGCAAAACTCACTTTACTTACTCATTCACTCACGGTAAAACTCACTTTACTTACTCATTCACTCACGGTAAAACTTACTTTACTTACTCATTCACTCACGGTAAAACTTACTTTACTTACTCATTCACTCACGGTAAAACTTACTTTACTTACTCATTCACTCACGGTAAAACTCACTTTACTTACTCATTCACTCACGGTAAAACTCACTTTACTTACTCATTCACTCACGGCAAAACTTACTTTACTTACTCATTCACTCACGGCAAAACTTACTTTACTAATTTACTCACGGCAAAACTCACTTTACTTACTCATTTACTCACGGTAAAACTTACTTTACTTACTCATTCACTCACGGTAAAACTTACTTTACTTACTCATTCACTCACGGCAAAACTTACTTTACTTACTCATTTACTCACGGTAAAACTTACTTTACTTACTCATTCACTCACGGTAAAACTTACTTTACTTACTCATTCACTCACGGTAAAACTCACTTTACTTACTCATTCACTCACGGCAAAACTCACTTTACTTACTCATTCACTCACGGTAAAACTCACTTTACTTACTAATTCACTCACGGCAAAACTCACTTTACTTACTCATTCACTCACGGTAAAACTTACTTTACTTACTCATTCACTCACGGCAAAACTTACTTTACTTACTAATTTACTCACGGCAAAACTCACTTTACTTACTCATTTACTCACGGCAAAACTTACTTTACTTACTCATTCACTCACGGTAAAACTCACTTTACTTACTCATTCACTCAGGGCAAAACTTACTTTACTTACTCATTCACTCACGGCAAAACTCACTTTACTTACTCATTCACTCACGGTAAAACTTACTTTACTTACTCATTCACTCACGGTAAAACTCACTTTACTTACTCATTCACTCACGGTAAAACTTACTTTACTTACTCATTCACTCACGGTAAAACTTACTTTACTTACTCATTCACTCACGGCAAAACTTACTTTACTTACTAATTCACTCACGGTAAAACTCACTTTACTTACTCATTCACTCACGGTAAAACTCACTTTACTTACTCATTCACTCACGGCAAAACTTACTTTACTAATTTACTCACGGCAAAACTCACTTTACTTACTCATTTACTCACGGTAAAACTTACTTTACTTACTCATTCACTCACGGCAAAACTTACTTTACTTACTCATTCACTCACGGTAAAACTTACTTTACTTACTCATTCACTCACGGTAAAACTTACTTTACTTACTCATTCACTCACGGTAAAACTTACTTTACTTACTCCTTCACTCACGGTAAAACTCACTTTACTTACTCATTCACTCACGGTAAAACTCACTTTACTTACTCATTCACTCACGGTAAAACTTACTTTACTTACTCATTCACTCACGGTAAAACTTACTTTACTTACTCATTCACTCACGGCAAAACTTACTTTACTTACTAATTCACTCACGGTAAAACTCACTTTACTTACTCATTCACTCACGGTAAAACTTACTTTACTTACTCATTCACTCACGGCAAAACTTACTTTACTAATTTACTCACGGCAAAACTCACTTTACTTACTCATTTACTCACGGTAAAACTTACTTTACTTACTCATTCACTCACGGCAAAACTTACTTTACTTACTCATTCACTCACGGCAAAACTTACTTTACTTACTCATTCACTCACGGCAAAACTTACTTTACTTACTCATTCACTCACGGTAAAACTTACTTTACTTACTAATTCACTCACGGCAAAACTCACTTTACTTACTAATTCACTCACGGTAAAACTTACTTTACTTACTCATTCACTCACGGTAAAACTTACTTTACTTACTAATTCACTCACGGCAAAACTCACTTTACTTACTCATTCACTCACGGTAAAACTTACTTTACTTACTAATTCACTCACGGCAAAACTCACTTTACTTACTAATTCACTCACGGTAAAACTGACTTTACTTACTCATTCACTCACGGCAAAACTTACTTTACTTACTCATTCACTCACGGTAAAACTCACTTTACTTACTCATTCACTCACGGTAAGAAAATGCACTCCCTATTCCATTGTCATGAAGGTGGAATGTAACTCTATCCAGAATAAGTTTGATTGGATCCAGGCTAGAAACATGTTTATTTCTGCTGTAAAGTTGGGCATTTTAACATGGGGGTCTATGGGAATGGCTCCTTTCTGCATCCATCCCCTGTCGGCCACTAGAGGAACTGCAGTTTGTGGCACTTCCTTCCGGGCTTCCCGGCTCTGCCCCAGAGTTTGCCGCTCATCAGGAACTTGTCAGGAATGTCAAAATCGCTATAACGCGCTGATTGGCTGTGGGTGGGCCTACGCCACTGCCTGGGAGATGGAGGACATTGATTGGATTACCCTCCAGGCGTCCCGTAGATCTCCACTGCTGTATTTGAGTTCCACCCTATCAGCTATTTTAGCTTTTCTTATAAGTAAGTCAAGTTTATTTATAAAGCGCTTTTCACAGACAAAGTCACAAAGTGCTCGACAAAACAATAAGACATCAACATAGGAGGCGTACAATGATCAATGAACACACAAGCCACATGTTAAGAAGTCATAAAAGCACCAGAGCGTAATTAAGACACAATAAAACAAAACTTACAAACAAAATTTAAAACAAACAAAATAAAAACATAGTATAAAATCAGCCCGCCGGCTACCCAAACAGGAATGTCTTTAAAGAGTCAACAGAGTCCGCAGACCGTAGATGAGCAGGCAGAGCGTTCCACAGCTTAGGAGCCACAGCTGCGAACGCTCGATCTCCGCAGGTCTTAGGGTGGGTACGGGGACAGAGTCTGACCGAGCAAAGCTCTGTAGGTGAGGGGGAGGATTTTGAGCTCAATCCTGTTAGCTACAGGGAGCCAGTGAAGTGATCTGAGTATTGGGGTAATGTGGGACCGTTTGTTTGACCGGGAGAGAAGTCTCCCGGTCTCTTATCTCATTTCTTAATTCTCTGTTCATTTCTTTTTGTCCTGACTGTTTCCAGTATAAAAGATACGTTTCTTTCTATTTATAACACTCTTTAGTTCCTTCGTGACCCACGGCTTATTGTTAGGGAAGACGGTAATGTCTTTACAAGGGATGTTAGACTCCACACAAAATGATATGTAAGATGCGACAGTTGACGTCAGTTCATTGAGATCAGAGCTATAGAACACCTGTGAGGTGGCAATGCTTTCCTCTGTCCAACATTTCACAGTTTTTGTGCACACTTGTTTTCTGCAGATGGGTTTGTAGATCGGCACCCGAAGAACGCTCGTGTGGTATGACGCTCCAAAAGGGGGCATGGTCAGGGACTTGAACGCACCAGGCACCGTGCCGTAACATAAGTCAATCGTGGATTTATTTAAAGTTGTAGGACACGTGACATACTGCTCGTATGTTTTTAAGGTCTTATGTACATGACAGTGATTAAAATCTCCTAAAATAAATGTAGGAGCATCGGGGAGAGGGAGTCCAGTCTGTTAGTAACTTCCTCAATCAGCTGGGTGGCTGCTGAGGCGCTTGCCGTGGGTGAATGTAAACAATAGTGAAAAACAGCTGGGGGAACTCTCTAGGCAAGTAGAAGGGCGAAGCGAAATGGATAACAGTTGTAGATCCGGAGTACATATTTCCTCCCGAACTGTGAAAGAATTACAGTACCTTTTGTTGATATAAAAGCATACTCCACCCCCGCGGGATTTGTTTGTTATGACAGGCGACCGGTCCATCCGATCAGGGTACCCAAAACCGGTGATGTGTAGGTCCTCGTTGCTGTCCGAGGCTTTCAGCCACGTCTCAGTGAGCAGCAGACACGCGTCCCTGTAGCAGACACGCGTCCCTGTAGCAGACACGCGTCCCTGTAACAGACACGCGTCCCTGTAATCTCGCTTGAATTTAGCACAAGCCTCCAATTTGTTCCGTATGGATTGAACATTGGAGAGAAGGATAGTTGGGAGCGGGGGGAGCCGGCGTCGGTTGTCTAGCCCGTTTGTCCTCAGTATGCGTTGAACGCCTCCTCTCCTTCCTCTCTTCCTCCGACGATTTTTGGGCAACATCCCGCCTGGTAAAGCATTTGTACTACTACTTCTTAGGAAGTGGGGAATAGGCGGAATAGGATTACTTGCTGCCAGTGAACGTATATCCAGCAGCAGCTCACGGCTGTAGATGAGCCTGTGACTTAGCACGTCACCGCTGAGTCCCCATGCCATACGGCTGAAAAGAGTCCAAAGCACCGCAAGGACGCATACATAGACACTCCGCATACATAGACACTCCGCATACATAGACACTCCGCATACATAGACACTCCGCATACAGACACTCTGCATACATAGACACTCTGCATACACAGACACTCTGCATACACAGACACTCTGCATACACAGACACTCTGCATACACAGACACTCCGCATACATAGACACTCCGCATACATAGACACTCCGCATACATAGACACTCCGCATACAGACACTCTGCATACATAGACACTCTGCATACATAGACACTCTGCATACAGACACTCTGCATACATAGACACTCTGCATACATAGACACTCTGCATACATAGACACTCTGCATACATAGACACTCTGCATACATAGACACTCTGCGTACATAGACACTCTGCGTACACAGACACTCCGCGTACACAGACACTCGGCGTACACAGACACTCTACGTACATAGACACTCTGCGTACATAGACACTCTGCGTACATAGACACTCTGCGTACATAGACACTCTGCGTACATAGACACTCTGCGTACATAGACACTCCGCGTACATAGACACTCCGCATACATAGACACTCTGCATACATAGACACTCTGCATACATAGACACTCCGCGTACATAGACACTCCGCATACACAGACACTCCGCATACACAGACACTCCGCATACACAGACACTCTGCGTACATAGACACTCTGCATGATTAAAATAATCCACACAAGCTCCTGGATGTAGAGAAGTTCACACAAACTAGAAGAAACAACAAAAACAAAGCATGACACACACAGCTGCTCCCAGGTCGCACCAGCGTGAGCGCCCGGAAGTGTAAGATTTACTGCAGGTAAATACAGGTGTTGAGGTACATACTGCAGGTAAATACAGGTGTAGAGGTACATACTGCAGGTAAATACAGGTGTAGAGGTACATACTGCAGGTAAATACAGGTGTTGAGGTACATACTGCAGGTAAATACAGGTGTTGAGGTACATACTGCAGGTAAATACAGGTGTTGAGGTACATACTGCAGGTAAATACAGGTGTTGAGGTACATACTGCAGGTAAATACAGGTGTTGAGGTACATACTGCAGGTAAATACAGGTGTTGAGGTACATACTGCAGGTAAATACAGGTGTTGAGGTACATACTGCAGGCAAATACAGGTAACAACAGCTGCTCAGTTAAATAAAGCTGTTCAGATTGAGGTTGCTAATGTACCTGAAAAGGTGTTTCTCTCTCACCTGTCTCTCTGTGTGAACAGGAAGTGGTGTCTCACTGTAAGAAGCTGACGAGGAAGAACAAGGAGCAGCTGTCGGACATGATGGACGTTGAGAGGAGTAAAGGTCTGAAGGCTCTGAGCCGCGAGAGGAGGGAGAGACTGGAGGCCTACCAGCACCTGTTCTACCTGCTGCAGGTAACACTCACCTGTTCCACCTGCTGCAGGTAACACTCACCTGTTCCACCTGCTGCAGGTAACACTCACCTGTTCTACCTGCTGCAGGTAACACTCACCTGTTCCACCTGCTGCAGGTAACACTCACCTGTTCCACCTGCTGCAGGTAACACTCACCTGTTCCACCTGCTGCAGGTAACACTCACCTGTTCACGCTGCAGGTAACACTCACCTGTTCCACCTGCTGCAGGTAACACTCACCTGTTCTACCTGCTGCAGGTAACACTCACCTGTTCCACCTGCTGCAGGTAACACTCACCTGTTCCACCTGCTGCAGGTAACACTCACCTGTTCTACCTGCTGCAGGTAACACTCACCTGTTCCACCTGCTGCAGTTAACACTCACCTGTTCTACCTGCTGCAGGTAACACTCACCTGTTCTACCTGCTAGAGGTAACACCTGTTCCACCTGCTGCAGGTAACACCTGTTCTACCTGCTGCAGGTAACACCTGGTCTACCTGCTGCAGGTAACACGTGATCTACCTGTGTTTCAGACTCAGCCCCTCTACCTGGCCCAGCTGATCTTCCTGATGCCTCAGAGCCGCTCCACCTGCTTCATGGAGATGTTGGTGTTCAGCCTGTTCAACTACGGCTCCGACTGCAGAGCTGCCTTCCTGCTGCTGCAGCTGTTCACTGAGGCTCTGCGCTACGAGATAAGGTGCTCCACCCTAACACCACCTACATCACCCTAACACCACCTGCTCCACCCTACATCACCCTAACACCACCTGCTCCACCCTACATCACCCTAACACCACCTACATCACCCTAACACCACCTACACCACCTTACACCACCCTAACACCACCTGCTCCACCCTAACACCACCTTACATCACCATACATTACCCTACACCACCTGACCTCCACCCTACACACTGAACTGAGTGTGTGTGATGGAGGATCATAATGAACTGAGTGTGTGTGATGGAGGATCATAATGAACTGAGTGTGTGTGATGGAGGATCATAATGAACTGAGTGTGTGTGTCTGCTGTGACGGAGGCAGGCTGAAGGTGGAGCAGCCTCAGGACGTGGTCACCGGGAACCCCACCGTCATCAAGATGCTGTGAACTTCTACCGTTCGGACCTGGGGCCCGTGGGCAAAGCGCCCTGAAGGAAACTCTGGGCCCCGCGCTGCACGACCTGCTGCAGGAGCCGGCACCCAGCATCAGGACCAACCCTGTGGACGTCTATAAGACCTGGATCAACCAGACGGAGAGCAACACAGGGACCAGGAGGTGGAGAAAACACACACACACACACACACACACACACTCACTCACTACCACAGGTGCAGTAACCCTCTCTTGTTGTAGCTCTCTGCCGTACGAGGTCTCTGCTGCCGACGCTCTGCTCCACCCGGAGGTTCAGAGACGCATCGACATCGCCATCATCAACTTAAAGAACCTGACGGAGCGCGTGTTCAAGGCCATCACCTCCAACCTGCACAAACTACCGTAAGTCTGCCCCCCCCAACCTGCACAAACTACCGTAAGTCTGTCCTCCAACCTGCACAAACTACCGTGAGTCTGCCCCCCCAACCTGCACAAACTACCGTAAGTCTGTCATCCAACCTGCACAAACTACCGTGAGTCTGCCCCCCCCAACCTGCACAAACTACCGTAAGTCTGCCCTCCAACCTGCACAAACTACCGTAAGTCTGTCCTCCAACCTGCACAAACTACCGTGAGTCTGCCCCCCCAACCTGCACAAACTACCGTAAGTCTGCCTCCAACCTGCACAAACTACCGTGAGTCTGCCCCCCCCAACCTGCACAAACTACCGTGAGTCTGCCCCCCCCAACCTGCACAAACTACCGTAAGTCTGTCCTCCAACCTGCACAAACTACCGTAAGTCTGTCCTCCAACCTGCACAAACTACCGTAAGTCTGCCCTCCAACCTGCACAAACTACCGTAAGTCTGCCCTCCAACCTGCACAAACTACCGTAAGTCTGTCCTCCAACCTGCACAAACTACCGTGAGTCTGCCCCCCAACCTGCACAAACTACCGTGAGTCTGCCCCCCAACCTGCACAAACTACCGTAAGTCTGTCCTCCAACCTGCACAAACTACAGTAAGTCTGCCCCCCAACCTGCACAAACTACCGTAAGTCTACCCCCCAACCTGCACAAACTACCGTGAGTCTGTCCTCCAACCTGCACAAACTACCGTAAGTCTGTCCTCCAACCTGCACAAACTACCGTAAGTCTGAACCGTTGCAGTTGTGTACCTTGTCTTGTACTGTGTTGCAGGTATGGTCTGTGTGTGTACTGTGTAGTGTGTGTGTAATGTGTGTTGCAGGTATAGTCTGTGTGTGTAATGTGTGTGTAGTGTGTGTGTAATGTGTGGGTGTGTGTGTGTGTGTTGCAGGTATGGTCTGCGCTACACAGCGAAGGTTCTGAGAGACTCTCTGCTGGAGAAGTTTCCTGAAGCCAGCGAGGACGAGCTGTACAAGGTGAGCTCCAGGAGTTAGACTGAGCCATGAGAGCAGAATCCAGAGTATAGACCGGTCCTGAGGAGGAGGTGTGTTGCTCCTCTCTAGGAGTTAGACTGAGCCATGAGAGCAGAATCCAGAGTATAGACCGGTCCTGAGGAGGAGGTGTGTTGCTCCTCTCCAGGAGTTAGACTGAGCCATGAGAGCAGAATCCAGAGTATAGACCGGTCCTGAGGAGGAGGTGTGTTGCTCCTCTCCAGGAGTTAGACTGAGCCATGAGAGCAGAATCCAGAGTATAGACCAGTCCTGAGGAGGAGGTGTGTTGCTCCTCTCCAGGAGTTAGACTGAGCCATGAGAGCAGAATCCAGAGTATAGACCGGTCCTGAGGAGGAGGTGTGTTGCTCCTCTCCAGGAGTTAGACTGAGCCATGAGAGCAGAATCCAGAGTATAGACCGGTCCTGAGGAGGAGGTGTGTTGCGCCTCTCCAGGAGTTAGACTGAGCCATGAGAGCAGAATCCAGAGTATAGACCGGTCCTGAGGAGGAGGTGTGTTGCTCTGAAGATATAACATCAGGACTCAAACCACCAGACTCAGGGACAGTTTCATCCCCATCAGACTGTTAAACACCTGAACTTTTGAAACAACATCCATAACATTCATCCGTCTGCAACTTACACATTATTTATCTAATATATCATATTCCAATTACTTGTATATAGTGTCCTATCAACCTACCATATATAGGCATTTAGCCATGCACGTGATACTGACGCACCTTTCATAACAAATAAGTGAGCCTTAAATTAATATATTTTAAACTATAGTGTGACTCACAAAAATACCTGATTAATTAAGAATTGAATCTACTTTATATTATTATCAAGCCTAACATTCAGACAATAATAACTAAATGAAAATGGCTCTAACACTCTCCTTCTGATCTGCTGTGTTTCTCTGGGAGGAGCCTGTGACCTCAGATGTTCATTAACTGGAGCTGATGTACACAGGACAATAAAAGCCTTGAAACCTCAGAGAACATTCATACACACCTCCGCCCCTCAAAGACTGCAACCACTACTATTTAGAAATATGTATGGCTATTTGACCTGCATCCTTTGGTTAGGGTTGCATTGAGCGTTTTTAGACTGTAAGTGTAAATATGCACATTGAGTTTCATCGCTCTGCTTTACCACTCTTATTTATTTATTGTGTTCTTTTTTAAGGCAGTGAGAAATGTCGTTGTACTTTGTATGATGACAATACAGATATATTCTGTTCTGAATCTTGCCTCCTCCTCGTCAGATCGTGGGGAACCTGGTCTACTATCGATACATGAACCCAGCCATCGTGGCTCCGGACGGCTTCGAGGTGTTGCAGCGCAGTGCAGGGAGCAGCCTGCAGCCCGAACAGCGCCATCTGCTGGGCTGCATCGCCCGCATGCTGCAGCACGCCGCCGCCAACAAGCTGTTCCCCGGGGAGGGAGACCACCTGCAGACCCTGAACCGGTTCATCAGCCAGACCCACCTCAAGTTCAGGTGGGAGGCCGTCACTCTGGTAGAGAGATCTTTAGTCTCCTCAGGTTCAGGTGGGGGGCCGTCACTCTGGTAGAGAGATCTTTAGTCTCCTCAGGTTCAGGTGGGGGGCCGTCACTCTGGTAGAGAGATCTTTAGTCTCCTTAGGTTCAGGTGGGGGGCCGTCACTCTGGTAGAGAGATCTTTAGTCTCCTCAGGTTCAGGTGGGGGGCCGTCACTCTGGTAGAGTGATCTTTAGTCTCCTCAGGTTCAGGTGGGGGGCCGTCACTCTGGTAGAGAGATCTTTAGTCTCCTCAGGTTCAGGTGGGGGGCCGTCACTCTGGTAGAGAGATCTTTAGTCTCCTCAGGTTCAGGTGGGGGGCCGTCACTCTGGTAGAGAGATCTTTAGTCTCCTCAGGTTCAGGTGGGGGGCCGTCACTCTGGTAGAGAGATCTTTAGTCTCCTCAGGTTCAGGTGGGGGGCCGTCACTCTGGTAGAGAGATCTTTAGTCTCCTCAGGTTCAGGTGGGGGGCCGTCACTCTGGTAGAGAGATCTTTAGTCTCCTCGGGTTCAGGTGGGGGGCCGTCACTCTGGTAGAGAGATCTTTAGTCTCCTCGGGTTCAGGTGGGGGGCCGTCACTCTGGTAGAGAGATCTTTAGTCTCCTCAGGTTCAGGTGGGGGGCCGTCACTCTGGTAGAGAGATCTTTAGTCTCCTCAGGTTCAGGTGGGGGGCCGTCACTCTGGTAGAGAGATCTTTAGTCTCCTCAGGTTCAGGTGGGGGCCGTCACTCTGGTAGAGAGATCTTTAGTCTCCTCAGGTTCAGGTGGGGGCCGTCACTCTGGTAGAGAGATCTTTAGTCTCCTCAGGTTCAGGTGGGGGGCCGTCACTCTGGTAGAGAGATCTTTAGTCTCCTCAGGTTCAGGTGGGGGGCCGTCACTCTGGTAGAGAGCAGGTTCAGGTGGGGGGCCGTCACTCTGGTAGAGAGATCTTTTAAGGCGGCATTTTGACACTCAATGTTCACCAGTTACAAGATTTCTTAAAAACTGAATAAAATACTAATACATTCAGAGAGTAATTGTGTACAGGGTTAGGGTACACAACATCTCATTGTGTGTGTGTGTGTGTGTGTGTGTGTGTGTGTGTGTGTGTGTGTGTGTGTGTGTGTGTGTGTGTGTGTGTGTGTGTGTGTGTGTGTGTGTGTGTGTGTGTGTGTGTGTGTGTGTGTGTGTGTGTGTGTGTGTGTGTGTGTTGTGTGTGTGTGTTACAGGAAGTTTCTGCATGGTGTGTGTGACGTCCCTGAACCCGAGGACAGGTTCAACATGGATGAGTTCTCTGAGCTGCTCATCGTCAACAAACCCGTTGTTTACATCTCTGTCAGCGAGTTGCGCAACACACACCAGGTACACACACACCAGGTACACACACACCAGGTACACACACACACACACCAGGTACACACACACACACACCAGGTACACACACACACACACACACACCAGGTACACACACACCAGGTACACACACACCAGGTACACACACACACCAGGTACACACACACACACACACCAGGTACACACACACACCAGGTGAACACACACACACACCAGGTACACACACACACACACCAGGTACACACACACACACACCAGGTACACACACACACACCAGGTACACACACATACACCAGGTACACACACATACACACACACCAGGTACACACACATACCAGGTACACACACATACACCAGGTACACACACATACACCAGGTACACACACACACCAGGTACACACACACACCAGGTACACACACATACACACACACCAGGTACACACACATACACACACACCAGGTACACACACATACACCAGGTACACACACATACACAGACACCAGGTACACACACATCAGGTACACACACATACACCAGGTACACACACACACATACACACACACCCATACACACACACCAGGTACACACACACACCAGGTACACACACATACACCAGGTACACACACATACACACACACCAGGTACACACACATATACCAGGTACACACACATACCAGGTACACACACATACACCAGGTACACACACATACACACACACCAGGTACACACACATACACACACACCAGGTACATACACACACACCAGGTACACACACATACACACCAGGTACACACACACACACACACCAGGTACACACACATACACACCAGGTACACACACACACACCAGGTACACACACATACACACACACCAGGTACACACACATACACACACACCAGGTACACACACACACACACCAGGTACACACACACCAGGTACACACACACCAGGTACACCCACACACATACACACACACCAGGTACACACACACACACACCAGGTACACACACATACACACACACCTGAGGCCTGTACTACGAAGCCGGTTCAACCTAACCTGGATATGTTTGAGTTAGCCGGTTGGCCTAATCCAAAACATACGCGCTCTCGCTAAGCGGTCCTACGACGCGGGTTATCAAGTGGATCGCTCAAGCCAGCCGTGTCCTATCTAGTTAGGTGCGCGTTCACATGAAAGGGGCGGGGTTAGCAACATTTGACCAATCACAAACATGGAGAAGCGCACTGACAGCGCAGCGTCATACTTCCTGAATGAAAAGTGAACTATAATATTAGACAAATATGAAGAAGTTAAACTTTAGACATCCATGACTTAAACACTTGATCCAGGATCAAAGCCACATAGCTGCACCTGCGAGGTGAATACAGCTGGTACCAGAACAAGTGTTTGAATGCGTCCATTAACAGGTTTATGATATCACTGCCCCGTCTAAGACACGATCTGACTTTAATTACATTTGACTCGAGTGTTTCCTCAACTTAATGTGTTGCTTCAAATAATCCTTCTGCAGACAGTATGTGACACTGTGAGTGTTGCACGGCCAGATCCGGCTCAGCTGACTCAGATAAGGAGAGATATGATACATTATGATGTGATGTGATGTGATATGAATGATAATGGGACACATCAACGTCTGCACTCACAGTGCCGCGGACTGTACGTAATGTCACTTTGATCCGGTTACTTGTGTTGTGGCAGATATTTCAGTAAGCTTTCTTAACGCTAATGTTATAATAGTCAGATTGCTCTGAAGATGGGAGGTGATATTCTATTCATGTTCACGTTCACACAGTCGGTGATTTTTGCCGGCCGTCTTTCCTGCAACGGCAGTTTCTCTGTATTTCCTTTCTCCTGTAATATGACTTGATCGCTTTAAACTCCGCACACTGAGCTCTGATTGGTCAGCAGGCGGTGCTTTCACTGAGTTGATCTCTTAGCCTGGAACCTAACCTGCTCCGGACCAGGTTAGCCGCTCAGCATCAGTTACCATGGAGATCTAGCCCGGTAAGAAGAGAACCAGCGTCGTAGGACCGGAAACCCAGAGTTTACCCTTAAGTTAGCTCGCTAAGAGAACATCCTGCTTCGTCGTACAGGCCTCAGGTACACACACATACACAGACACACACACACACATACACACACCAGGTAAACACATACACAGCAGCTACACTGACTCTGAGACATTGCATCACTTCCTGCTTCCCTTTCACAATAAAAGCACAGATGTTGTGTGTGTGTTGCAGCTGTTGTTGGAGCACCAGGAGGTTTTGTCTCCCGACCCCTCTGACCCCCTCAGGCAGCTGCTGAAGGACCTGGGATCAGTGCCAGGCCTACAGGAGCTCAGCGGTACTACACTAATACTAACAATACTGCAATAAATACTACAGCTAATACTACTTATACTACTTTGTAATACTGCTACTAGCCACGAACACTGCATCGTGTGTAACATCATTTGATGAATAATAATCAATGTGTTCCTCAGGCGATGCGTCAGCTGACTCTGAAGTTTCTTTGACGCTCACCAACAAGTTCGACATTTTCAACGAGTCCAACGACCAACCAGACACCAGAGGCCTGCTGCTCAGGTAGCTTAGCATGTTAGCTTTAGCTGCTCAAGTAGCTTAGCATGTTAGCTTTAGCTGCTCTGGTAGCTTAGCATGTTAGCTTTAGCTGCTCAAGTAGCTTAGCATGTTAGCTTTAGCTGCTCAGGTAGCTTAGCATGTTAGCTTTAGCTGCTCAAGTAGCTTAGCATGTTAGCTTTAGCTGCTCTGGTAGCTTAGCATGTTAGCTTCAGCATCTCACTAATCACGTTTTATTTTGAATGTCAGCACGAAACAGCTGATCATTGATGTCATCAGGACGCAGCCGGGCGACTCGCTGAGAGAAATCCTGAGAGGGGGCGTGTCACAGGACCAGGTACACACGCACACACTTACTCACACACACACACACACACTTACTCACACTCACACACACTCACACACACAGCAACACACCCGTACAGCAACACACATACATACTCACTCACACACACAACCACGCACACACTTACTCACACACACACACACACACACTCGCACTCACACACTCACTCACTCACACACACACACAGCAACACACCCGTACAGCAACACACACACATACTCACTCACACACACAACCACGCACACACTTACTCACACACACACACACTCGCACTCACACACTCACTCACTCACACACACACACAGCAACACACCCGTACAGCAACACACACACATACTCACTCACACACACAACCACGCACACACTTACTCACACACACACACACACTTGCACTCACACACTCACTCACTCACACACACACACAGCAACACACCCGTACAGCAACACACACACATACTCACTCACACACACAACCACGCACACACTTACTCACACTCACACACACTCGCACACACACACTCACTCACTCACACACACAGCAACACACCCGTACAGCAACACACACACTTACTCACACACACAACCACGCACACACTTACTCACACACACACACACACACACACTCACTCACACACATACACTCGCACTCACACACAGACTCACACACACACTCGCACTCACACACATACACTCGCACTCACACACACACACACATATATACTCACACTCACACACACACACACACACACAGCAACACACACAGCAACACACACTCACACACCGTTGGCCATCGGGAACAACTCAGTCGTGTTATGGTTTTATGTCTTATATATATTTATGTAGCATTGTGGGGAGACTTCAGATTGTGTACACACACAGAAACCCACACAGCAACACACACACACAGAGCCACACACACACACACACACACCGTTGAGCCCCAGCTGACTCTGGCCCCGCCCCCCCAGGAGCTGAGCCATGATTGGCTGCTGCAGAGGCGGGCTCAGCAGGACGCTCTGCGGCCTCGGCAGCTGCAGAGGAACGAGTCTCTGGCTGCCACGGCGGCTGCGTCTGCACGAGAAGAAGAAGAAGATTCTGAGGAACCTGCGCAGGCTGCAGGGGGTCCTGGGGGGGGGGGGCGAGGACCACATGCTGCAGATCATCGCCAAGGTGACCACACACACACGCACACACACACTATCAGAATCAGGTTTATCACCAGGTGGGTTGACACGTACCAGGAATTTGACTTGGTGTCGTGGTGCATACATAAAAGTAAAACAAACATTAAAAACACAGATAGAGAACTATTTTAAGAAAACTATAATAACGTAAAAAAATATAGTAAAATATAGCTTTGAAATAAAATGGAATAAAATATGTGCAGTAATAAAAAAGACAGATATTGCATCAATAGACAAAAGTATTGGGACACTCCACTCGAGATAATGCTAGGGTGGTTCTTCTGGGGTCGGCCCCTTAGCTCCGGTGAAGAGGATTCTTAAAGCTTCACCAAGTCATGTTGGAAAGTTCTCTGCTTCTAACTCTGTGGAGACAGTTTGGGGAAGAAGAATTCCTTTGGAGGAACTAGAGCCTCTCGTCCAGCATCAGGGTCCTTCCTGAACCCACTGGACTCCTTTGGGAGGAACTAGAGCCTCTCGTCCAGCATCAGGGTCTGACCTGAACCCACTGGACTCCTTTGGGAGGAACTAGAGCCCTCGTCCAGCATCAGGGTCTGACCTGAACCCACTGGACCTTTGGGAGGAACTAGAGCCTCTCGTCCAGCATCAGGGTCTGACCTGAACCCACTGGACTCCTTTGGGAGGAACTAGAGCCTCTCGTCCAGCATCAGGGTCTGACCTGAACCCACTGGACTCCTTTGGGAGGAACTAGAGCCTCTCGTCCAGCATCAGGGTCTGACCTGAACCCACTGGACTCCTTTGGGAGGAACTGGAGCCTCTCGTCCAGCATCAGGGTCTGACCTGAACCCACTGGACTCCTTTGGGATGAACTAGAGCCTCTCGTCCAGCATCAGGGTCTGACCTGAACCCACTGGACTCCTTTGGGAGGAACTAGAGCCTCTCGTCCAGCATCAGGGTCCGACCTGAACCCACTGGACTCCTTTGGGAGGAACTAGAGCCTCTCGTCCAGCATCAGGGTCTGACCTGAACCCACTGGACTCCTTTGGGATGAACTAGAGCCTCTCGTCCAGCATCAGGGTCCGACCTGAACCCACTGAACTCCTTTGGGATGAACTAGAGCCTCTCGTCCAGCATCAGGGTCTGACCTGAACCCACTGGACTCCTTTGGGATGAACTAGAGCCTCTCGTCCAGCATCAGGGTCCGACCTGAACCCACTGAACTCCTTTGGGATGAACTAGAGCCTCTCGTCCAGCATCAGGGTCTGACCTGAACCCACTGGACTCCTTTGGGATGATCTGTGTATAGTGTATTAGTGTATATAGTGTATCTGTGTATAGTGTATATAGTGTATCTGTGTATAGTGTATATAGTGTATCTGTGTATAGTGTATTAGTGTATATAGTGTATCTGTGTATAGTGTATTAGTGTATATAGTGTATCTGTGTATAGTGTATATAGTGTATCTGTGTATAGTGTATATAGTGTATCTGTGTATAGTGTATATAGTGTATCTGTGTATAGTGTATATAGTGTATCTGTGTATAGTGTATTAGTGTATATAGTGTATCTGCGTATAGTGTATATAGTGTATCTGTGTATAGTGTATTAGTGTATATAGTGTATCTGTGTATAGTGTATATAGTGTATCTGTGTATAGTGTATATAGTGTATCTGTGTATAGTGTGTGTATATATATATATATATATGTGTATAACCCCTGCAGGACGTCCGTCAGCAGCGTCTGCACCGTCAGCGGCGCGGCGGCGAGCTGCAGAAACTGCGTCAGACTCTGAGCAGCCTGCAGCTGAAGAGCAGCCATCACTGTGAGCAGGTGGACTACTACAGGCATTACATCACTTCCTGTCTGGACCACCTGACCACCGACAGGTCAGCATCATCTCCTTCATCATCGTTATTATCAAAGGACACACAGCTAATGCATCTGAGCTCAGCAGTTTAATGGGAGTTCT
Source organism: Dissostichus eleginoides (assembly GCA_031216635.1). NCBI lineage: Eukaryota > Metazoa > Chordata > Actinopteri > Perciformes > Nototheniidae > Dissostichus > Dissostichus eleginoides. The sequence continues at coordinate 936,977 of CM062272.1, read as the reverse complement.
GTTTAACCTTTAAATACCAAGTATGTGCCATATATATATATATATATATATATATGCCGTTAATAACTGATCAATATATACCTGCTGCTAAATCATAAGAACTGTTACAGGATGTGTATTTTGTAAATTGTGTAATTGTTTTATTTGTTTATCTCTAATATGTTGTGTATGCATGCTTCTTAGTCAACATGAAGCTGTCTGTGGCTCTTTCTGCTGGAACAATGTACATGTCCCCTTTGTGGGACGAATAGCTACCCACTGCTATGCTAGCAGCAGCTTTGCTAACGATGCTAAGATCAGAATCAGGGTTATTACCACGTAGGTTAACGGTCAGTGAATGTTTTGGTTTTTCACAAAAAGGAAATTCAAAAACAAAAAACGAGTGGATATTTAATCTTCGTTTTAAAATTGAAATACGAGGCGTTTTTCTTTATCATGGGTTAGGGGTTTCACTTTTAGTTGGTCACATGTTGGTCACGTGTTGGTCACTAGTTGGTCATGTGTTGGTCGCATGTTGGTCATGTGTTGCAGTAAATCGACCAATAAGAAGGCAGCAGAGAGGAAGAAGAAGCTTCCTGCTCTGAGCTACAGCGCCGCCCGGCTGCAGGAAAAGGGAGTTCTGCTGGAGATCCAGGACCTGCCGCCAACACAGTGAGAACTACCATACATATTCATAACTGTTACCATACATATTCATAACTGTTACTACCATACATATCCATAACTGTTACTACCATAAATATTCATAACTGTTACTGCCTTCACTGTAACACGTGTCACTGTTACTACCTTTACTGTAACACGTGTCACTGTTACTACCTTTACCGTAACACGTGTCACTGTTACTGCCTTTACCGTAACACGTGTCACTGTTACTACCTTTACTGTAACACGTGTCACTGTTACTACCTTTACTGTAACACGTGTCACTGTTACTACCTTTACGTAACACGTGTCACTGTACTACCTTTACTGTAACACGTGTCACTGTTACTGCCTTTACCGTAACACGTGTCACTGTTACTACCTTTACTGTAACACGTGTCACTGTTACTACCTTTACTGTAACACGTGTCACTGTTACTGCCTTTACCGTAACACGTGTCACTGTTACTACCTTTACCGTAACACGTGTCACTGTTACTACCTTCTGTAACACTGTCACTGTTACTACTTTAACTGTAACACGTGTCACTGTTACTACCTTACTGTAACGTGTCACTGTTACTGCCTTTACCGTAACACGTTCACTGTTACTACCTTTACTGTAACACGTGTCACTGTTACTGCCTTTACCGTAACACGTGTCACTGTTACTACCTTTACTGTAACACGTGTCACTGTTACTACCTTTACTGTAACACGTGTCACTGTTACTGCCTTTACCGTAACACGTGTCACTGTTACTACCTTTACTGTAACACGTGTCACTGTTACTGCCTTTACCGTAACACGTGTCACTGTTACTACCTTTACTGTAACACGTGTCACTGTTACTACCTTTACTGTAACACGTGTCACTGTTACTACCTTTACTGTAACACGTGTCACTGTTAGTGCCTTTACCGTAACACGTTTCAATGTTACTACCTTTACTGTAACACGTGTCACTGTTACTACCTTTACTGTAACACGTGTCACTGTTACTACCTTTACCGTAACACGTGTCACTGTTACTACCTTTACTGTAACACGTGTCACTGTTACTACCTTTACTGTAACACGTGTCACTGTTACTACCTTTACTGTAACACGTGTCACTGTTAGTGCCTTTACCGTAACACGTTTCAATGTTACTACCTTTACTGTAACACGTGTCACTGTTACTACCTTTACTGTAACACGTTTCACTGTTACTACCTTTACTGTAACACGTGTCACTGTTACTACCTTTACCGTAACACGTGTCACTGTTACTACCTTTACCGTAACACGTGTCACTGTTACTACCTTTACCGTAACACGTGTCACTGTTACTACCTTCACTGTAACACGTGTCACTGTTACTACCTTTACTGTAACACGTGTCACTGTTACTACCTTTACCGTAACAAGTGTCACTGTTACTACCTTTACTGTAACACGTGTCACTGTTACTACCTTACTGTAACACGGGCACTGTTACTACCTTTACTGTAACACGTGTCACTGTTACTACCTTTACTGTAACACGTGTCACTGTTAGTGCCTTTACCGTAACACGTTTCAATGTTACTACCTTCACTGTAACACGTGTCACTGTTACTACCTTTACCGTAACACGTGTCACTGTTACTACCTTCACTGTAACACGTGTCACTGTTACTACCTTTACCGTAACACGTGTCACTGTTACTACCTTCACTGTAACACGTGTCACTGTTACTACCTTTACCGTAACACGTGTCACTGTTACTACCTTTACTGTAACACGTGTCACTGTTACTACCTTTACTGTAACACGTGTCACTGTTACTACCTTTACTGTAACACGTGTCACTGTTACTACCTTTACCGTAACACGTGTCACTGTTACTGCCTTTACTGTAACACGTGTCACTGTTAGTGCCTTTACCGTAACACGTTTCAATGTTACTACCTTCACTGTAACACCTGTCACTGTTAGTGCCTTTACCGTAACACCTGTCACTGTTACTACCTTTACCGTAACACCTGTCACTGTTACTACCTTTACCGTAACACCTGTCACTGTTACTACCTTTACCGTAACACCTGTCACTGTTACTACCTTTACCGTAACACGTGTCACTGTTACTGCCTTTACCGTAAAAAGTAACACGTGTCACTGTTACTGCCTTTACTGTAACACGTGTCACTGTTAGTGCCTTCACTGTAACACGTGTCACTGTTACTACCTTCACTATAACACCTGTCACTGTTAGTGCCTTTACCGTAACACCTGTCACTGTTACTACCTTCACTATAACACCTGTCACTGTTAGTGCCTTTACCGTAACACCTGTCACTGTTACTACCTTTACCGTAACACCTGTCACTGTTACTACCTTTACTGTAACACGTGTCACTGTTACTACTTTTACCGTAACACGTGTCACTGTTACTGCCTTTACCGTAAAAAGTAACACGTGTCACTGTTACTGCCTTTACCGTAACACGTGTCACTGTTACTGCCTTTACCGTAACACGTGTCACTGTTACTGCCTTTACCGTAAAAAGTAACACGTGTCACTGTTACTGCCTTTACCGTAACACGTGTCACTGTTACTACTTTTACCGTAACACGTGTCACTGTTACTATCTTTACCGTAACACGTGTCACTTTTAGTGCCTTTACTGTAACACGTGTCACTGTTAGTGCCTTTACCGTAACACGTGTCACAGTTACTATCTTTACCGTAACACGTGTCACTTTTAGTGCCTTTACTGTAACACGTAAAACGTGTGACTGTTACTGCCTTTACCGTAACATGTGTCACTGTTAGTGCCTTTACCGTAACACGTGTCACTGTTAGTGCCTTTACCGTAACACGTGTCACTGTTACTACCTTTACCGTAACACGTGTCACTGTTACTACCTTTACTGTAACACGTGTCACTGTTACTACCTTTACCGTAACACGTAAAACGTGTCACTGTTACTGCCTTTACCGTAACACCTGTCACTGTTACTGCCTTTACTGTAACACCTGTCACTGTTACTACCTTTACCGTAACACATGTCACTGTTACTACCTTTACTGTAACACGTGTCGCGGTTAGTGCCTTTACCGTAACACCTGTCACTGTTAGTGCCTTTACCATAACACCTGTCACTGTTAGTGCCTTTACCGTAACACGTGTCACTGTTACTACCTTTACCGTAACACGTGTCACTGTTACTACGTTTACCGTAACACGTAAAACGTGTCACTGTTACTGCCTTTACTGTAACACGTGTCACGGTTAGTGCCTTTACTGTAACACGTGTCACTGTTACTACCTTTACCGTAACACGTGTCACTGTTACTACCTTTACCGTAACACGTGTCACTGTAACTACGTTTACCGTAACACGTAAAACGTGTCACTGTTACTGCCTTTACTGTAACACGTGTCACGGTTAGTGCCTTTACCATAACACCTGTCACTGTTAGTGCCTTTACCGTAACACGTGTCACTGTTACTACCTTTACTGTAACACGTGTCACTGTTAGTGCCTTTACTGTAACACGTGTCACGGTTAGTGCCTTTACCGTAACACGTGTCACTGTTAGTGCCTTTACCGTAACTCGTGTCACTGTTACTGCCTTTACCGTAACACGTGTCACTGTTAGTGCCTTTACCGTAACACGTGTCACTGTTAGTGCCTTTACTGTAACACGTGTCACTGTTACAACCTTTACCGTAACACCTGTCACTGTTACTACCTTTACTGTAACACGTGTCACTGTTACTACTTTTACCGTAACACGTGTCACTGTTACTGCCTTTACCGTAACACGTGTCACTGTTACTGCCTTTACCGTAACACGTGTCACTGTTACTGCCTTTACCGTAAAAAGTAACACGTGTCACTGTTACTGCCTTTACCGTAACACGTGTCACTGTTACTACTTTACCGTAACACGTGTCACTGTAACTACCTTTACTGTAACACGTGTCACTGTTAGTGCCTTTACCGTAACACGTGTCACTGTTACTGCCTTTACCGTAACACGTGTCACTGTTACTGCCTTTACCGTAACACGTGTCACTGTTACTGCCTTTACCGTAACACGTGTCACTGTTACTGCCTTTACCGTAAAAAGTAACACGTGTCACTGTTACTGCCTTTACCGTAACACGTGTCACTGTTACTACTTTTACCGTAACACGTGTCACTGTTACTATCTTTACCGTAACACGTGTCACTTTTAGTGCCTTTACTGTAACACGTGTCACTGTTACTGCCTTTACCGTAACACGTAAAACGTGTCACTGTTACTGCCTTTACCGTAACATGTGTCACTGTTAGTGCCTTTACCGTAACACGTGTCACTGTTAGTGCCTTTACCGTAACACGTGTCACTGTTACTACCTTTACCGTAACACGTGTCACTGTTACTACCTTTACTGTAACATGTGTCACTGTTACTACCTTTACCGTAACACGTAAAACGTGTCACTGTTACTGCCTTTACCGTAACACCTGTCACTGTTACTGCCTTTACTGTAACACCTGTCACTGTTACTACCTTTACCGTAACACATGTCACTGTTACTACCTTTACTGTAACACGTGTCGCGGTTAGTGCCTTTACCGTAACACCTGTCACTGTTAGTGCCTTTACCGTAACACCTGTCACTGTTAGTGCCTTTACCGTAACACGTGTCACTGTTAGTGCCTTTACCGTAACACGTGTCACTGTTACTACCTTTACTGTAACACGTGTCACTGTTACTACCTTTACCGTAACACGTGTCACTGTTACTACGTTTACCGTAACACGTAAAACGTGTCACTGTTACTGCCTTTACTGTAACACGTGTCACGGTTAGTGCCTTTACTGTAACACGTGTCACTGTTACTACCTTTACCGTAACACGTGTCACTGTTACTACATTTACCGTAACACGTGTCCCTGTTACTACGTTTACCGTAACACGTAAAACGTGTCACTGTTACTGCCTTTACTGTAACACGTGTCACGGTTAGTGCCTTTACCGTAACACCTGTCACTGTTAGTGCCTTTACCGTAACACGTGTCACTGTTACTACCTTTACTGTAACACGTGTCACTGTTAGTGCCTTTACTGTAACACGTGTCACGGTTAGTGCCTTTACCGTAACACGTGTCACTGTTAGTGCCTTTACCGTAACTCGTGTCACTGTTACTGCCTTTACCGTAACACGTGTCACTGTTAGTGCCTTTACCGTAACACGTGTCACTGTTAGTGCCTTTACTGTAACACGTGTCACTGTTACAACCTTTACCGTAACACGTAAAACGTGTCACTGTTACTGCCTTTACCGTAACATGTGTAACTGTTACTACCTTTACCGTAACACGTAAAACGTGTCACTGTTACTACCTTTACCGTAACACGTGTCCGGTCTGTTCCAGGTTCAGGAACGTGGTGTTCGACATCGTGCCCGGCCCGGAGAGAGGGAGCTTCACCGTTAAAGCCCGGTTCCTGGGAGTGGAGATGGAGGAGTTCCTGCTGCAGTACCAGGTACAACCAAGCTAGATACTGAGCTAAATACTTAGCCAGATACTGAGCCAGATACTAAGCCAGATACTGAGCTAAATACTGTGCACAGCACAATAAATGCAATGTTATTAAAAACCTGAGTGTGTGTTTAGGACCTGCTGCAGCTGCAGTATGAAGGCGTGGCGGTGATGAAGATGTTCGACAAAGCGAAGATCAACGTCAACCTGCTCATCTTCCTCCTCAACAAAAAGTTCTTCAAGAAATGAACCGAGTGAAGCTCTCACCTTTCACTCCTATCTCTTGATGATTATATACAGCAGAGTGAAGCTCTCACCTTTCACTCCTATCTCTGATGATGATTATATACAGCAGAGAGAAGCTCTCACCTTTCACTCCTATATCTGATGATGATTATATACAGCAGAGTGAAGCTCTTACCTTTCACTCCTATCTCTGATGATGATTATATACAGCAGAGTGAAGCTCTTACCTTTCACTCCTATCTCTGATGATGATTATATACAGCAGAGTGAATCTCTTACCGAACACTCCTATCTCTGATGATGATTATATACAGCAGAGTGAAGCTCTTACCTTTCACTCCTATCTCTGATGACGATTATATACAGCAGAGTGAATCTCTCACCTAACACTCCTATCTCTGATGACGATTATATACAGCAGAGTGAAGCTCTCACCTAACACTCCTATCTCTGATGATGATTATATACAGCAGGGTGAATCTCTTACCTAACACTCCTATCTCTGATGATGATTATATACAGCAGAGTGAATCTCTTACCTTTCACTCATATCTCTGATGATGATTATATACAGCAGAGTGAAGCTCTTACCTTTCACTCATATCTCTGATGATGATTATATACAGCAGAGTGAAGCTCTTACCTAACACTCATATCTCTGATGATGATTATATACAGCAGGTTGAAGCTCTTACCTACACTCCTATCTCTGATGATGATTATATACAGCAGAGTGAAGCTCTCACCTAACACTCATATCTCTGATGATGATTATATACAGCAGAGTGAAGCTCTTACCCAACACTCATATCTCTGATGATGATTATATACAGCAGAGTGAAGCTCTTACCTTTCACTCATATCTCTGATGATGATTATATACAGCAGAGTGAAGCTCTTACCTTTCACTCATATCTCTGATGATGATTATATACAGCAGGGTGAAGCTCTTACCTAACACTCATATCTCTGATGATGATTATATACAGCAGGGTGAATGAAGCATCTCGGTTTTTATATCATTACTTATCAATCATGAACTTTATTGACACTTTTGTTGTTGTTGTTGTTACATTATCTCCAAGGCTGAGTTACATTTTAATGTGTTATTGCACGTTACCAAGGGAACAGCATAGATGAATAATCATGATACAGATGACTCACCTTCTATACCTGTTTTATACCTGACTACAGAGTGAGACATCCTGCTGCTCCTATCTCTGTTCACCTGTTTTAGTTTGGTTCACAAACATCTATGACGCCAATAACTGTAAATATTTTCTGTCACTTCCTGTTTGTTTTTTACTTCATTAAATATCTGAACATCCTTACCTGTTGTTTCTCATTCATTGAACCTGGTATTAGACAGGAAGTGATTCACCTGTAAACACCTGGAGGTTTCATGAATCATGTTTTTATTCCACATTTTCAGAAACAGAGTAAAAGAAGAAAAATATATCACAGATTCATCAGAGACGTTTCTATCTGCTAACAGGTTTACAAAAATACTCTCATTTATTTTAAACTTCAAGTATCTACGTACAACAAGCTCCATCACCTCAACCAGTCCAAACCATTCAATCTGGTTTCATCCAGTCCAAAACTGTAATCGTGTAGAATGCAGTCTGAACCAGTTTAATCTGGTTGGATCCTGTTTAAACCAGTTTAATCTGGTTTGATCCTGTTTAAACCAGTTGGATCAGGTTCAATCCAGTTAAACCATCCTATTCCAATTTACTCCATTTATAACTGGTTTAATCAAAAATAGAACCAGTTTAATCCTGGTTAAATCCTGTTTAAACCAGTTGAATGCGGTTCAAACCAAGATATACCATTTTATTCTAATTTAATCCAGCTAAACTGGTTTAACTCAGTTTGGATAAAACTGAATCCAGTGTAAACAGTCCTTCACATCTTAATGGCACAAACGTTTTCTCCTCTGTTCAAAGTGTCACAGGAAGCTTCTTAAAAACATTTCAGTCGCAGTCAAACTTTATAAACAATCAAAGATTCAGAGACGCTCGTTTCAGATAAACTTTACAAAAACAGAGTTTAACGTGTTTTCATCTCTGCATGTAGAGAACCCTAACCCTGTCCCATTTAAACAGCTATCCTGCTATATGTACCTATCTTTTGGCTATCTGTTTATCTGTATCTGTAGCTATCTGTGGTTATCTGTAGCTATCTGTGGCTATCTGTAGCTATCTGTAGTTATCTGTGGTTATCTATATCTGTAGCTATCTGTAGTTATCTGTAGCTATCTGTGGTTATCTGTAGCTATCTGTGGCTATCTGTGGTTATCTGTAGTTATCTGTAGCTATCTGTGGCTATCTGTAGCTATCTGTGGTTATCTGTAGCTATCTGTGGCTATCTGTTGCTATCTGTGGTTATCTGTAGTTATCTGTGGCTATCTGTGGCTATCTGTGGTTATCTGTAGTTATCTGTAGCTATCTGTGGCTATCTGTGGTTATCTGTAGTTATCTGTAGCTATCTGTGGCTATCTGTAGCTATCTGTGGTTATCTGTAGCTATCTGTGGCTATCTGTTGCTATCTGTGGTTATCTGTAGTTATCTGTGGCTATCTGTGGCTATCTGTAGTTATCTGTAGCTATCTGTAGCTATCTGTGGTTATCTGTGGTTATCTGTAGTTATCTGTAGCTATCTGTGGTTATCTGTAGCTATCTGTGGCTATCTGTTGCTATCTGTGGTTATCTGTAGTTATCTGTGGCTATCTGTGGCTATCTGTAGTTATCTGTAGCTATCTGTGGCTATCTGTAGCTATCTGTGGTTATCTGTAGTTATCTGTAGCTATCTGTGGTTATCTGTAGCTATCTGTGGCTATCTGTAGTTATCTGTTGCTATCTGTGGTTATCTGTAGCTATCTGTAGCTATCTGTGGTTATCTGTAGCTATCTGTGGTTATCTGTAGCTATCTGTGGTTATCTGTAGCTATCTGTGGTTATCTGTAGCTATCTGTGGTTATCTGTAGCTAACTGTGGTTATATGTAGCTATCTGTGGTTATCTGTGGTTATCTGTAGCTATATGTAGTTATCTGTAGCTATCTGTGGTTATCTGTAGCTATCTGTACCTATCTCTGGTTATCTGTAGCTATCTGTAGCTATCTGTGGTTATCTGTAGCTATCTGTGGTTATCTGTAGCTATATGTAGTTATCTGTAGCTATCTGTGGTTATCTGTAGCTATCTGTAGCTATCTCTGGTTATCTGTAGCTATCTGTAGCTATCTGTGGTTATCTGTAGCTATCTGTGGTTATCTGTAGCTATCTGTAGCTATCTGTGGTTATCTGTGGTTATCTGTAGCTATCTGTGGTTATCTGTGGTTATCTGTAGTTATCTGTAGCTATCTGTGGTTATCTGTAGTTATCTGTAGCTATCTGTGGTTATCTGTGGTTATCTGTAGTTATCTGTAGCTATCTGTGGTTATCTGTAGTTATCTGTAGCTATCTGTGGTTATCTGTGGTTATCTGTAGTTATCTGTAGCTATCTGTAGCTATCTCTGGTTATCTGTAGCTATCTGTAGCTATCTGTGGTTATCTGTAGCTATCTCTGGTTATCTGTAGCTATCTGTGGCTATCTCTGGTTATCTGTAGCTATCTGTGGCTATCTCTGGTTATCTGTAGCTATCTGTGGTTATCTGTAGCTATCTGTGGTTATCTGTAGCTATCTGTAGCTATCTGTGGTTATCTGTAGCTATCTGTGGTTATCTGTAGCTATCTGTAGCTATCTGTGGTTATCTGTAGCTATCTGTGGTTATCTGTAGCTATCTGTAGCTATCTCTGGTTATCTGTAGCTATCTGTAGCTATCTGTGGCTATCTGTAGTTATCTGTTGCTATCTGTGGTTATCTGTAGCTATCTGTAGCTATCTGTGGTTATCTGTAGCTATCTGTGGTTATCTGTAGCTATCTGTGGTTATCTGTAGCTATCTGTAGCTATCTGTGGTTATCTGTAGCTATCTGTGGCTATCTGTGGTTATCTGTAGCTATCTGTGGTTAACTGTAGCTATCTGTGGCTATCTGTGGTTATCTGTGGTTATCTGTAGCTATCTGTGGTTATCTGTAGCTATCTGTGGTTATCTGTAGCTATCTGTGGTTATCTGTAGCTATCTGTGGTTATCTGTAGCTATCTGTAGCTATCTGTGGTTATCTGTAGCTATCTGTGGTTATCTGTAGCTATCTGTGGTTATCTGTAGCTATCTGTAGCTATCTGTGGTTATCTGTAGCTATCTGTAGCTATCTGTGGTTATCTGTAGCTATCTGTGGCTATCTGTGGTTATCTGTAGTTATCTGTAGCTATCTGTGGTTATCTGTAGCTATCTGTGGTTATCTGTAGCTATCTGTGGTTATCTGTAGCTATCTGTAGCTATCTGTGGTTATCTGTAGCTATCTGTGGTTATCTGTAGCTATCTGTGGTTATCTGTGGTTATCTGTAGCTATATGTAGTTATCTGTAGCTATCTGTGGTTATCTGTAGCTATCTGTAGCTATCTCTGGTTATCTGTAGCTATCTGTAGCTATCTGTGGTTATCTGTAGCTATCTGTGGTTATCTGTAGCTATCTGTAGCTATCTGTGGTTATCTGTGGTTATCTGTAGCTATCTGTGGTTATCTGTGGTTATCTGTAGTTATCTGTAGCTATCTGTGGTTATCTGTAGTTATCTGTAGCTATCTGTAGCTATCTGTAGCTATCTCTGGTTATCTGTAGCTATCTGTAGCTATCTGTGGTTATCTGTAGCTATCTGTGGTTATCTGTAGCTATCTGTGGCTATCTGTGGTTATCTGTAGCTATCTGTGGTTATCTGTAGCTATCTGTGGTTATCTGTAGCTATCTGTAGCTATCTGTGGTTATCTGTAGCTATCTGTGGTTATCTGTAGCTATCTGTAGCTATCTGTGGTTATCTGTAGCTATCTGTGGTTATCTGTAGCTATCTGTGGCTATCTGTAGCTATCTCTGGTTATCTGTAGCTATCTGTAGCTATCTGTGGCTATCTGTAGTTATCTGTTGCTATCTGTGGTTATCTGTAGTTATCTGTAGCTATCTGTGGTTATCTGTAGTTATCTGTAGCTATCTGTGGTTATCTGTAGCTATCTGTGGTTATCTGTAGCTATCTGTGGTTATCTGTAGCTATCTGTGGTTATCTGTAGCTATCTGTGGTTATCTGTAGCTATCTGTGGTTATCTGTAGCTATCTGTAGCTATCTGTGGTTATCTGTAGCTATCTGTGGTTATCTGTAGCTATATGTAGTTATCTGTAGCTATCTGTGGTTATCTGTAGCTATCTGTGGTTATCTGTGGTTATCTGTAGCTATATGTAGTTATCTGTAGCTATCTGTGGTTATCTGTAGCTATCTGTAGCTATCTCTGGTTATCTGTAGCTATCTGTGGTTATCTGTAGCTATCTGTGGTTATCTGTAGCTATCTGTGGTTATCTGTAGCTATCTGTGGTTATCTGTGGTTATCTGTAGCTATCTGTGGTTATCTGTGGTTATCTGTAGTTATCTGTAGCTATCTGTGGTTATCTGTAGTTATCTGTAGCTATCTGTGGTTATCTGTAGTTATCTGTAGCTATCTGTAGCTATCTCTGGTTATCTGTAGCTATCTGTGGTTATCTGTAGCTATCTCTGGTTATCTGTAGCTATCTGTGGCTATCTCTGGTTATCTGTAGCTATCTGTGGCTATCTCTGGTTATCTGTAGCTATCTGTGGTTATCTGTAGCTATCTGTGGTTATCTGTAGCTATCTGTAGCTATCTGTGGTTATCTGTAGCTATCTGTGGTTATCTGTAGCTATCTGTGGCTATCTGTAGCTATCTCTGGTTATCTGTAGCTATCTGTAGTTATCTGTAGCTATCTGTGGTTATCTGTGGTTATCTGTAGTTATCTGTAGCTATCTGTAGCTATCTCTGGTTATCTGTAGCTATCTGTGGCTATCTCTGGTTATCTGTAGCTATCTGTGGCTATCTCTGGTTATCTGTAGCTATCTGTAGTTATCTGTGGCTATCTGTGGCTATCTGTGGTTATCTGTAGCTATCTGTAGTTATCTGTAGCTATCTGTGGTTATCTATAGCTATCTGTAGCTATCTGTGGTTATCTGTAGCTATCTGTGGTTATCTATAGCTATCTGTAGCTATCTGTAGCTATCTGTAGTCATCTATGGCTATCTGTAGCTATCTGTGGTTATCTGTGGCTATCTGTAGCTATCTGTGGTTATCTGTAGCTATCTGTAGTTATCTGTAGCTATCTGTGGTTATCTGTAGCTATCTGTAGTTATCTGTGGCTATCTGTGGCTATCTGTGGTTATCTGTAGCTATCTGTGGTTATCTGTAGCTATCTGTAGCTATCTGTGGCTATCTGTAGCTATCTGTAGCTATCTGTGGCTATCTGTAGCTATCTGTGGCTATCTGTGGCTATCTGTGGTTATCTGTAGTTATCTATATCTGTGGCTATCTGTGGTTATCTGTAGCTATCTGTAGCTATCTGTAGTTATCTGTAGCTATCTGTAGCTATCTGTGGTTATCTGTAGCTATCTGTAGCTATCTGTGGTTATCTGTCGCTATCTATGGTTATCTGTAGCTATCTGTGGTTATCTGTCGCTATCTGTGGCTATCTGTGGTTATCTATATCTGTGGCTATCTGTCGCTATCTGTGGCTATCTGTGGTTATCTGTAGTTATCTATATCTGTGGCTATCTGTGGTTATCTGTAGCTATCTGTGGTTATCTGTGGTTATCTGTAGCTATATGTAGTTATCTGTAGCTATCTGTGGTTATCTGTAGCTATCTGTAGCTATCTCTGGTTATCTGTAGCTATCTGTAGCTATCTGTAGCTATCTGTGGTTATCTGTAGCTATCTGTGGTTATCTGTAGCTATCTGTAGCTATCTGTGGTTATCTGTGGTTATCTGTAGCTATCTGTGGTTATCTGTAGCTATCTGTAGCTATCTGTAGCTATCTGTGGTTATCTGTAGCTATCTGTGGTTATCTGTAGCTATCTGTGGTTATCTGTGGTTATCTGTAGCTATCTGTGGTTATCTGTAGCTATCTGTAGCTATCTGTGGTTATCTGTAGCTATCTGTAGCTATCTGTGGTTATCTGTAGCTATCTGTAGCTATCTGTGGTTATCTGTAGCTATCTGTGGTTATCTGTAGTTATCTGTGGTTATCTGTAGCTATCTGTGGTTATCTGTAGCTATCTGTAGCTATCTGTGGTTATCTGTAGCTATCTGTAGCTATCTGTGGTTATCTGTAGTCATCTGTGGTTATCTGTAGCTATCTGTAGCTATCTATGGTTATCTGTAGCTATCTGTAGCTATCTGTGGTTATCTGTAGCTATCTGTGGTTATCTGTAGCTATCTGTAGCTATCTGTAGCTATCTGTGGTTATCTGTAGCTATCTGTAGCTATCTGTGGTTATCTGTGGTTATCTGTAGCTATCTGTGGTTATCTGTAGCTATCTGTAGCTATCTGTGGTTATCTGTAGCTATCTGTGGTTATCTGTAGCTATCTGTGGTTATCTGTGGTTATCTGTAGCTATCTGTGGTTATCTGTAGCTATCTGTAGCTATCTGTGGTTATCTGTAGCTATCTGTGGTTATCTGTAGCTATCTGTAGCTATCTGTGGTTATCTGTAGCTATCTGTAGCTATCTGTGGTTATCTGTAGCTATCTGTGGTTATCTGTAGCTATCTGTAGTCATCTGTGGTTATCTGTAGCTATCTGTAGCTATCTGTGGCTATCTGTAGTTAGCTTATTAGATACTTCTTTAAATATCATCCTTCATTCAGGTCCCTTTAACCTGTTAGCATGTTAGCAGCTAGCACTCAGGATCTGTGGCAGGTTTCTGTGGAGAGCAGGCCTTAAAGGGACAGCAAACCTGAGCCATCTGCAGATCTGCAGCAGGTCTTGGTCTGAGAGGCCGTCTCCCTGTTGTTTAGGTTCATGCTAAGCTAAGCTAGCACTCTGCTGGTCTCACTGAGATGAGGGTCTCTGCAGGGACAGGAAGTAGGACTTCAGGGTGGTGGTCCTGGGTCTATTGCAGGTCTTTACAGTATTTACAGTCAGCAGGTTTTGGTTCAAACTGTCCACACAACGTCTTTGGAGTTTCATAAACAAGAAAACCAGGTTTCATCTAAACCCGGATCAGATCCAGAACCTGGTCAGTAAATACAAACTCACAGAAACACAGCGATTATATGTGTGTAGTTATAGGAAGTACAGCGCAGCAGGTCCACACGAGACCACATCCTGCAGAACAGGGATTATAAACATGATGTCAGAGTCCACCTTCATCAGTCCTGCTTCAGGTTCCTCCGCTGACAGAAACAGACCTCAGTGCAAAGTGTGCATCAGTAAACATAGACCAGGTTTCAGTCTGCAAGGGATTGAAGTCGTAAACTGAGTCAAAAACACGAGAGAGGAGAGGCTCCTCAGAGACCTACAGGTCTTTAGTCTGGACTGAAAGGGTCTGGTGGTCTTTAGTCTGGACTGAAAGGGTCTGGTGGTCTTTAGTCTGGACTGAAAGGGTCTGGTAGTCTTTAGTCTGGACTGAAAGGGTCTGATGGTCTTTAGTCTGGACTGAAAGGGTCTAGTGGTCTTTAGTCTGGACTGAAAGTGTCTGGTGGTCTTTAATTTGGACTGAGAGGGTCCGTTGGTCTTTGGTCTGGACTGAAAGTGTCCGGTGGTCTTTAGTCTGGACTGAAAGGGTCTGGTAGTCTTTAGTCTGGACTGAAAGGGTCTGGTGGTCTTTAGTCTGGACTGAAAGGGTCTGGTGGTCTTTAGTCTGGACTGAAAGTGTCTGGTGGTCTTTAATTTGGACTGAGAGGGTCCGTTGGTCTTTGGTCTGGACTGAAAGTGTCCGGTGGTCTTTAGTCTGGACTGAAAGGGTCTGGTGGTCTTTAGTCTGGACTGAAAGTGTCTGGTTGTCTTTAATTTGGACTGAGAGGGTCCGTTGGTCTTTGGTCTGGACTGAAAGTGTCCGGTGGTCTTTAGTCTGGACTGAAAGGATCTGGTGGTCTTTATTCTGGACTGAGAGAGTCTGGTGGTCTTTAGTCTGGACTGAAAGTGTCTGGTTGTCTTAAGTCCTGACTGAGGCCTCAGAGGGGGTCCTGGTGGTGCGGCCCCCTCCCCCCTCTCAGTTTCAGATGGTGATGATATGATGAAGCAGGTTTACAGTAAACCCCCCCTTACAGTCTACCCAATGCTTTGCCCCCCTCAGTCCCCGCTGGACTCGAGGACCCTCTCCGCCAGGACCTCCTGGAAGGTGGAGAGCTGCTTCATCTGCTCGGTCTGCATCGAGTGCCTCCGCATCAGCTTCTTCTTCATCTTGAAGTCTGGACCCCGTTTGGGGGAGGCGGGGGCCACAGGGACCAGAATCTTGGGCCCAGCGTGGACCGGGGAGGTGGGTTTACCGTTGGCCCGAATGTCAGGGATGGGTCTCTGAGGGTTGATGTTGAGGGGGGGCAGGAAGCCGGGCCTGGTGTGGGAGATGTGGTCCAGCAGGAGGGTCCCGGACCCCCGGCGCTCCAGGAGCCCCCGGCGGCGCAGGACGGGGGACACGGAGTTGGGGATGTTCTCCAGTGACTCCCTGGGGGACAGCAGAGACAAGGGGGAAGCGTTGAAGCGCCGCCGATCCACCGACACCCGGCCCGAGTCCGGAGACCCGGGACTGGACTCCGGGCAGAGGTGGGTGTCGGACTCGTAGTGCTCCATACGGGTCAGTTTGGGGTGGATCAGAGCCCGGGCCCCTCCTGGACCCCCAGCGTTCTCCTGGGTCTCCGGGGCCGTGTTCCTGCGGTACAGGATCTGGTGCTGCTGGACCTTGTCGGCCCAGGAGGCCCCGGAGAGGGGGGCGTAGTCCTCCGAGACGGACCGGTCCATCAGTTTTGGGGAACAGGGGTCGTGGGTCTCGATGCTGTGTCGCCGGGACAACCGCGGTCTGACCGGGTCTGTGAGAGACAAGCCGTTCATCTGGAATATGGTGCTGCTGCAGCCCCCATCCTCAAGACCCCCGTCCCTCGGAGGAACCAGGACTGAGGGGGCCACCAGACCCCCGTCCCCCGTAAGAACCAGCACCGAGGGGGCCACCAGACCCCAGGGCTCCGAGTTCAGCCTCTTCAGCAGCTTGCGGGGGGGCGGCCTCTTGTCTCCTGGGGGTCTGGCTGAGGGCAGCGGCAGAGCCGTGGTCAGCGCGAAGCTAAAGATCCCGTCCTGGTCTCCGGCCGGCGAGGAGGTCCGGATCTCCACGTCGGAGGGGGACATGCAGTCTGGAGCCAGCTTGTCCACGATGGCAGGGGAGGGGGGGGCGTTCAGGTACTGCTTGGTCTTCTTGGTGCCGGACGGAGACGTGTCGGAGGTGATGATTATCACTTCCTTCCCTTTGGCCTTGCAGGCGTCCAGCAGGACCTGCAGGGTGTCCCGGTCCCCCTTGTTGATGGCATGGACCAGAGCAGAGGAGCCGGAGTAGTCCTTGAGGCTGGGGTCCGCCCCGTTCTCCAGCAGCAGCGAGACCACCTCCCGGCCCGCCCGCTCCGCGCAGGCATGGATCAGCGCCGTGCGTCCGCACTTGTCCGGGATGTTGGGGTCGGCGCCCTTCTCCAGCAGGTAGCGGACCATCCTCTGCCGGGCCAGCGGGTCCTCGTAGGCTGCGAGGCAGGCGGCGCAGACCGGGGTCTCCCCGCGGTCGTTGCCCTCGTTGATGTAGGCGCCGCCTTCCAGCAGCAGGCGGGTCAGACGCAGCTTCCCCTGGAACACCGCCTTCAGGAGGGCGTTCCCCTCCGTCTGCAGGGGGACTCCATCTCCCATCATGCACCTCACCTCAGACCTCCTGCAGGCTGAGGGTCCGCCACAGAGTCACATGACCTGCAGGAGAAACCAGACCGAGTTCAGGTTCAGGTCTAGCAGGGACCCTGTTGTTTCCTGTTTCCTGTCACATCACCTGCAGCTCCTCCAATCACAGACCTGACCCCCACAAT
>CM062272.1:879609-914609 GCA_031216635.1 Dissostichus eleginoides | reverse complement strand
GCGCCAGGGTATGGCTGGGGTAGGCTACAGCCCCACCATGAAACATGATGTTAAAGTAAGCATGTTGAGAACACGGCTTGCGAAAATATACGGGTCGTGTCCACAACACACAAACTGATCCTGCTGTTACAACAAGTGCACGTTACTGATGCAATATGGATTAGACCATTCGGGCTTATGCTAGAAGAGGGGTGCAAGGAATAGTCTAAGTAGTGGGGGAGTTTTATACACTAAAGGTGTGGAAATTCTCTGGCGTTATAATATCAGCGCGGCCGTGGTCAGATCAAAATGCCTCCGAATGCAATTTGAATAGAGTCAGACCTACAGCCAATCAGAGCAACGAAACGTTGGGTCTGCGTCATGCATTACTGAAGAGATCAGTCAGAACCGCCATTCAGTATCCCCATTGGATCTTCAACGTGTACTATCATACGTCACGTTCACAGTGATCCCTTTCTATTTACTACAAGACAAATGTGCCGTTTTATTTCATACAGTTCCATTTTGATTGAGACAGGGAAATAATCTAAACCTCACGCGTGGCGTTTCACTGTCGGGGGGGCGATATAGCGTGCATGTAATTACATTGCAAATACTGACTTGAGCCCCACAACTGTATGGGTTAGCCCTACCATAGATTACCCAACAGAAAGACTCTGGAGCCGCCACTGGTGGTTACTGACATGCTATGGTTTAATACCAGGTTCATCCCAAACCCATCCCAAAACCGCTCTGTACACACACTTCCTGCTCTGTACACACACTTCCTGTTCTGTACACACACTTCCTGTTCTGTACACACACTTCCTGCTCTGTACACACACTTCCTGCTCTGTACACACACTTCCTGCTCTGTACACACACTTCCTGTTCGAGGCTGCACATGTGTAGACTCCGCGGTCTTAAAATCCCCACAATGCTTTGCGCACGGACCAATTTCCCCAAATCTGTGGCGGAAAATGTGAGGCGGGGCCTCTCATATGACGCACACCTGCACCCCTGCTCGCCTGTTCCACTCTTCGTTTTCCGAATGCCAGGAAGGATTCTTGCCTCGCTTCTGAAGCAAGTGACTCGGAAGACATGTGCTACCAAGCAAGCGTAACCTAACCCTAACCCGTTTCTCTTAGGGACCTTCCTAACGGAGTGAAATGACCCGGAAGTACGTCAGTGGCAGCCATGATAAGAGCTGGTTCTCTAGACCAGTGGTTCTCAACTGGTCCGGCCTCGGGACCCACTTTTTCCTTAGTCAATAGATCGCCACTCGAAATGTTGAACCTCTCAAATCTATTCAACAACCCATGGATGTATAAAGAGTAGTTCTACCGCAAAGTTATTCTCCGTGGGGACTTCCGGAAACAACCTTGATTCTGATTGGCCAGAAGACTCGAGAAAACATCAGCAAAGATGTTTTATTGAGAAGAAGATCACTACGTGACAGAAGCTTTCAAAACCGTTGATGGTCTCCGGTACTTCCAGTCCAACGCCCACTGCGCGCACAGCGTTAGAACATCGGGCCTCCAAAATAAAACTTTGACTTTTTTCCCCCCAAAAAAAAAAAAGGAAATTCTTTTTTTAAAAAAAATAAATTTCACTCACACATCTGCGACCCACTCGAAACGGGTCCGGGTCGCGACCCACCAGTGGAGAACCACTGCTCTAGATGATAGGAAAGGGTTCAACTTCCTTCATAACCTCCTCTAGCTTAGGAACCACTGGACCTTCCTTTAGGAAAGGAGAGGAGAAAATGCTGCCCCACGATGCCTTGCGGCCGCAGTCCCATTCCCAACAGTCGGCCGTTCACGGAAACAACCGATTATGACCGAGAAATGATATCATGAAAGTTACGGTGCTTATTAAGCTTTTTAAAACGTATGTGGTAACTTGCTAAAGTGCTTTGTTTTGAACGATCATCAGTATTAGCCGCTTTCACACCAAGTACTTTGCTGTACTTAGTGTCCAGCACTTAGTGTCCAGCACTTAGTGTCCAGCACTTGGTGTCCAGCACTTGGTGTCCAGCACTTAGTGTCCAGCACTTAGTGTCAGCACTTGGTGTCCAGCACTTAGTGTCCAGCACTTGGTGTCCAGCACTTGGTGTCCAGCACTTAGTGTCAGCACTTGGTGTCCAGCACTTAGTGTCCAGCACTTAGTGTCCAGCACTTGGTGTCCAGCACTTAGTGTCAGCACTTGGTGTCCAGCACTTAGTGTCAGCACTTAGTGTCCAGCACTTAGTGTCAGCACTTAGTGTCCAGCACTTAGTGTCAGCACTTAGTGTCAGCACTTGGTGTCCAGCACTTGGTGTCCAGCACTTAGTGCCAGCACTTGGTGTCCAGCACTTGGTGTCCAGCACTTGGTGCCAGCACTTGGTGTCCAGCACTTGGTGCCAGCACTTGGTGTCCAGCACTTGGTGTCCAGCACTTGGTGCCAGCACTTAGTGCCAGCACTTAGTGTCCAGCACTTGGTGCCAGCACTTGGTGCCAGCACTTAGTGTCCAGCACTTAGTGCCAGCACTTAGTACCCCCATGGAACTAAGTACAGATCGCGTTCACACCGGAATAAGTCCCTGAGGGAGGATCAGGCAAATGAAGCCGCTGACGTCACTTCTTCTTCTTCTGCTTTGGGTTTACTGGCAGGCCGCAAACCACTTCACGGCGTATACTGCCACCCGAAGTCCCCGGCCGGAAGTCCCCGGAGTTGGACTAAATCGCAAGAACGCCGACACCTCCTCATCACTCCACCGCTCCCATGTTTTCTTTTGTGTTGCCATAAGTTATTCTCTCTCCGTTGATACGCGGGGCTAATGCTAATGCTAAAAATGCTAATGCCAGCAAATACAATGGCGGCTTCACAAAACTTTTCAGAGTTTTACGGGGCGTGGTTTGCAATCCGCCCAGCCAATCAGAAATTGGTACTTTTTTCTCTCCAGGATAGTCCCACCTCTCTAGCAGGCACTACAAATGGGGGTAAAATTTCTCTGAACTAAGTTCTCTTTTTGGTGTGAACGCAAAATTCCAGGCACTAACGGAACTAAACGGGAAAAGTACGGGGAAAAGTAGTCCGGTGTGAACGCGCCTATTATAATCAAAAAGAGAAATATGAACGTTAGTTTTTACTGAAATTATCAAATAAAGTCAACCTCTCTCAGTCTTTACTGAGCTGTGGGTTTGTTCAACTTTTAAAAGATGTCTGAATGGTGATACACACAGTGATAGATGTTAAGGACTAACGTTATAATCAATACATTTGTATTGATTATAAGATCTTTTCATCCAATCATACGTATTGGGATCATCTGTATTAATGTGGACCGGAGGGAGAGGGTGACGAGCATAAGGTTCACTTTCCTTTTTTATTTCAATTCCAGCTTTGGTCCTGAAGAATCTGTTTCTCTGTTGTCCACGTTCACAAAGCCTAAAGCAACAGAGCACGGAGCAGAGTCTCTAGATGAGTTTACAGGAGTCCCTCGTTCTTATTCTACATCCATGTTGTAGTCCGCTGTGTAGAGAACTGTAGTTTCCACAGTTCCCCACAGCAGCAGACGCACATTCATGACGTCTGCTGGCGCATCATAAACACGTGGGATAGTGAAAGTGCAGTCTCTTCTCCTAAGTCCTTTTGAATTCTCCTATCCACTATCCCTTAACCCAGTGGTTTTCAAACTGTGGGGCGTGACCCCTGGTGGGTTGCGGAGGTACTGCAGGGGGGGCGCGGGAAGATTTTTATTTTAATTATTTATTTTATTACTTTCTCCTTCTAGCTTTGTGAAGCAGCTTGAGATGACGTGGTTTTTTAAGTGTGCTATATAAATCAAATGTATTATTATTATTATTAAATTGCAAACAAACACTGCTCGAAAATATCTCATTGGTCAGAGAGCTGTGGGCATAATGCTGCCTTCTGCAACAGCCTACTTGTGTGAGACAGGCTTTCTGCTGTTGCTGCCATCAAAACGAAATACAGATCGAAGCTGGACATTGAGAATGAACTGAGAGTCTCAGAACAACAGCCCCGGTTTGAGAAGCTCTGCAAAGGGAAAGCAAGCACACACAAGTCATTGAAAGGCTGTGTGTGGAATAGGAATGGTCAAGTGATGTGATCGTTTGCAACCTGCAGTAGAAATAGTAGTTAAGTGTACATTCATATATGTTCCTTAAAGAAATTTGAATTTAAAAATCTTCTACTCAGGAAGAAGGCCTACTAGTTTTAATCAGGCTAAATGAATTCACAGTATCTATTACAAGCACTTTAGTTCCTGTGTAATCCATAATCAAATATACAATGATAGTTGGATCTTCTTATTATTAGCAGAGAAAATGTAATGTTTTTACAACAATATACAATTAATCCTACCAATATAGATGGGAACCGGGTTGGGGGTCCCGGAAATATTTCCAATTACCCAAGGGGGGCCCGACTGAAAAAGTTTGGGAACCACTGCCTTAACCCCGTGACGTTTCACACAGAGCTCAAGGGTTAGACGTTAGGAGCTGATTTTTTGACTATTGGACCGCAA
Organism: Dissostichus eleginoides; assembly: GCA_031216635.1. NCBI lineage: Eukaryota > Metazoa > Chordata > Actinopteri > Perciformes > Nototheniidae > Dissostichus > Dissostichus eleginoides. The sequence continues at coordinate 910,099 of CM062272.1, read as the reverse complement.
CCCTGCTCTGTACACACACTTCCTGCTCTGTACACACACTTCCTGCTCTGTACACACACTTCCTGCTCTGTACACACACTTCCTGCTCTGTACACACACTTCCTGTTAGCGTGTCAGTGTGTCCTAAAGCTGCGGCGTTGTTGGTGTTTAACAACACACGCTGGCGAGGAGGCGGGGCTTATCTCCATGTGTATACCAACAACAACAACAACAGTATTTTGATGTCAACACGTATCAGAATACGGAGAGTTCAAGATCAACAGTGTTTCTGTAAACACACACACACACACACATACACACACACACACACACACCGAGCCCCAGACACACATTTATTTATTGTTGGTGTGTATTTGGTAAATCGTGGTTAACCGTCACTAAGACAGGTGTGTGTGTGTGTGTGTGTGTGTGTGTGTGTGTGTGTGTCATCGTGGGAACGCTTCTGCAGGAATCCAGCACATCAGTTGCCATAGAAACTGAGTTACCATAATAGCAACAGTCTGATTTATTCCTGTCAGCACTGAGGGGGGGGGGGGGGGGGGTCTTATGTAAACACTTATATTTATGTAAGCGTGATGTCATCACTCACCTGCTGACTCTACCTCTGAGGGTCAAAGATCAACGACCGGCTGAGTTCACCGCTGCAGCCAATCAGAGGAGAGCAAGCTTCTTCTTCTTCTGCTCGTCTCTGCTGGATCATGCACCCTAAAGGAAGCCCCTCCTGGTGAGACCCTTTATTAATGTTCTGTTGTTCCTCATGTTCTCTGTGTTCTGTTGTTCCTCATGTTCTCTGTGTTCTGTTGTTCCTCACGTTCTCTGTGTTCTGTTGTTCCTCATGTTCTCTGTGTTCTGTTGTTCCTCACGTTCTCTGTGTTCTGTTGTTCCTCACGTTCTCTGTGTTCTGTTGTTCCTCACGTTCTCTGTGTTCTGTTGTTCCTCATGTTCTCTGTGTTCTGTTGTTCCTCATGTTCTCTGTGTTCTGTTGTTCCTCACGTTCTCTGTGTTCTGTTGTTCCTCACATTCTCTGTGTTCTGTTGTTCCTTACGTTCTCTCTGATCTGTTGTTCCTCACGTTCTCTGTGTTCTGTTGTTCCTCGAGTTCTCTGTGTTCTGTTGTTCCTCACGTTCTCTGTGTTCTGTTGTTCCTCACGTTCTCTGTGTTCTGTTGTTCCTCATGTTCTCTGTGTTCTGTTGTTCCTCATGTTCAGGTCAGGTGATATCACAGTTCTAGGGAGTCAGGTGATATCACAGTTCTAGGGAGTCAGGTGATATCACAGTTCTAGGGAGTCAGGTGATATCACAGTTCTAGGGAGTCAGAGGATATCACAGTTCTAGGGAGTCAGGTGATATCACAGTTCTAGGGAGTCAGGTGATATCACAGTTCTAGGGAGTCAGGTGATATCACAGTTCTAGGGAGTCAGGTGATATCACAGTTCTAGGGAGTCAGGTGATATCACAGTTCTAGGGGGTCAGGTGATATCACAGTTCTAGGGAGTCAGGTGATATCACAGTTCTAGGGAGTCAGGTGATATCACAGTTCTAGGGAGTCAGGTGATATCATAGTTCTAGGGAGTCAGGTGATATCGCAGTTCTTGGGGTCACAGTTCTTGGGGGTCAGGTGATATCACAGTTCTTGGGGTCAGGTGATATCATAGTTCTAGGGAGTCAGATGATATCACAGTTCTTGGGGTCACAGTTCTTGGGGGTCAGGTGATATCACAGTTCTTTGGGGTCAGGTGATATCACAGTTCTTTGGGGTCAGGTGATATCACAGTTCTTTGGGGTCACAGTTCTAGGGAGTCAGGTGATATCACAGTTCTAGGGAGTCAGATGATATCACAGTTCTTTGGGGTCACAGTTCTAGGGAGTCAGGTGATATCACAGTTCTAGGGAGTCAGATGATATCACAGTTCTTTGGGGTCAGGTGATATCACAGTTCTAGGGGGTCAGGTGATATCACAGTTCTAGGCAGTCAGGTGATATCACAGTTCTAGGGAGTCAGATGATATCACAGTTCTAGGGAGTCAGATGATATCAGAGTTCTAGGGAGTCAGGTGATATCACAGTTCTAGGGAGTCAGGTGATATCACAGGTCTAGGGAGTCAGGTGATATCACAGTTCTAGGGAGTCAGGTGATATCACAGTTCTTGGGGGTCAGGTGATATCACAGTTCTAGGGAGTCAGATAATATCACAGTTCTAGGGAGTCAGGTGATATCACAGTTCTTTGGGGTCAGGTGATATCACAGTTCTAGGGGGTCAGGTGATATCACAGTTCTAGGCAGTCAGGTGATATCACAGTTCTAGGGAGTCAGATGATATCACAGTTCTAGGGAGTCAGATGATATCAGAGTTCTAGGGAGTCAGGTGATATCACAGGTCTAGGGAGTCAGGTGATATCACAGTTCTAGGGAGTCAGGTGATATCACAGTTCTTGGGGGTCAGGTGATATCACAGTTCTAGGGAGTCAGATAATATCACAGTTCTAGGGAGTCAGGTGATATCACAGTTCTTGGGGGTCAGGTGATATCACAGTTCTAGGGAGTCAGGTGATATCACAGTTCTAGGGAGTCAGGTGATATCACAGTTCTAGGGAGTCAGGTGATATCACAGTTCTAGGGAGTCAGATAATATCACAGTTCTAGGGAGTCAGAGGATATCACAGTTCTAGGGAGTCAGGTGATATCACAGTTCTAGGGAGTCAGGTGATATCACAGTTCTAGGGGGTCAGGTGATATCACAGTTCTAGGGGGTCAGGTGATATCACAGTTCTAGGGGGTCAGGTGATATCACAGTTCTAGGGAGTCAGGTAATATCACAGTGCTTAGGGTCAGGTGATATCGCAGTTCTTGGGGTCACAGTTCTTGGGGGTCAGGTGATATCACAGTTCTTGGGGTCAGGTGATATCACAGTTCTTGGGGGTCAGGTGATATCACAGTTCTTGGGGGTCAGGTGATATCACAGTTCTTTGGGGTCAGGTGATATCACAGTTCTTGGGGGTCAGGTGATATCACAGTTCTTTGGGGTCAGGTGATATCACAGTTCTTTGGGGTCAGGTGATATCACAGTTCTTTGGGGTCAGGTGATATCACAGTTCTTTGGGGTCAGGTGATATCACAGTTCTTTGGGGTCAGGTGATATCACAGTTCTTTGGAGTCAGGTGATATCACAGTTATTTGGGGTCAGGTGATATCACAGTTCTTTGGGGTCAGGTGATATCACAGTTCTTGGGGGTCAGGTGATATCACAGTTTCTTGCCCCCCCCAGCTGCTGCTCCTTCGAGGACTACAACCTGACCACTGAGTGGCTCCTGAACCACACCTTCCAGCGCCCCAAGGTGGCTGTGATCTGTGGCTCTGGACTGGGACTACTGGCTGACGGAGCCGCGAACAAGCAGACCTTCAGGTACCAAGACATCCCCAACTTCCCCGTCAGCACAGGTGAGTGTGGCCCCGCCCCCTGAGGCTGGGGGGGCGTTAGCTCAACTACAGGCACTGTGTTCAGGTGTGCTCAGGTGTGTTTATGTGGTGTGTTCATGTGTGTGTTTATGTGTGTTCATGTGTGTTCAGGTGTGTTCATGTGTGTTCAGGTGTGTGCATGTGTGTGTTCATGTGTGTTCATGTGTGTGTTCATGTGTGTTCATGTGTGTTCATGTGTGTTCATGTGTGTTCAGATGTGTTCAGGTGTGTTCAGGTGTGATCAGGTGTGTTCATGTGTGTTCATGTGTGTTCAGGTGTTATCAGATGTGTTCAGGTGTGTTCAGGTGTGATCATGTGTGTTCAGGTGTGTGCATGTGTGTGTTCATGTGTGTTCAGGTGTCTTCATGTGTGTTCAGGTGTGTTCAGATGTGTTCAGGTGTGTTCAGGTGTGATCAGGTGTGTTCATGTGTGTTCATGTGTGTTCAGGTGTTATCAGGTGTGTTCAGGTGTGATCAGGTGTGTTCATGTGTGTTCATGTGTGTTCAGGTGTTATCAGGTGTGTTCAGGTGTGATCAGGTGTGTTCAGGTGTGATCAGGTGTGTTCATGTGTGTTCAGGTGTGTTCAGGTGTGTTCATGTGTGTTCAGGTGTGTTCAGGTGTGTGCATGTGTGTTCAGGTGTGTGCATGTGTGTTTATGTGTGTTCAGGTGTTATCAGGTGTGTTCATGTGTGTTCAGGTGTGTTCATGTGTTCATGTGTGTTCATGTGTGTTCATGTGTGTTCATGTGTGTTCATGTGTGTTCAGATGTGTTCAGGTGTGTTCAGGTGTGATCAGGTGTGTTCATGTGTGTTCATGTGTGTTCAGGTGTTATCAGATGTGTTCAGGTGTGTTCAGGTGTGATCATGTGTGTTCAGGTGTGTGCATGTGTGTGTTCATGTGTGTTCAGGTGTGTTCATGTGTGTTCAGGTGTGTTCAGATGTGTTCAGGTGTGTTCAGGTGTGATCAGGTGTGTTCATGTGTGTTCATGTGTGTTCAGGTGTTATCAGGTGTGTTCAGGTGTGATCAGGTGTGTTCATGTGTGTTCATGTGTGTTCAGGTGTTATCAGGTGTGTTCAGGTGTGATCAGGTGTGTTCAGGTGTGATCAGGTGTGTTCATGTGTGTTCAGGTGTGTTCAGGTGTGTTCATGTGTGTTCAGGTGTGTTCAGGTGTGTGCATGTGTGTTCAGGTGTGTGCATGTGTGTTTATGTGTGTTCAGGTGTTATCAGGTGTGTTCATGTGTGTTCAGGTGTGTTCATGTGTGTTCAGGTGTGTTCAGGTGTGTTCAGGTGTGTTCATGTGTGTTCAGGTGTGTTCAGGTGTGTTCAGGTGTGTTCAGGTGTGTTCAGGTGTGTTCAGGTGTGTTCATGTGTGTTCATGTGTGTTCAGGTGTGTTCATGTGTGTTCAGGTGTGTTCAGGTGTGTTCATGTATGTTCAGATGTGTTCAGATGTGTTCATGTGTTTCCTGTCTCTCTCCAGTGGCGGGTCATGAAGGCTGTCTGGTGTTTGGGACGATCAAGGACACTTCCTGTGTCTTCATGCAGGGACACTTCCACCTGTACGAAGGTTACTCCCTCTGCCAGGTGGGCCATTACCCAGCATGCACCTAAACCTCTCTGAAGTGTTTCCTGGTCTGGTTCTGTTGGGTTCATCAGACTGGGAGGTGCTGTTATCACTGGTATTCCCTTCTGGTCTGAGGAAGGGTCTCACTGATCAGTTTTGAAAGTCAAGGGTTTCTGGAAAGGCATATTTTTAAAGAGTCAATAGATCCAGTTCTAGAGGGTCTGGAGGTCCACAAGGAGTCCTTTGAAGGTGCTCCAGTGTTCCCAGAAAGGTTTCCATAGACCCTTTAAGAGGGTCTGTACGTACTTGAAAAGGGGTCGTAGGTCGCGTTTACACCAGCTTTGTAGACCTCAGACCTCTGAAGTGAACTAAACAACCGGAAAGAGGTGGTCTCAGACCTCTGAAGTGAACTAAACAACCTGAAACAGGTGGTCTCAGACAGAGGCGCGGGAAGGTAATTTGGGTGGGGGTGCTGAGGTGCTGTCCGATGTGCTAATTACGCACCAACGGGGGGGGGGGGGGGTGGCAAAACCACACACACACAGCATAACAATGGACTCCAGTGAACACTATTACAGGCACTATAGAGGGCTGCACATAACTGGTGCGCGTGCGCACCAGTTATGTGCAGCGAGAGAGAGAGAGAGATATTTGTCAGTTGCATAAGAACTGGATAGATAGCAGGGTCTCCCACATAGACTTTTCTTGGCGGGCCGCCCAGGTATATTGACGGCCGCCAAAGTATAATTCGCGAGCCATTTAGGTTTAATTATTTTAATCCGTCCGCGAGCACCACGGCATCTGCGATCCCTCGTTCTACCCCTCGCTATCGCGTGAAGGGTCTGCTTTATGTTCCCCGCACAGTAACTCTGCTGCGAGACTTCATGAGCGTGCTCACTAACCCCCCCCCCCCCCCCCCCCCATTCATAAAGTGAAGTACCCCTCAAAAGGTCCGGTTTATTTCATTTTAAGGATGCGCACCAAGCAACATCTCCAGGTGCTCCTTTGAGAACCAGGGCAAACAAGTGACGTGCACCCCTGAGTATAGAGCACGCACAAAAGCACGAGCACACACACTGCAAAGACGTGAAATATTATTTTACCAACAATGTGGAATGAATTGGCTGCATCTTACACAGACTATGCACGGCTGCAGCAGCAATCCCCATAACATAATAATGACCACAAACATGATATTGACCAGGATACAGATTATGCACATGATTTAGCAGATTTAGCGTTTTTAGAGAGAAAACATTCCGACACGTTTCTGCGCCGTGTCAGTGACTTGTGTTGTTGGGCCGTGTCAGTGACTTGTGTTGTTGGGCCGTGTCAGTGACTTGTGTTGTTGCGCCGTGTCAGTGACTTGTGTTGTTGGGCCGTGTCAGTGACTTGTGTTGTGGGGCCGTGTCATGACTTGTGTTGTTGGGCCGTGTCCAGTGACTTGTGTTGTTGGGCCGTGTCAGTGATTGTGTTGTTGGCGTGTCAGTGACTTGTGTTGTTGGGCCGTGTCAGTGACTTGTGTTGTTGGGCCGTGTCAGTGACTTGTGTTGTTGGGCCGTGTCAGTGACTTGTGTTGTTGCGCCGTGTCAGTGACTTGTGTTGTTGGGCCGTGTCAGTGACTTGTGTGTTGGGCCGTGTCAGTGACTTGTGTTGTTGGGCCGGTCAGTGACTTGTGTTGTTGGGCCAGTGTCAGTGACTTTGTTGTTGGGGCCGTGTCAGTGACTTGTGTTGTTGGGCCGTGTCAGTGACTTGTGTTGTTGGCCGTGTCAGTGACTTGTGTTGTTGGGCCGTGTCAGTGACTTGTGTTGTTGCGCCGTGTCAGTGACTTGTGTTGTTGGGCCGTGTCAGTGACTTGTGTTGTTGGGCCGTGTCAGTGACTTGTGTTGTTGGGCCGTGTCAGTGACTTGTGTTGTTGGGCCGTGTCAGTGACTTGTGTTGTTGGGCCGTGTCAGTGACTTGTGTTGTTGGGCCGTGTCAGTACTTGTGTTGTTGCGCCGTGTCAGTGACTTGTGTTGTTGGGCCGTGTCAGTGACTGTTGTTGGGCCGTGTCAGTGACTTGTGTTGTTGGGCCGTGTCAGTGACTTGTGTTGTTGGGCCGTGTCAGTGACTTGTGTTGTTGGGCCGTGTCAGTGACTTGTGTTGGGCCGTGTCAGTGACTGTGTTGTTGGGCCGTGGTCAGTGATTGTGTTGTTGCGCCGTGTCAGTGACTTGTGTTGGTTGGGCCGTGTCAGTGACTTGTGTTGTTGGGCCGTGTCAGTGACTTGTGTTGTGGGCCGTGTCAGTGACTTGTGTTGTTGGGCCGTGTCAGTGACTTGTGTTGTTGGGCCGTGTCAGTGACTGTGTTGTTGGGCCGTGTCAGTGACTTGTGTTGTTGGGCCGTGTCAGTGACTTGTGTTGTTGGGCCGTGTCAGTGACTTGTGTTGTTGGGCCGTGTCAGTGACTTGTGTTGTTGGGCCGTGTCAGTGACTTGTGTTGTGGGCCGTGTCAGTGACTTGTGTTGTTGCGCCGTGTCAGTGACTTGTGTTGTTGGGCCGTGTCAGTGACTTGTGTTGTTGGGCCGTGTCAGTGACTTGTGTTGTTGGGCCGTCTCAGTGACTTGTGTTGGGCCGTGTCAGTGACTTGTGTTGTTGGGCCGTGTCAGTGACTTGTGTTGTTGGGCCGTGTCAGGACTTGTGTTGTTGGGCCGTGTCAGTGACTTGTGTTGTTGGGCCGTGTCAGTGACTTGTGTTGTTGCGCCGTGTCAGTGACTTGTGTTGTTGGGCCGTGTCAGTGACTTGTGTTGTTGGCCGTGTCAGTGACTTGTGTTGTTGGCCGTTCAGTGACTTGTGTTGTTGGGCCGTGTCAGTGACTTGTGTTGTTGGGCCGTGTCAGTGACTTGTGTTGTTGGGCCGTGTCAGTGACTTGTGTTGTTGGGCCGTGTCAGTGACTTGTGTTGTTGGGCCGTGTCAGTGACTTGTGTTGTTGGGCCGTGTCAGTGACTTGTGTTGTTGGGCCGTGTCAGTGACTTGTGTTGTTGGGCCGTGTCAGTGACTTGTGTTGTTGGGCCGTGTCAGTGACTTGTGTTGTTGGGCCGTGTCAGTGACTTGTGTTGTTGGGCCGTGTCAGTGACTTGTGTTGTTGGGCCGTGTCAGTGACTGTGTGTTGTTGGGCCGTGTCAGTGACTTGTGTTGTTGGGCGTGTCAGTGACTTGTGTTGTTGGGCCGTGTCAGTGACTTGTGTTGTTGCGCCGTGTCAGTGACTTGTGTTGTTGGGCCGTGTCAGTGATTGTGTTGTTGGGCCGTGTCAGTGACTTGTGTTGTTGGGCCGTCTCAGTGACTTGTTTGTTGGGCCGTGTCAGTGACTTGTGTTGTTGGGCCGTGTCAGTGACTTGTGTTGTTGGGCCGTGTCAGTGACTTGTGTTGTTGGGCCGTGTCAGTGACTTGTGTTGTTGGGCCGTGTCAGTGACTTGTGTTGTTGCGCCGTGTCAGTGACTTGTGTTGTTGGCCGTGTCAGTGACTTGTGTGTTGGGCCGTGTCAGTGACTTGTGTTGTTGGGCCGTGTCAGTGACTTGTGTTGTTGGGCCGTGTCAGTGACTTGTGTTGTTGGGCCGTGTCAGTGACTTGTGTTGTTGGGCCGTGTCGTGACTTGTGTTGTTGGGCCGTGTCAGTGACTTGTGTTGTTGGGCCGTGTCAGTGACTTGTGTTGTTGGGCCGTGTCAGTGACTTGTGTTGTTGGGCCGTGTCAGTGACTTGTGTTGTTGGGCCGTGTCAGTGACTTGTGTTGTTGGGCCGTGTCAGTGACTTGTGTTGTTGGGCCGTGTCAGTGACTTGTGAAATGAAATGAATGACATGAAATACATATATATCAAATAAAAATAAAATACATTTCCTGACAGGGAGCTCCGCTCCGCCTGCCTGCCGCTAGGGGGGCTGCAGCGCCCTCAGCACCCCTTCCCGCGCCCCTGGTCTCAGACCCCTGAAGTGAACTAAACAACCTGAAAGAGGTGGTCTCGGACCTCTGAAGTGAACTGAACAACCTGAAAGAGGTGGTCTCGGACGTGGTCTCGGACCTCTGAAGTGAACTGAACAACCTGAAAGAGGTGGTCTCGGACCTCTGAAGTGAACTAAACAACCTGAAAGAGGTGGTCTCGGACCTCTGAAGTGAACTGAACAACCTGAAAGAGGTGGTCTCGGACGTGGTCTCGGACCTCTGAAGTGAACTGAACAACCTGAAAGAGGTGGTCTCGGACGTGGTCTCGGACCTCTGAAGTGAACTGAACAACCTGAAAGAGGTGGTCTCGGACGTGGTCTCGGACCTCTGAAGTGAACTGAACAACCTGAAAGAGGTGGTCTCGGACGTGGTCTCGGACCTCTGAAGTGAACTAACCAACCTGAAAGAGGTGGTCTCAGACCTCTGAAGTGAACTAACCAACCTGAAAGAGGTGGTCTCAGACCTCTGAAGTGAACTAAACAACCTGAAAGAGGTGGTCTCGGACGTGGTCTCGGACCTCTGAAGTGAACTGAACAACCTGAAAGAGGTGGTCTCGGACGTGGTCTCGGACCTCTGAAGTGAACTGAACAACCTGAAAGAGGTGGTCTCGGACGTGGTCTCGGACCTCTGAAGTGAACTGAACAACCTGAAAGAGGTGGTCTCGGACCTCTGGTGTAACGCAGTCCGCACCAAAACACAGGAAGCGTAGCATTTATGCTTCACAAGAACACGGAGGTCTTCAAAACCTTCAGCGAAAGAATGAAGCTGCTACAGGGTTCTACAGCTGCTTCAGGATTTAGCAGTCCTAGGGGTTCTCCATGAGAACCTGAGGTTATGTTGTTAAAGGGTCCATGGGGGGAACCCAGGGGTCTTGGGATGTTTCTATGGAGCCTTAACGGCCCGTCCACACGGCGGCGTGCGTTGAAGCTTCAACGCTTCTGCCCATTCACTTTGAATGGGGTGACGTCACGCTTTGCCGAACTGCATTGTGGTTCCGTCGCTTCGCTTTGCTCGCGTTGCTCGCTTCAAAAGTAGAGCAATGTTCTACTTTTGAAGCTTCGACGGAAGCGTCAGCCAATCAAATCATATGCCAGTACAAGCTCTAGCCAATCAAACCGCGTGCTTGTGTGTCCGGGGCGGGAGATTCATGTGATTGGTTGTTGGTCGAGTTTCAGACACGCCCACCGGCAAGCTTCAACGCACGCTGCGGTGTGGACGCTGCGTTAGGAGGGTACCCTGATAAAGGCTGAACCTCCGACAGTAGTCTGGGGTTCTAGAGAAGGGTTTAGGGGGTCACAAGGTTCTAGAGCTTCCTAATGTCTCTTACCTGGTTTTCTCACCTGTCTGTCTCTCACCTGTCTGTCACTCACCTGTCTGTCTCTCACCTGTCTGTCTCTCACCTATCTCAGGTGACGTTCCCGGTGCGGATCTTTAAGCTGATGGGGGTGGAGACGGTCCTGGTGACCAACGCCTCGGGGGCGATCTGTCCCGACTATAAAGTGGGAGACATCATGATCATTAAAGACCACATCAACCTGCCGGGGTTCGCTGGGCAGCACCCGCTGTTTGGACCCAACGACGAGAGGTGAGACAGCTGTCTGCCTGTCTGTCTGTCTGCCTGTCTGTCTGTCTGTCTGTCTGTCTGTCTGTCTGTCTGTCTGTCTGTCTGTCTGTCTGTCTGTCTGTCTCTCACCTACCTACCTGTCTGTCTCTCACCTACCTGTCTGTCTGTCTGTCTCTCTGTCTGTCTGCCTGTCTGTCTGTCTGTCTGTCTGTCTGTCTGTCTCTCACCTGTCTGTCTCTCACCTGTCTGTCCTCAGGTTTGGGACCCGGTTCCCCTTTATGTCTGATGCCTACAGTAAGGACCTGTCTGTCTCTCACCTGTCTGTCTCTCACCTGTCTGTCCTCAGGTTTGGGACCCGGTTCCCCTGTATGTCTGATGCCTACAGTAAGGACCTGTCTGTCTCTCACCTGTCTGTCTCTCACCTGTCTGTCCTCAGGTTTGGGACCCGGTTCCCCTGTATGTCTGATGCCTACAGTAAGGACCTGTCTGTCTCTCACCTGTCTGTCTCTCACCTGTCTGTCCTCAGGTTTGGGACCCGGTTCCCCTTTATGTCTGATGCCTACAGTAAGGACCTGTCTGTCTCTCACCTGTCTGTCTCTCACCTGTCTGTCCTCAGGTTTGGGACCCGGTTCCCCTGTATGTCTGATGCCTACAGTAAGGACCTGTCTGTCTCTCACCTGTCTGTCTCTCACCTGTCTGTCCTCAGGTTTGGGACCCGGTTCCCCTGTATGTCTGATGCCTACAGTAAGGACCTGTCTGTCTCTCACCTGTCTGTCTCTCACCTGTCTGTCCTCAGGTTTGGGACCCGGTTCCCCTGTATGTCTGATGCCTACAGTAAGGACCTGTCTGTCTCTCACCTGTCTGTCTCTCACCTGTCTGTCCTCAGGTTTGGGACCCGGTTCCCCTTTATGTCTGATGCCTACAGTAAGGACCTGTCTGTCTCTCACCTGTCTGTCTCTCACCTGTCTGTCCTCAGGTTTGGGACCCGGTTCCCCTGTATGTCTGATGCCTACAGTAAGGACCTGTCTGTCTCTCACCTGTCTGTCCTCAGGTTTGGGACCCGGTTCCCCTGTATGTCTGATGCCTACAGTAAGGACCTGTCTGTCTCTCACCTGTCTGTCTCTCACCTGTCTGTCCTCAGGTTTGGGACCCGGTTCCCCTGTATGTCTGATGCCTACAGTAAGGACCTGTCTGTCTCTCACCTGTCTGTCTCTCACCTGTCTGTCCTCAGGTTTGGGACCCGGTTCCCCTGTATGTCTGATGCCTACAGTAAGGACCTGTCTGTCTTCATTTCAAGCCTTTATTTACCCAGGTGAATCCATTGAGATCATTGATCTCTTTTTCGAGGGAGACCTGCTCCAGCAGGTTCCACATGAAACATGAACATAGAACAACAGGACAACAAAGAGGACATCATCCAGCATCATTACAGGGATTACAATGTACAGAACTATCCACATGAACAGGTTCCAACAGCATCCGACTGAGTAGCATCCAACCGAGCTTTAAAAACATTTAGTGGCACCAGATTGCTCAGTTTCCATTTCAATTGCAGACTGTTCCAAGACAGAGGAGCTGCGCGTCTAAAAGCTGTCTCCCTAAGACAGTCCTAGCAGCTGGCTCATTTAGTGAAACCACAGCACAGATCTCAGGCAGTAGCCGCTTACAATTCACCGTGAGATCAGGGAGCAGATGGAGGATGGAAGTCTCCCTAACATGGCTTTGTAGATGAACATGTACCAGTGACTGAGCCTCCGTACAGTGAGCGAAGGCAGACCTGCCCTGGCATACAGGGTGCAGTGATGGGTTAATACTTTACAGTTAGTAACACATCTCAGCGCACTGTGACACGCAGCATCTAACTTGATCAGGTGATGGGCCGGTGCATTCATATAGACCAGATCCCCAGAGTCCAGCACACTGTGACACGCAGCATCTAACTCGATCAGGTAATGGGCCGGTGCATTCATATAGACCAGATCCCCAGAGTCGAAGCACACTGTGACACGCAGCATCTAACTCGATCAGGTAATGGGCCAGTGCGTTCATATAGACCAGATCCCCAGAGTCCAGCACACTGTGACACGCAGCATCTAACTCGATCAGGTGATGGGCCGGTGCATTCATATAGACCAGATCCCCAGAGTCCAGCACACTGTGACACGCAGCATCTAACTCGATCAGGTGATGGGCCGGTGCGTTCATATAGACCAGATCCCCATAGTCCAGCACACTGTGACACGCAGCATCTAACTCGATCAGGTGATGGGCCAGTGCGTTCATATAGACCAGATCCCCATAGTCCAGCACACTGTGACACGCAGCATCTAACTCGATCAGGTGATGGGCCGGTGCGTTCATATAGACCAGATCCCCAGAGTCCAGCACACTGTGACACGCAGCATCTAACTCGATCAGGTGATGGGCCGGTGCATTCATATAGACCAGATCCCCAGAGTCCAGCACACTGTGACACGCAGCATCTAACTCGATCAGGTGATGGGCCGGTGCATTCATATAGACCAGATCCCCAGAGTCCAGCACACTGTGACACGCAGCATCTAACTTGATCAGGTAATGGGCCGGTGCATTCATATAGACCAGATCCCCAGAGTCCAGCACACTGTGACACGCAGCATCTAACTTGATCAGGTAATGGGCCGGTGCATTCATATAGACCAGATCCCCAGAGTCCAGCACAGGTCAAAAGGTCACAGAGCCTTTTCCTGGCCTCAGAGAGAAACAGGACTTGTTCCTGTGAAAGAAACCTAGCCTCACCCTCGGCTCTCTAAGCAGGTTATTGACCTGAAGTTTAAAAGAGAGGCAATCATCAAGCCAGATACCAAGGTATTTGTAACAGGTAACCACTTCAAGTTTTATTCCTTGCGTAGTTACAATATCTAAAACAGGCTCTGGTGTCTTTTTAGCTTTTGAAAAGAGCATTACTTTGGTTTTATCAACATTTAAAAGAAGCTTTAGTTCAGAGAGCTGAGTCTGAATAATGTTAAAAACAGCCTGTAATTCATCAACAGCCTCCTGAATAAAAGTGGACCTAAAACAGAACCTTGTGGAACACCGTTAGCAATGTTCAACCACTCAGAAGACAGCCCATCAAAGTGAACACATTGGGACCTTTCAGAGAGGTAGTTCACCAACCACCCACTGCATGGCTGGATATGCCGATACTGAGTAGCCTCTGCTTGAAGATGCGATGATCGACGGTATCAAACGCTTTGGACAGGTCAACAAACAGAGCTGCACAACTCTGCTTATTATCTAAGATACTCGCCATATCATTCACCTCTTTCATTGTGGCAGTGATGGTGCTATGTTGCTTTCTGAAGCCTGACTGATGTTTAGACAGGAGGTCATTTATACATAAAAACTCCTTTACCTGTTCACTCACTAGGCGTTCGAGAACCTTCGCCAGAACTGACAATTTAGAGATGGGCCTATAATTATTTAATAAGGTGGCCTCCCCTCCTTTTAGTAAAGGCAGGACAGAAGCTGACTTCCATACTTTTGGAATTGTGTTCGTGCTGAGGGAGAGGTTAAAAAGAGAAGTGAGAGGTGGAGCAATAAGATCTGCAGCTATCTTTAAAAGAAAGGTTCTACGTTGTCCGGGCCAGCCGGTTTCTTAGGATCTAACTTAGTTAAGGCTTCATGAACGACTTCAATAGTAAAAGCAGTAAAACTGAAAGGGTTTTCCAAACCACGTTGTTCAGAGTCACGGACTGAGGTGTTCACAGAAGCAGAGTTAGTGACAGAATCAAACAGAGAGCCGCAGGACACAAAATGCTCATTAAAACAATTTAACATGGTGGCCCTGTCCGATATAGAGCCAGATGCTGTGGTGAGGCACGGAGGTAGCTCATTACGGATCTCACCGGTGGATATCGCTTTTATGGCTCTCCAAAATGTTCCAGGATTATTCAGGTTCTTTGTGGTGACTGACAGATAATACTCAGCACTTTTTATCTGTGAAGTGAAGCTATTCCTTAGCTTCCTAAAGCGCAGCCATTCTACCTCTGAGCCTGATTTCCTAGCCTTTGCCCAGGCCTTGTTTCTCTCATGAAGGAGACTAGACAGTTCAGCAGAAAACCAAGGATTGTCTCGTCCCTTCACTCTGAATGTACGCAGGGGTGCGTGTCTATCTATCATTTCCATAAAACCAAGATAAAAATGAGACCATGCAGTTTCTACATCAGCACACAGATCGATTCTTTCCCAATCAGAACCAAACAGATCAGGAACAAAGCCCCGCTCCACAAAATGTTTTGTGTCCCTAATTGCGGCTACAGCACGGTGATCACTCACATCATTAGCAAATACTCCCACAGATGAGTATTTATGGGGAACATTAGTTAAAATGAGATCAATTAGGGAGGATTTATTTGGGGACTTAATGTTAGGGCGAGTAGGACTGTCAACAGTCTGACTAACATTCAATGAGATACAAAGGTTTTTAAAATCCTCTGATACTGCAGTTAACCAGTCCCAGTTACAATCTCCAAGTAGCACTATTTCCTTGTAGTCAAGTTGAGCTAAAAGATTTGCCAACGAAGACAAGGAGTCCTTGACAGCTGAGGGGGGTCTGTAATAGCCCACCACCATGACCTGTTGACCCTTTGCTACTTCGATATTTAAGGCTAAAAAATCTAGTTGTTTACTGATAGATTTGGAAACCATCTTGGTTACACAAAACTTATTCTTAACATAAATGGTATTAGGTCGGTCTGTACGATATACACTGTAACCATTTAAGGATATGTCAGAGGCCAATATGGATTTATTTAGCCAGGTTTCTGACAAGACAATGACATCAGCATCAGTCGAGCTCGCCCAAATGCGGACAAAATCTAGTTTAGGTAAAAGACTGCGCACATTTAAGTGAATGACACCCAGCCCAGACCTAGAATTAAAATCAGCAGAAGTAGCAATCTGACTACTACTACTGGGCGGTCCAGGGTTAGGTTGTACATTTCCTGATAGCAATAATAGCAAGAAAACCAGGCATTAATTGACACACCTAAATTGTCATCTACTTTAAAATCACCAGTAAAGTCTGCGAAAGTGAGATTAGAGCTCAAGAAGCAGTCCTGAAGAACCATCATAGCAGGCAAGTGAAAAAGACAAACATTTTATCGAACTGATTGTCTGTGACAAGGCAGCCGGTAATTGTTGGTGTAACACATCCGAACCTTTGCAGGGGATGCCCACTGCGGGTGGCAGAACAGACCTGCACCCACTAGACTTCTCAGAATGACCAGAGATCTTCTCATTGTCCAAAACAGTTAACAGGCACAGCAGGTCCCCGATATGGGCCATTTCCCCAGACCAATACACAGTATCCGCGATGTTCCTGGGGCAAAATCCTCCTCAGCACAGCAGCACACGACACCGCAGCACACGACAGGTGGGAGCAGGCCTCCGCAACAGCAGAACCAGGACAGGTGGAAAGCAGGCCCCAGCCGGGGTAAATCCTCCTCCGCACAGCAGCACACGCCCGGTGGAAGCAGGCCCAGCCCAAAGCGTGGAGCCGCTCCGTCTCTCCGCTCCGTCTCTCCGCTCCGTCTCCGGGATCAAATCCTCCTCAGCACAGCAGCACACGCCCGGTGGAAGCAGCCCCAGCCCGAAGCGTGGAGCCGCTCCGTCTCTCCGCTCCGTCTCTCCGCTCCGTCTCTCCGCTCCGTCTCTCCGCAACGTCTCCGGGGGAAATCCACCTCAGCACAGCCGTACTCGACAGGTGGGAGTAGGCCTTCGCAGACCGCAGACAACAGGAGGCAGGATTGCCAAGGAACTGATGAATGCTGCAAATAACCTCACTGAGCTGTAGTCTCTCTCGCTCTCTCACCTGTCTGTCCTCAGGTTTGGGACCCGGTTCCCCTTTATGTCTGATGCCTACAGTAAGGACCTGTCTGTCTCTCACCTGTCTGTCTCTCACCTGTCTGTCCTCAGGTTTGGGACCCGGTTCCCCTTTATGTCTGATGCCTACAGTAAGGACCTGTCTGTCTCTCACCTGTCTGTCTCTCACCTGTCTGTCCTCATGTTTGGGACCCGGTTCCCCTGTATGTCTGATGCCTACAGTAAGGACCTGTCTGTCTCTCACCTGTCTGTCTCTCACCTGTCTGTCCTCATGTTTGGGACCCGGTTCCCCTGTATGTCTGATGCCTACAGTAAGGACCTGTCTGTCTCTCACCTGTCTGTCTCTCACCTGTCTGTCCTCAGGTTTGGGACCCGGTTCCCCTGTATGTCTGATGCCTACAGTAAGGACCTCCGCAGGCTGGCGGGGCAGATCTGCTCGGAGCTGGGCTGCTGCGGGTTCCTCAGGGAGGGGGTCTACTGCATGGTGAGCGGACCCAACTTTGAGACCATCGCCGAGGCCCGGATGCTGCAGGTGCTGGGCTGCGACTCTGTGGGTAAGACAGGAGGACAGACAGGAGGACAGACAGGGGGACAGACAGGAGGACAGACAGGGGGACAGACAGGAGGACAGACAGGAGGACAGACATGATGACAGACAGGAGGACAGACAGGTGTCGGCTGGACCCCCAACAAGACAGGAAATGGTGTCGGCTGGACCCCCAACAGGACAGACAGGTGTCGGCTGGACCCCAACAAGACAGGAAATGGTGTCGGCTTGACCCCCAACAGGACAGGAAATGGTGTCAGCTGGACCCCAACAGGACAGGAAATGGTGTCGGCTGGACCCCAACAGGACAGGAAATGGTGTCGGCTGGACCTCCAACAGGACAGGAAATGGTGTCGGCTGGACCCCAACAGGACAGGAAATGGGTGTCGGCTGGACCCCCAACAGGACACAGGGGGCTGGATTGGGCCGGAGCGTGGAGCCGGGACCGAGGAAAGCATGGCTTCTGGGCTCGGGCGGTAGCCTGGCCTGGCCTACGTCTCTTATTAGTCGTTGAAGGCTCGCGGACCTCCGAAGGCCAGGCGAGATCCCAAGAACGAAATCAGGGGCAGAGGAAGGAGAAAAAAAAGCAGATGACAATGAAAGAACAAGAAAAACCTTAAACCATAAACAGGTAGCACGAGTAGCATCCAGACACAAAAACATCAGGGACAAAACATGGAGGAGACAGGAAGACAATGACTGAACAGGGAGACAAGACTAAATACACAGAAGGGTTATCACAGGACAAGAGACAGCTGGGGAGACAGAAACACAACAACAACAACAACAACAACAACAGGTGAACACAATGAGACGATCAGACACAGGAGGGCAAACACATATATATTTATATATATATATCCCCCCTCAGGTATGAGTACGGTCCCTGATATGTGTATTTGTATATATTATATGTGTACTTATATATATATCCCCCCTCAGGTATGAGTACGGTCCCTGAGGTGACGGTGGCGAAGCACTGCGGGCTGAGGGTCCTCGGCCTGTCACTCATCACCAACATGGTCAGACTTTAAACACTAACACACCTTTACACACCTCCTATATCAGCTATTAGTGTGTGTGTGTGTGTGTGTGTGTGTGTGTGTGCGTGTGTGTGTGTGTGTGTGTGCGTGCGTGCTTGCGTGCGTGTGTGTGTGTGTGTGTGTGCAGGTGTCTCTGGACTACAGTCGGGAGGAGAAGGTGAACCATGACGAGGTTCTGCAGATCAGCAAGATGAGAGCTGAGGTTCTTCAGAGGGTCGTCACAGAACTGATCTCACGCTGCAGCATCAACACACACTGATACACACACACACACAGACACACACACACACACTGATACACACACACACACACACAGACACACACACACACACTGATACACACACACACACACACACAGACACACTGATACACACACACACACACACACTGATACACACACACACACACTGATAAACCACACACAGACACACTGATACACACACACACACACACTGATATACACACACACACACACACACACACTGATATACACACACACACACACAGACACACTGATACACACACACACACACACACAGACACACTGATACACACACACACACACACACGCTGATATACACACACACACACACACACTGATATACACACACACGCACACAGACACACTGATACACACACACACACACACAGACACACTGATACACACACACACACACACACTGATATACACACACACACACACACACTGATACACACACACACACACACACACACACTGATACACACACACACACACTGGTGACTGATGTTGTCAGTTGTTAAACTGCAGTGTGTGTACGTTCACAATAAAGTGATGAAACAGAGAAGACAGACTTTATTAATGTCTTTATTTATTACTTCATTACTTACTTTATTCCACTTATTGTGAGTATTATTCCTGCTCCAGTGTGTTACCACAGTGTGTTACTACAGTGTGTCACTACAGTGTGTCACTACAGTGTGTTACTACAGTGTGTCACTACAGTGTGTCACTACAGTGTGTCACTACAGTGTGTTACTACAGTGTGTCACTACAGTGTGTCACTACAGTGTGTCACTACAGTGTGTTACTACAGTGTGTCACTACAGTGTGTTACTACAGTGTGTCACTACAGTGTGTTACTACAGTGTGTCACTACAGTGTGTTACTACAGTGTGTCACTACAGTGTGTCACTACAGTGCATCACTACAGTGTGTCGCTACAGTGTGTTACTACAGTGTGTTACTACAGTGTGTCGCTACAGTGTGTCGCTACAGTGTGTCGCTACAGTGTGTCACTACAGTGTGTCACTACAGTGTGTCGCTACAGTGTGTTACTACAGTGTGTCGCTACAGTGTGTCACTACAGTGTGTCACTACAGTGTGTCGCTACAGTGTGTTACTACAGTGTGTCGCTACAGTGTGTCACTACAGTGTGTCGCTACAGTGTGTCGCTACAGTGTGTCGCTACAGTGTGTCACTACAGTGTGTCACTACAGTGTGTCACTACAGTGTGTTACTACAGTGTGTCACTACAGTGTGTCACTACAGTGTGTTACTACAGTGTGTCGCTACAGTGTGTTACTACAGTGTGTCACTACAGTGTGTTACTACAGTGTGTTACTACAGTGTGTTACTACAATGTGTCACCACAGTGTGTCGCTACAGTGTGTCACTACAGTGTGTCACTACAGTGTGTTACTACAGTGTGTTACTACAGTGTGTCGCTACAGTGTGTTACTACAGTGCATCACTACAGTGTGTTACTACAGTGTGTCGCTACAGTGTGTTACTACAGTGTGTCACTACAGTGTGTCACTACAGTGTGTCACTACAGTGTGTTACTACAGTGTGTCGCTACAGTGTGTTACTACAGTGTGTCACTACAGTGTGTTACTACAGGTGTTACTACAGTGTGTTACTACAATGTGTCACCACAGTGTGTCGCTACAGTGTGTCACTACAGTGTGTCACTACAGTGTGTTACTACAGTGTGTTACTACAGTGTGTCGCTACAGTGTGTTACTACAGTGCATCACTACAGTGTGTTACTACAGTGCATCACTACAGTGTGTTACTACAGTGTGTCGCTACAGTGTGTTACTACAGTGTGTCACTACAGTGTGTCACTACAATGTGTCACTACAGTGTGTTACTACAGTGCGTCACTACAGTGTGTTACTACAGTGCATCACTACAGTGCGTCACTACAGTGTGTCACTACAGTGTGTCACTACAGTGTGTCACTACAGTGTGTTACTACAGTGCGTCACTACAGTGTGTTACTACAGTGTGTCACTACAGTGTGTTACTACAGTGCGTCACTACAGTGTGTTACTACAGTGCATCACTACAGTGTGTTACTACAGTGTGTCGCTACAGTGTGTTACTACAGTGTGTCACTACAGTGTGTCACTACAATGTGTCGCTACAGTGTGTCACTACAGTGTGTCACTACAGTGTGTCACTACAGTGTGTTACTACAGTGCGTCACTACAGTGTGTTACTACAGTGCATCACTACAGTGTGTTACTACAGTGTGTCGCTACAGTGTGTTACTACAGTGTGTCACTACAGTGTGTTACTACAGTGCATCACTACAGTGCATCACTACAGTGTGTTACTACAGTGCATCACTACAGTGCATCACTACAGTGCATCACTACAGTGTGTCACTACAGTGTGTCACTACAGTGTGTCACTACAATGTGTCACTACAGTGTGTCACTACAGTGCGTCACTACAGTGTGTTACTACTGTGCATCACTACAGTGTGTTACTACAGTGCATCACTACAGTGCATCACTACAGTGTGTCACTACAGTGTGTCACTACAGTGTGTTACTACAGTGCGTCACTACAGTGTGTTACTACAGTGCATCACTACAGTGCATCACTACAGTGTGTCACTACAGTGCGTCACTACAGTGTGTCACTACAGTGCGTCACTACAGTGTGTTACTACAGTGCGTCACTACAGTGTGTCACTACAGTGCGTCACTACAGTGTGTTACTACAGTGCATCACTACAGTGTGTCACTACAGTGCGTCACTACAGTGTGTCACTACAGTGCGTCACTACAGTGTGTTACTACAGTGCGTCACTACAGTGTGTCACTACAGTGCGTCACTACAGTGTGTCACTACAGTGCGTCACTACAGTGTGTTACTACAGTGCATCACTAGAGTGTGTCACTACAGTGCGTCACTACAGTGTGTCACTACAGTGTGTCACTACAGTGTGTCACTACAATGTGTCACTACAGTGTGTCACTACAATGTGTCACTACAGTGCATCACTACAGTGTGTTACTACAGTGTGTCACTACAGTGTGTTACCACAGTGTGTCACTACAGTGTGTTACCACAGTGTGTCACTACAGTGTGTTACCACAGTGTGTCACTACAGTGTGTCACTACAGTGTGTCACTACAGTGTGTTACCACAGTGTGTCACTACAGTGTGTTACCACAGTGTGTCACTACAGTGTGTTACCACAGTGTTAGTATCAGTATGTTTACTGTAGTGGTTTATATCCCCTGTGAAGGTAGTTGATAATAAATGAACAGTAGTTTACAGCTTTTAGATGAATTATATTCCGTTGTGGTTCCAGGGTTTCTTAACACTGAGGTACTCTCTACACTCTCTAACTACCTGTCTGTCTGTCTGTCTCTCACCTACCTACCTGTCTGTCTCTCACCTACCTACCTACCTGTCTGTCTGTCTCTCACCCACCTACCTGTCTGTCTCTCACCTACCTACCTGTCTGTCTGTCTGTCACCGTTTTGGTTCCAGGGTTTCTCAACACTGAGGTACTCTCTACACTCTCTAACTACCTGTCTGTCTGTCTGTCTCTCACCTACCTACCTGTCTGTCTCTCACCTACCTACCTACCTGTCTGTCTCTCACCCACCTACCTACCTGTCTGTCTGTCTGTCTGTCTGTCTGTCTGTCTGTCTGTCACCATTGTGGTTCCAGGGTTTCTCAACACTGAGGTACTCTCTACACTCTCTAACTACCTGTCTGTCTGTCTCTCACCTACCTACCTGTCTGTCTCTCACCTACCTATCTGTCTGTCTGTCTGTCACCGTTGTGGTTCCAGGGTTTCTCAACACTGAGGTACTCTCTACACTCTCTAACTACTTGTCTGTCTGTCTGTCTCTCACCTACCTACCTGTCTGTCTCTCACCTACCTACCTGTCTGTCTCTCACCCACATACCTACCTGTCTGTCTGTCTGTCTGTCTGTCTGTCTGTCTGTCTGTCTGTCTGTCTGTCTGTCTGTCTGTCTGTCTGTCACCATTGTGGTTCCAGGGTTTCTCAACACTGAGGTACTCTCTACACTCTCTAACTACCTGTCTGTCTGTCTCTCACCTACCTACCTGTCTGTCTCTCACCTACCTGTCTGTCTGTCTGTCTGTCTGTCACCGTTGTGGTTCCAGGGTTTCTCAACACTGAGGTACTCTCTACACTCTCTAACTACCTGTCTGTCTGTCTGTCTCTCACCTACCTACCTGTCTGTCTGTCTGTCTGTCTTTCTGTCTCTCACCTACCTGTCTGTCTCTCACCTACCTACCTGTCTGTCTGTCTGTCACCGTTGTGGTTCCAGGGTTTCTCAACACTGAGGTACTCTTTAAAATGTCTCACCTGTATTCTATACGTTTAACCACAAAACAAACCATTATAAAGATTATAAAGATTTAAAATGAGAGCATTTGTTCAAAGACGGTTAAGAATGTTTTACTTTATGTACAGAATACCCCCCTCACAGCAGGGGGCGCTGTTTACACTGACGCTCCTATTGTGAAGGACTCAGACCGGAAGTGCTGTTGTTATTTCCGGAAGCGGCTAACAGAGAAGCTAACAGCTAACAGAGATGTCGGAGTAAGAGAAAGACATGTCTTCTGACTGTGAGAGGGTGAGACTTTACACTTTATATACTTGATATACTCGATATACTTATATTAAACTCTGAAGTTTGGTGCTCCCGCTGCTCAGTAACCGGTTAGCTTAGCTCTGCTACATGTTGTAATGAAGCTAACTGAGCTAACTGAGCTAACTGTTATCTGTGAATAAAACACACAGATCTTAAGCTTTTTTAAAAACGAACAGAGGTGTAAAGTAACTAAGTACATTTACTACAGTCTTTAAGTACAATGTTGAGGTACTTGTACTAGCTTTAGTATATTACTACCTTGTACTTCTACTGCACTACAGTTCAGAGGTACATGGTGTACTTCTACTACAGTTCAGAGGTACATGGTGTACTTCTACTCCACTACAGTTCAGAGGTACATGGTGTACTTCTACTCCACTACAGTTCAGAGGTACATGGAGTACTTCTACTCCACTACAGTTCAGAGGTACATGGTGTACTTCTACTCCACTACAGTTCAGAGGTACATGGAGTACTTCTACTCCACTACAGTTCAGAGGTACATGGAGTACTTCTACTCCACTACAGTTCAGAGGTACATGGTGTACTTCTACTCCACTACAGTTCAGAGGTACATGGTGTACTTCTACTCCACTACAGTTCAGAGGTACATGGAGTACTTCTACTCCACTACAGTTCAGAGGTACATGGTGTACTTCTACTACAGTTCAGAGGTACATGGAGTACTTCTACTCCACTACAGTTCAGAGGTACATGGTGTACTTCTACTCCACTACAGTTCAGAGGTACATGGTGTACTTCTACTCCTCTACAGTTCAGAGGTACATGGTGTACTTCTACTCCTCTACAGTTCAGAGGTACATGGTGTACTTCTACTCCACTACAGTTCAGAGGTACATGGTGTACTTCTACTCCTCTACAGTTCAGAGGTACATGGAGTACTTCTACTACAGTTCAGAGGTACATGGAGTACTTCTACTCCACTACAGTTCAGAGGTACATGGTGTACTTCTACTGCACTACAGTTCAGAGGTACATGGTGTACTTCTACTCCACTACATGTATGTAATACCTTTAGTTACCTTACAAAATCAAAATCAAATCAAGTTTAATTTATAAAGCACATTTAAAAGTGATTTTTGGTCGAGCCAAAGTGCTGTACATGTAATAAAAACACATTACTACAATCACAAAAAAGACAATAAATTACAACAGAAATATAAAAATCACACAGGGAAATGTCAGGAGTCGTGCTCCGCTCTGACTAGAAGGCCAGGGAGAAGAAGTGAGTTTAGTGGATTTAAAAACCCCTAGGGTCTGGGCCGACCTCACATGGAGGGGCAGAGTGTTCCAGAGCCTGGGGCCAGCTGCTGCGAAGGCTCGGTGCCCTCGGGTTTTGAGCCTGGTCTTGGGCACTACCAGCAGCAGCTGGTCAGCAGACCTTAAAGCTCTGGGGTGTAGCGATGGAGGAGTTCTGCTATATAGGCCGGAGCCAGCCCATTTAGGGCTTTGAAAACAAATAAAAGGAATTAAAAGTGCAGTGAGGCCAGAATTGGGGTGATGTGGTCACGCTTTTTGTGGCCAGTCAGAAGACGTGCAGTTCTGCACTAGCTGCAGGCGCTAATTGAGGCCTGGTCCATACCCACATACAGAGCGTTGCAGTAATCCAGTCTTGAGGTTACAAAGGCGTTAATGACCCTTTCTAGGTCTTTAAAAGATAAATAGGACTTGGTTTTGGCCAATAGTCTTATTTTAAAAAAGCAGGATTTGACTACGGTGCTGACCTGCTTATCAAATTTAAAAGTGCTACTGAAGGTCACTCCAAGGTTCATGACAGAGGGGAGGATGTTTCATTGAGAGAGCCCAGAATATCAACCGGAGAGGCGGAGGCTGGGGTCCAAAAAAGATGACCTCAGTCTTGCTCTCGTTGAGGTTGAGGAAATTTTGGCTCAGCCAGGATTTGATCTCTAAGCAGTCCATCAACTGCTGTAGTGAGTGTGACACTTGCTTGAGAGGCAGATAGATCTGTACATCGTCGGCGTAGCAGTGGAAGGGAATGTTGTGTTTAGTGAGAATTGAACCTAGGGGCAGTATGTACAGTAAAAAGAGGATGGGGCCCAGGATAGAGCCTTGGGGAACCCCACAGGTAAGAGGGGCTTTGGCAGAGGAGAAGGCACCTAGCTGCACTGAGAAGCTACGGTCTGTCAGGTAGGACCTGAACCATGCAAGGCAGAGCCTGTGATGCCTGCGGACTGTTCAAGCCGTGACAACAGGATGCTATGGTCCACAGTGTCAAAGGCGCTGTCAGGTCTAACAGCACCAGGACAGCTGGGCTACCTGAGTCGGCGGCTAGGAGCAGATCATTAAAAACTCTTAAAAGGGCTGTTTCAGTGCTGTGCATGGGTTTGAAGCCAGACTGAAACTTTTCATGGATGCCATGCGTGGTTAAGAACGACTGTAGCTGGACATAGACTACTCGCTCCAGGGCTTTAGATAAAAAAGGTAGCTGGGAGATGGGCCTAAAATTTGCGAGAATGGAGGGGTCGAGATTTTTCTTTTTAAGTAGTGGCTGGACCACGGCATGTTTGAAGGCAGCTGGGACACATCCTGAGCTAAGAGAGGTGTTTATAAGTAATAAAATACTTGCTCCAACTGATTCAAAACTCTCTGAGAAGGCGAGAGGGAATGCTGTCTGAGGTGCAGTTTGTCGGCCGCAGGTGCTTGACTACATCCGAGAGAGAAGAGAGGGATACAGGCTCAAAGTGGTCGAGGACAGCAGGCACAGAAAAGGAGCAGGATCTGGGGTAGCACTAGTGTGGGCTAGCCTAAGAGCAGATACTTTTTCAATAAAAAATGTAGAAACTTATCACAGAGAGTAGTCGATGGCACAATAGAAGAACATCACAGGGATTAATAATAGAGTTGAGGACATTAAAAAGAACCTGAGGTTTATGGCTGTTT
The DNA here is from genome assembly GCA_031216635.1 of Dissostichus eleginoides. NCBI lineage: Eukaryota > Metazoa > Chordata > Actinopteri > Perciformes > Nototheniidae > Dissostichus > Dissostichus eleginoides. The sequence goes on along the minus strand of CM062272.1, from coordinate 884,253 downwards.
TTGGAGATTAACAGAGAAATGTGCTCTGTTTTGGCTGCTTTGACTGCCGTCTGGTAGTCGGAAAGGCAAGCACGAAGGATTTCTAGGGAGACATGGAGTTTATCCTTTTTCCATTTTCTCTCTGCACGCCTGCAGGTGCGTCTGAGAGCACGAGTACAGTCATTGAGCCACGGCTCTGAGAGAACTTTGGTGCGTCTAAGCGTGAAAGGAGCAACAGAATCCAGTATTAGGGTACATGTCGAGTCAAACATGGAGATAAGCTCATCAGCACTAAGAGCACAGTTCACCTCTAATTTACAGATCGGCAGGCAGTCAAGGGGTTAATCGAACGCAGACGACGCGCAGGGGCACGTGATTCGACTCCTGCGGAAGGGATCGAAGTTGTAAACAGAACCGGTAAATGGTCTGAGATACGCGTTGCTGCACAGATTTCATCCACAGAGACAGACAGTCCAAACGATAATACTAAGGCCAGCCACGGACTGAACGAGACCGAAAGAATCAAGGAGATTTAAAGTCCCTAACCAGAGGTTTGGACTCGCAGCACACATGGACACTGAAGTCTCCGGAGATCAAAACACGATCATATTTCACCATGACAGATGTGGATGAATGATGTGAAATATAACCAAGTGTTGAATCAGACTGTAGTTCCACCTGGAGTAAATCCTCAGGCTACCCCGCAGTCTACAAAGCCATTCAGACTAGCTGCACCTTTACCAGCTTTGAGAACACTTTCATGATCAATCATTATAAAACATATCAGATATATTATTCTGACATGGACCAATCAAACAATCACTACTTTCACTGTAGATATACGAGAGTGTATCTCCCACTCAGTTTGATGCTTACAGACACAGGAGCCTTCACATCAGGTTGTTGTTATTTACTAAAGGCTGAGGTCACAGGTCATTACAGTACTGTTTGATCCAATAAATAAAGAGACCAAAGAGAGCTCAAGAGTTTAATTGTGTTGTTGTTGTTGATCTGTGTTGTTGTTGTTGTTGCAGCGGAGGCGTCCGGCCCCAGAAGACTCCTGTCCTCTTCACAGTAAGTGTGTGCGTACGGAGAGACACGCTGAAGCTGGCGTCGCCATGACGACCAGCGAGGCCAGCGAGGACGAGCTGAGGCGCCTCGACGTCCACCTGGACAGGAAGTCCCGCCTCCTCAACCTCACAGCCAACCACGTGCGAGCCATCCTGCATGTGAGACACACACACTGACACACACACAGGCACACACACACACACACGCACACACACACACACGCACACACACACACTCTGACAAACACACACACTGAAACACACACTGACACACACACAGGCACACACACACACACGCACACACACACACACTCTGACAAACACACACACTGAAACACACACTGGCACACACACATGCGCACACACACACACACACACACACACACTCTGACAAACACACACACTGAAACACACACGCACACTGACACACACACACACACTCACTGACACACACTCACTGACACACACACACACACACACACACTCTGACAAACACACACACTGAAACAAACACACACGCACACTGACACACACACACACTCACTGACACACACACACACATTGACAGTGTGTGTGTGTGTGTTTCAGGAGGTGATCACAGATGAGCGTGTGGTGGAGATGATGAAGGCGACGATCAGAGACACTCAGGACCTGCCCATGTTCGTGAGTACCTGTCTGTCTGTCTCTCTAACTACCTGTCTGTCTGTCTGTCACCTACCTGTCTGTCTCTCTAACTACCTGTCTGTCTCTCTAATTACCTGTCTGTCTGTCACCTACCTGTCTGTCTCTCCTACCTGTCTGTCTGTCTCTCACCTACCTGTCTGTCTCTCCTACCTGTCTGTCTGTCTCTCACCTACCTGTCTGCCTGTCTCTCACCTACCTGTCTGTCTGTCTCTCACCTACCTGTCTGTCTCTCCTACCTGTCTGTCTGTCTCTCTCGTCTCTTGTCTCTCTGTCTGTCTGTCACCTACCTGTCTGTCTGTCTCTCTCCTGTCTGTCTGTCTGTCTGTCTCTCACCTACCTGTCTGTCTGTCTGTCTCTCACCTACCTGTCTGTCTGTCTCTCACCTACCTGTCTGTCTGTCTCTCTGTCTGTCTGTCTCTCTGTCTGTCTGTCACCTACCTGTCTGTCTGTCTCTTCCTCTGTCTGTCTGTCTGTCTCTCACTACCTGTCTGTCTTTCTCTAACTACCTGTCTGTCTCTCTCCTACCTGTCTCTCTGTCTGTCTCTCACCTACCTGTCTCTGTCTGTCTCTCACCTACCTGTCTGCCTGTCTCTCACCTACCTGTCTGTCTTCTCTCACCTACCTGTCTGTCTGTCTCTCACCTACCTACCTGTCTGTCTCTCACCTACCTGTCTGCCTGTCTCTCTCCTACCTGTCTGTCTGTCTCTCACCTACCTGTCTGTCTTTCTCTAACTACCTGTCTGTCTCTCTCCTACCTGTCTCTCTGTCTGTCTCTCACCTACCTGTCTGTCTGTCTGTCTCTCACCTACCTGTCTGCCTGTCTCTCACCTACCTGTCGTCTTCTCCACCTACCTGTCTGTCTGTCTCTCACCTACCTGTCTGTCTGTCTCTCACCTACCTGTCTGCCTGTCTCTCACCTACCTGTCTGTCTGTCTCTCACCTGTCTGTCTGTCTGTCTCTCACCTACCTGTCTGCCTGTCTCTCAACTACCTGTCTGTCTGTCTCTCACCTACCTGTCTGTCTGTCTGTCTCTCACCTACCTGTCTGTTTTCCACCAGGAGCAGAAGATGACTCGATCCAGACTGAAAGAGGCTGTTCAGCAGGGACAGGTGAACTCAACCTCCCAGAATCCTCTCTGATACTGAAAGCAATCAGAACAAATTTAACCTGTCTGTCTGTTTACAGCCACTGAACTGGAGTCTCTCAGCAGTGAACAAGGTCAGTCTGCAGGATGGCGTCTGTCTGTCTCTCTGTCTCTCTGTCTGAACCTGTCTCTCTGTCTGTCTGAACCTGTCTGTCTGTCTGTCTCTCTGTCTGAACCTGTCTCTCTGTCTGAACCTGTCTGTCTGTCTGCCTCTCTGTCTGTCTGCCTCTCTGTCTGTCTGTCTGTCTGTCTGTCTATCTGTCTGTCTGTCTGTCTGTCTCTCTGTCTGTCTGTCTGTCTGAACCTGTATGTCTGTCTGTCTGTCTCTCTGTCTGAACCTGTCTGCCTCTCTGTCTGAACCTGTCTGCCTCTCTGTCTGAACCTGTCTGTCTCTCTGTCTGAACCTGTCTGCCTCTGTCTGAACCTGTCTGTCTGAACCTGTCTGTCTATCTGTCTGAACCTGTCTGTCTGAACCTGTCTGTCTCTCTGTCTGAACCTGTCTCTCTGTCTGAACCTGTCTGTCTGTCTGTCTCTTTGTCTCTGTCTGTCTCTTTGTCTCTGTCTGTCTGTCTCTTTGTCTCTCTGTCTGTCTCTCTGTCTGTCTCTCTGTCTGTCTGTCTCTTTGTCTCTGTCTGTCTCTTTGTCTCTGTCTGTTTGTCTCTTTGTCTCTCTGTCTGTCTGTCTCTCTGTCTGTCTGTCTCTTGTCTCTGTCTGTCTCTTTGTCTCTGTCTGTCTCTTTGTCTCTCTGTCTGTCTGTCTCTTTGTCTCTCTGTCTGTCTGTCTCTTTGTCTCTCTGTCTGTCTGTCTCTCTGTCTGTCTGTGTCTCTCTGTCTGTCTGTGTCTTTGTCTCTCTGTCTGTCTCTCTGTCTCTCTGTCTGTCTGTCTGTCTCTGTCTGTCTGTCTCTTTGTCTGTCTGTCTCTCTGTCTGTCTGTCTGTCTCTGTCTGTCTGTCTCTTTGTCTCTCTGTCTGTCTGTCTCTTTGTCTCTCTGTCTGTCTGTCTCTTTGTCTCTCTGTCTGTCTGTCTCTTTGTCTCTCTGTCTGTCTGTGTCTCTGTCTGTCTGTGTCTCTCTGTCTGTCTGTCTCTCTGTCTGTCTGTCTCTTTGTCTCTGTCTGTCTCTTTGTCTCTGTCTGTCTGTCTCTTTGTCTCTCTGTCTCTGTCTGTCTCTCTTTGTCTCTGTCTGTCTCTTGTGTCTGTCTGTCTCTTTGTCCTCTCTCTGTCTGTCTCTTTGTCTCTCTGTCTGTCTGTGTCTCTCTGTCTGTCTGTGTCTTTGTCTCTCTGTCTGTCTGTCTGTCTCTTTGTCTCTGTCTGTCTCTTTGTCTCTGTCTGTCTGTCTCTTTGTCTGTCTGTCTCTCTGTCTGTCTCTTTGTCTCTGTCTGTCTCTTTGTCTCTGTCTGTCTGTCTCTTTGTCTCTCTGTCTGTCTGTCTCTTGTCTCTCTGTCTGTCTGTCTCTTTGTCTCTTGTCTGTCTCTTTGTCTCTTGTCTGTCTCTTGTCTCTCTGTCTGTCTGTCTTTGTCTCTCTGTCTGTCTCTTTGTCTGTCTGTCTGTCTGTGTCTTGTCTCTCTGTCTGTCTGTTCTTTGTCTCTTTGTCTCTCTGTCTGTCTCTTTGTCTTCTGTCTGTCTGTCTGTCTCTCTGTCTGTCTGTCTCTTTGTCTTTGTCTGTCTCTTTGTCTCTCTGTCTGTCTGTGTCTCTTGTCTGTCTGTGTCTTTGTCTCTCTGTCTGTCTGTCTGCTCTTGTCTCTGTCTGTCTCTTTGTCTCTGTCTGTCT
>CM062272.1:875110-878631 GCA_031216635.1 Dissostichus eleginoides | reverse complement strand
GTTATGAAGGAAGTTGAACCCTTTCCTATCATCTAGAGCAGTGGTTCTCCACTGGTGGGTCGCGACCCGGACCCGTTTCGAGTGGGTCGCGACCCGGACCCGTTTCGAGTGGGTCGCAGATGTGTGAGTGAAATTTATTTTTTTTTTTAAAAAGAATTTCCTTTTTTTTTTTTGGGGGGGAAAAAAGTCAAAGTTTTATTTTGGAGGCCCGATGTTCTAACGCTGTGCGCGCAGTGGGCGTTGGACTGGAAGTACCGGAGACCATCAACGGTTTTGAAAGCTTCTGTCACGTAGTGATCTTCTTCTCAATAAAACATCTTTGCTGATGTTTTCTCGAGTCTTCTGGCCAATCAGAATCAAGGTTTTTTCCGGAAGTCCCCACGGAGAATAACTTTGCGGTAGAACTACTCTTTATACATCCATGGGTTGTTGAATAGATTTGAGAGGTTCAACATTTCGGGTGGCGATCTATTGACAAAGGAAAAAGTGGGTCCCGAGGCCGGACCAGTTGAGAACCACTGGTCTAGAGAACCAGCTCTTATCATGGCTGCCACTGACGTACTTCCGGGTCATTTCACTCCGTTAGGAAGGTCCCTAAGAGAAACGGGTTAGGGTTAGGTTACGCTTGCTTGGTAGCACATGTCTTCCGAGTCACTTGCTTCAGAAGCGAGGCAAGAATCCTTCCTGGCATTCGGAAAACGAAGAGTGGAACAGGCGAGCAGGGGTGCAGGTGTGCGTCATATGAGAGGCCCCGCCTCACATTTTCCGCCACAGATTTGGGGAAATTGGTCCGTGCGCAAAGCATTGTGGGGATTTTAAGACCGCGGAGTCTACACATGTGCAGCCTCGAACAGGAAGTGTGTGTACAGAGCAGGAAGTGTGTGTACAGAGCAGGAAGTGTGTGTACAGAGCAGGAAGTGTGTGTACAGAACAGGAAGTGTGTGTACAGAGCAGGAAGTGTGTGTACAGAACAGGAAGTGTGTGTACAGAACAGGAAGTGTGTGTACAGAGCAGGAAGTGTGTGTACAGAGCGGTTTTGGGATGGGTTTGGGATGAACCTGGTATTAAACCATAGCATGTCAGTAACCACCAGTGGCGGCTCCAGAGTCTTTCTGTTGGGTAATCTATGGTAGGGCTAACCCATCCAGTGGTGGGGCTCAAGTCAGTATTTGCAATGTAATTACATGCACGCTATATCGCCCCCCCGACAGTGAAACGCCACGCGTGAGGTTTAGATTATTTCCCTGTCTCAATCAAAATGGAACTGTATGAAATAAAACGGCACATTTGTCTTGTAGTAAATAGAAAGGGATCACTGTGAACGTGACGTATGATAGTACACGTTGAAGATCCAATGGGGATACTGAATGGCGGTTCGACTGATCTCATCAGTAATGCATGACGCAGACCCAACGTTTCGTTGCTCTGATTGGCTGTAGATCTGACTCTATTCAAAGTGCATTCGGAGGCATTTTGATCTGACCACGGCCGCGCTGATATTATAACGCCAGAGAATTTCCACACCTTTAGTGTATACAACTCCCCCACTACTTAGACTATTCCTTGCACCCCTCTTCTAGCATAAGCCCGAATGGTCTAATCCATATTGCATCAGTAACGTGCACTTGTTGTAACAGCAGGATCAGTTTGTGTGTTGTGGACACGACCCGTATATTTTCGCAAGCCGTGTTCTCAACATGCTTACTTTAACATCATGTTTCATGGTGGGCTGTAGCCTACCCCAGCCATACCCTGGCGCCGCCACTGGTAACCACCACACACACACACACACACAACACACACACACACACACACACACACACACACACACACACCCTGTAGAAGATAGAGTTGGAGGATGAAACCCTCTTTAATGGTCACACATACAGCCTCTGCTTCTAACCCATATAGTACTGGAACCAGTGAACTGGGACCAGGAGGTGGACTGGGACCAGGAGGTGGACTGGGACACTGGGACCAGGAGGTGGACTGGGACCAGGAGGTGAACTGGGACCAGGAGGTGGACTGGGACCAGGAGGTGGACTGGGACACTGGGACCAGGAGGTGGACTGGGACCAGGAGGTGAACTGGGACCAGGAGGTGGACTGGGAACAGGAGGTGGACTGGGACCAGGAGGTGGACTGGACCAGGAGGTGGACTGGGACCAGGAGGTGGACTGGGACCAGGAGGTGAACTGGGACCAGGAGGTGGACTGGGACCAGGAGGTGGACTGGGAACAGGAGGTGGACTGGGACACTGAGACCAGGAGGTGGACTGGGACCAGGAGGTGGACTGGGACACTGGGACCAGGAGGTGGACTGGGACCAAGAGGTGAACTGGGACCAGGAGGTGAACTGGGACCAGGAGGTGGACTGGGACCAGGACCAGGAGGTGGACTGGGACCAGGACCAGGAGGTGGACTGGGACCAGGAGGTGAACTGGGACCAGGACCAGGAGGTGGACTGGGACCAGGACCAGGAGGTGGACTGGGACCAGGAGGTGAACTTGGACCAGGACCAGGAGGTGGACTGGGACCAGGACCAGGAGGTGGACTGGGACCAGGAGGTGAACTGGGACCAGGACCAGGAGGTGAACTGGGACCAGGAGGTGGACTGGGACACTGGGACCAGGAGGTAGACTGGGACCAGGAGGTGGACCAGGACCAGGAGGTGGACTGGGACACTGGGACCAGGATTTGGACTGGGACCAGGAGGTGGACTTGGACCAGGAGATGGACTGGGACACTGGGAACAGGAGGTGGACTGGGACCAGGAGGTGGACTGGGACCAGGAGGTGGACTGGGCCCAGGAGGTGGACTGGGACACTGGGACCAGGAGGTGGACTGGGAACAGGAGGTGGACTGGGAACAGGAGGTGGACTGGGACCCTGGGACCCGGAGGTGGACTGGGACCAGGAGGTGGACTGGGACCAGGAGGTTGACAGAGGACCAGGAGGTGGACTGGGACCAGGAGGTGGACAGTCCACACTCCATATTTAGGTCTGGTCGGGGACTTGAACCAGCGACCCTACTGACTGAGCTGGACTCTGTGTACTGCAGTACCTGGTAGTAGTACATGTATATATATGTATCTGTGTACTGCAGTACCTGGCAGTAGTATACAGTGAGGCATGCCTGATCATTCTATCTTACTCAAATCCTCATATTGATAGGTGATAGTTTTGTAAATCAATATTAACTTATTTTAATTCGCAATTCCGTGAATGCATACAGCTGCTGGGTCATTTAAACCCATATATACATATCTCTGTGTGTGTGTGTGTGTGTGTGTGTGTGTGTGTGTGGTGTGTGTGTGTGTGTGTGTGTGTGTGTGTGTGTTTGTTCAGTCTGCAGCTGATGATTCTCTGTTCCTTTATTCTGCAGGTGGGGGGCGGAGCGGCTCTGCGGGAGGAGAGTCGGTGCTGCGGTGCTCAGACAGAGAACCGACGGCCCGGTAACGGTCGGTAACGGACAGTAACGGTCGGTAACGGACTGTAACGGTCGGTAAAGGATAGTAACGGAT